>CM022298.1:96539373-96929771 GCA_011799875.1 Thinopyrum elongatum
TCGTTAAGTACAGGGTGCGACGCCACGGCCAGGCCACATGATTGGGGCACTGGGATTGTGTGTGGTGGAAGGGCGGTTTGACCCAACAACCCGAGGGATAGTTGGCAAGGAGCTATCTCGTACCCAAACAGACCTCCTCTATCTTCCTCTGTAAGAGATTAGCGGGCTGCAGAAGGGGATAATTCTTCACTCACCTCTCATCATTCCAACTCCAGCCGACAAAGTGACACGATACCTTCAATCTTTCTGTTATCCCACTCCCCTCTAAGTGCCAATGATCCTGTCATGGGCGAGGTTGGGCAAGAAGGTTTTGACTATCTATTGAAGGACATGGTCTACCAAACCGAGAAAAAGAAAAGAAAGAGCGATACATCATACATGAGCCAAAGCGGCCACAATAGATTTTCTTTCAAGTAAAAATATATTAACAATTGTGGGATTGGAGTGCAGACAGACATGTCCTGAAGATTATGAAAAGTTTCATGAAATTGCTCCTCCCTTCAAAGTCAAAGGCTGACCCAAGCACACCTGTTAGAGCAATAAGATATCCTGTTTACGGCGTCATAGCAAGGACACAAGCGAAGAAAAAGTGAAGACTTCTCTCCACAACTAATTATTGATGTCCTTTGACTCTAGAATATCACTGCAGTTTACATGTGAAAGAACATGAACTGCTTTATTAGCTCGCGCATCTGTTGTTGCGGTGAGAGCTTCTCCTTAGCACACGCCTCTGCATTAGCCACACACTACTAGGGAAAACCTTATACACAGAACCTTACTAGCAGCGCGGTTCAAAACTAGGCGCTACTACTACTAATCAGTAGCGCGCTTAAAAAAACTGTGCTACTACCATCCTCGTTGCAGTAGCGCATTAGAAAAAAACAGCGCTACTACTACAAATGCCACGACGTTGCTGCCGAGTAGGTTTAGTAGTAGCGCCTGTTTTCTAAGGGCGCTACTGCTATTGATCTTAGCAGTAGCGCTTTCCCTAAGAAGCGCTCTACTGCTAAGGCAGCGCGGTTCTTCTCCGCCGGCCGCTTGCCCCCCACTCTCTCTCCCTCTCCACTCCCTCCTCCACCCCGTCGTCCCGCCCGCCGCATTGCCGCCAGCTGCTGCCGCGCCGTCGCCCCCTCCCTCCTCAACATCCCCTCCCTCCTCCATCCCGCCACCTCCCGCCCCCCCTCCCTGCTCCCTCCTCCACCCCCTCCCTCCCCCATCCCTCCCTCCCTCCCGCCGCTGTCCCCCCCCCGCCATCACCGCCACCAAGGTAGCTCCTCCTCCCTCCCCTCCTTCCCGCCCCTCCTCCCTCCTTCCTCCCCCTCCTCCTCCCTCCCTTCCTACCCCTCCTCCCTCTCTCCCTTGTCTCTGTTCTTGTAGAATGTAGGTAATTTAAATGTAGATTTTAGAATGTAGACATTGTAGAATGTAGGTTTTTTAATAGAATATATTTTTTAGATTATTTTAGGTGTTTTGAATAGAATAGGAAATTTTAGGTCTTTTGATTAGAAATTTTATTTATAGTAAGTGCTTAATATAACTAGTTCTGTTTATAGTAAGTGCTTAATATAACTAGTTTATTTATAGTAAGTGCTTAATAGAACTAGTTTATTTATAGTAAGTGCTTAATAGAACTAGTTTATTTAGTAAGTAGTTAATAGAACTAGTTTATTTAGTAAGTGCTTAATAGAACTAGTTTGTTTATGAAGAAATTAAGTATTTGCCCCTACCTCGTCCCCGCAGTCGTCCCCATCGCCGACCCCTTAAGACCTCTAGGTGAGAATAGCCAAATCCCCATGTTGTTGATATAGATGATAATGTGTTGTAAATGTCGATGATGAAAATGCTAGTGCTAGTCGCCATGTCATTGATGTCGATGATGATGCATTCTGAATATAGATGATGATGACGATGATGCATTCCGAGTGGCCTATGTTTTGCCGGAATGTTGATTCGTTTCCGTCCCGGCAAATTTCAGGCACTCGATATGTCCTGTCTTTAGCAAAGGTCATGCCAAAAAAATTCATGAATTTTAGCATGACTTGTGCTACAATGTAGGGCATATCGAGTGCTTGTGATTTGCCAGAATGTGAATTCAATGATATTTCGGCAAAACATAGGGTACTTTTTCTATGTCATTGCTCGATATATGGAACGTGTTGACTTTAGGTCTGTTTCGGCTCCTTGTGTGTCTTTCAGTGAGGGAGAGTGTCCACCATATATATATTTGAGAGAGGAAGAATGCCGACTGTTGTCGTGGGGGTCGCTTCTCCTTCTTCTCTTTGTGCTAGACCTTTGTTACGCACTAGGGGAAGAAGGAGTAGCGACCATCATCGACGGTCGAAATGGTGAGGGAGTGTCCACCATATATGAGAGAAGAAGAATGCCGACTGTTGTCATGGGGGTCGCTTCTCCTTCCTTTCCTTGTGCTAGATATTTGTAATGCACTAGGGAAAGGAGGAGTAGCGACCATCACCGACGGTCGCAATATCAGAGAGGGAGTGCCCACCATATACGTGAGATGAGAGTTTAGGAAGGAAGACTCGATAGACCTAAAGTCAACCCGTTGCATATTGAGTAATAGTGATCTGTGTGTTGAGTTTCCTGGTAGTCTCCTTCGATTGATTTTTGATTAATGTTGAACATAGGAAATGTCTGACGACGAAAAGGATTTCGATATGTGCGAATACTGCGAAGACGAGCGCGGCATGTGCGACAGAAATTTCTTAGTTGGTGGTAGGCGCTTCAGCATCAAGCTGGATGAGACCTTCGAAGTGGATACAGTAAGTCACAATGAGTCTTTTTTGGTAATTAAGCATGACTTCTGCTTCTTTTGCTTCAACTTATAATTTTAATTTTTTACTATTCTACTAGCGTATCCCCTGCCATGCAAGAATTTATGTCTTGGATAAGATTGGTTTCAGTCCTATGAAAACTATGGAGGTAAAGAGAGTTCACTTGAGGACCGAGCATGGTTATACTTTTGCTGCAAAATTATACAATGCAGACATCTACACCTATTTTGAATGCCAAAATTGGAGATCACTATGCAAAGCTTATGCATTTGAGCCTGATATGCTTATCACCATTGATATTCGTCCGGAAGATGATATTGAAGGTAATATAGACATCTGGGTCGATGTGCAGACGCCTCCAGTTCTACCATTATGTGAGTTTCTCAACCATATTTATATCTTGGATATTGTTTATTCAAAAATAGTTGACAACTAATTTCTATTGACAGCTTATTTCCATTCAAGCAAACATGTTCGGCGCTTGGTAGACATGACCTACTACTGTCCCGGGGCTGAACTAAACTGCGAGGAGATAAGTCATTATGTTTCATGGCTTGAGGATCTTGATACTGTCAAGACAAATTATTTTCCTGGACTTGAAAATCTTAGTACTCAAATCGTTCGACCACTAGCGTGCGTATTGAACTACGGTCACATCTATTTAGGAAAGATGGTAAGATTTTTACTATTTGTCCTCAGTG
This sequence comes from Thinopyrum elongatum, assembly GCA_011799875.1. Classification (NCBI taxonomy): domain Eukaryota; kingdom Viridiplantae; phylum Streptophyta; class Magnoliopsida; order Poales; family Poaceae; genus Thinopyrum; species Thinopyrum elongatum. The sequence goes on from CM022298.1 coordinate 96,542,867, forward strand.
CATCTTTTGCATACATTATTTTTTAAGCTAAACTTCATTGCTAAGTATGTTACTACGATGTTCTTCAACAGGGACTCCCGATGATAGTTGTGCCTCATTGGATCGAGCCTAAAGGTCGCATGGCAATGGTTAGCTTACGGCCAAGACATCCTACATTGCACATGAGTGCATTCAGGATTTCTAAAAGCGAGCAAGTCTTAATAGTCAAAGACTGGATGGAGCAACATTGTGAAGGATCGCAGAGAAGTACTAGGGGGCAGCAATTAGAAGCGCAGCCCACAATTAGGAGACAGGTTCATCTGCATGCTCCAATATGATGAAGCAGGAGTGCTACACATGTTCTTTGCTATTTTACCTGAGAGAGAGCAGCATGAGTGATTAGCTAGCTAGAATGAGTTTGAAGATGATGATGTGCTACACTATGACTATGATGATTAAATAGCTAGTGTTGGTGGTAATGACTATGATGATTATTATTAGCTAGTGTTGGTGGTGATTAGATAGCTACACTATGACTATGATGATTAAATAGTGTTGGTGGTAATGACTATGATGATTATTAGCTAGTGTTGTTGGTGATGATATGATGCAAGAGTTTTTATATTAATATGATGATGATGATAATGATGATGATGACTTATTATATCATTGGGTGAAAGAACCGCGGATTAGTTTCAAGTGGATGGATCCTAAGTGACCAAGTCATGGATTATCACGATAATCCATGACTTGGTCACTTAGGATCCATCCACTTGAAACTAATCCGCGGTTCTTTCACCTAGTGATTTAATAACTCATTATAATGTAAAAACAATCTCTAAATTGCTACTGTATGAAAACTTGTATAAAGGTGTATGAATACGACATAAAATAAAAAAGAAATAGAATACGGAATAATAGTAGTAGCGCGGGCATTGGGACGCGCTACTAGTAATTACCAGTAGCGCCTTCTGGAGGAAGCGCTACTACTAAGTGCATATAGCAGTAGCGCTGGTTAACCAACGCTATTGCTAACCTTTAGCTGTAGCGCCGTAGCAGTAGCGCGGTCACCCGCGCTACTGCTAGGCTTTTCCCTAGTAGTGACAGCCGTGGAGGCCGGCACTAGTGCTCGAGGAGGGAACGCAGCTCTGGGTCATGGGAGACGCAGTGCCCGGGTCCGGGGCGGCTAAAGTGGGGCACTCGTCGTTTCACCTCCCGCTGCTCCGCCCCCGGCAGAAGGCCATACGGAGGACACGGTGCTCGAGTTTATTGTGGAGCTGTGGGACCGGTTGGTAGCACGTGGTACTATTAAATTGGAGAAGGAAAATGGTAGTGGTACTACTAACAATGATATTAGATGGATAGCACATTGCCCGGTTGATGCAGCAAAAAGGTACCACGCTTACAACTCCAGAGGATATCGATTTAGGCCTAAACGCTTAGACAGGGTGACTCAAAATAGTGGAGTGCTGGTACGTGCTAAAACATCTACATATGCTGCGCTAGGTGATGCGACCCTTGTTTTAGGTGATGTGACTGACTATGGCAGGATAATTGATATTATTCAGTTGAACTACTCTGGACAATTTTTCGTGGATTTATTTAAGTGTGAATGGGTTGATGTTTATGAAAAATGGAATTAAAAAGGACAAGTATGGATACAAACTTGTTAATTTCTCACATTTGATGCACAAAGGAGACAAGATTGAACATGAGCCTTTTATTTTGCCTAACCAAGCCGATCAAGTGTTTTACCTAGAAGACGAACTGAACCCAGGTTGGTCAGTGGTAATGCAGAATAAACTACCTAGAGATATATATGACACTGGAAATGATGAATGCACACGAGACGTAGAAGCCGAGACATTCCATGTTTCTAACCTCACATATATGTTTAAAAAGAAAATGAACGATCAACATTGGGTAAGATCCAATATTGAGGGAAAAATTGTGGATGCTAACGATAATACTTTGATCGATAAAGAACAGTGATGTTAAATCATATAAAGGTATTTCTCTGTTCGAGCAACATTTTCATGATTATATGTACACTGTAGTTTTACCTGAAGTCAAAGCTGAGTTTGCAGGCCATTAAGAACCATTGTATGTTCTTGCAGATCGTTGGTTGAGCTTACACCCTTCAGAAAATTCGATGGAATGAGGTCTTCCACTCAACATATAAACCAAACTTTGTTTTTCTTTATTGCTTTTTAGTTTCTCATTCTATTTTCCATTGATACTTCCATTGTGGATTATGGTAACTGTTAGTACTTCATCCTTACTGTCCTGACACTTACTTGGTTGAGAATATTAAGCAAAATCTCATCCACGGGTGAAATAATTCATTGCTAAGAGATGTGGCGGTATATTTGATGCATGCTTATATCATCTTGGCAGTATATAAGAGATGTGGCAGTATATTATGCAAAATTTCATCCAAGGGTGAAATAATTTCGTCCATGCTGCCTTTCCTAGAGATGCACATTGTTTTCCTGGTATATTTGATGCATGATACTATTTTTGCTGGCCCTCTAGTGTTTTTGCCTAGTTTGTACAGTTAGGTGTATCTATGCTGGATCATACATGTTATCTGTACATGGAAAATATGAACTTAGCGCCAACTGAGAAATCCCATGTTCTACCATAAAGCGCCAAGCGTCCATACATGTATTGAATTTAACTTGACTCTTTTCATTTATTATGAACTTCTGCTCATGCGCTTAAGTGAATCTTCTTTTATAGGAAATTTTGCAACTGGAGATAGAAGGAGTGTTCTAAACTGATGGATGAAGTAATGTGTTATTTTAGCGGACTTTTGTATGTTTGCATAGTTTTCACTCTTCAAAATGAAGCTTGGAAAATTTCAGAAAATTTTAGCTGACTTAAGCTTCATGTATGACAGATTTTCATTGGAAATAGATACACTTTTGTTGAAGAAGTATTATGTCAGAGTTACTATCTTGTAAACTATGTTCTAAATTAAACCTGGATGGCTGATTCAACATTTTCTTCTTTGTTGTTGTGAACCAACCTTTGTGTGTGTTATTCAACATGTCGTTTTGGTGATTTTATAGTTAATCAAACATGCAAATAAGCACTAGCATAGAGTAGAGGATTCGGCCATCACACCAACCTTTGCGTGTGTGATTCAACATGCCTTTTTGGCGATTTGATAGTTAATCGAACAGGCAAAAAACGTGACTCTTTCTAGTTCCCCCCTCCTGATCACAAATTGCAAGCCTAGTTGGTATTGGGCTGTTGGGCATTGTGACGGCTCAAGGTCAATGGTCTGATTCCAAGTTTCACATGATTTATTTTTTTGATTTCGCTAAAAAGCGATATTTTTTTTATAATTTACTAGTTTTTCTCTAAAAGACCATCACACCTTAAAAACCTGGACGAGGCCTTGGTTCCCTTTTTTTTCGGTCAGACCGCCAGTCCGGTTCGTAAAACTATGTTCAAATTTAAGCTCTTGTTTGATGTTGGTCTTCCACTCTTGCAAGTATTGACGTCAAATTCATATGATGATTTCGAAGTGTGCATTTCACATGTAAGGTCGATGAGTCATCCTAAAATTCGCATAACAATATGGTTAATATGATATTCACTACAACCATACCGAAAATGGTTTGGTATTAACCAACCAAACTATATTGTTTTTTCATACCATATTACCAAAGAATGAAAACACTATTTACCAAAACAAGAACATATTTAAAAAAAATCATGTTTAAACATGGGCCTTATGTGTCAACTTATTTGTGATCTATGTATTGAGTTGGTTTTCATTTTTCTAGGTCCCCCTTTAATAGAGCATGTAATACTATATATCAACCATGATTATGGTTACTTTTGAACTACGTAACACATTTCACTAACACATATTAGATGTTACCGGTCAAAACCCATGTAACACATTTAACTAACACATATTTATATGTTACCATGTCAAAATCCATGTAACACACTCGACCAACACATATTTATATGTTACTATTGCAATATCTCTATAACACATTTTGAGGCCTTATATAGTATGTGTTATGCTTGTCTTTCGACCCAAAATGATGTGTTACAGTAATTTCCCTTGTCACACATTTTTCAATCTGTTACATGATAGTGTTATTTAAAGTCTGTTTTGTTGTAGTGGCTCCTACCCTCCGGGAGCCATGGAAGCCAAGGACCAGAGGGGAAACCCTCCTCCCATCTAGGGGAAAGGCCAAGCAAGAAGAACAAGGAGGGGGTCTCTCTCCCCCTCTCTTCCGGTGGCGCCGGGACGCCGCCGGGGCAATCATCATGTGACGGCGATCTACTCCAACAACTCCGTCATCTTCACCAAAACCTCCATCACCTTCCCTCATCTATATTCAGCGGTTCACTCTTCTGCAACCCGCTGTACCCCCCTACTTGAAAATGGTTCTTTATGCTCCATATTATTATCCAATGATGTATTACCATCCTATGATGTTTGAGTAGATTTTTGTTGTCCTTCGGGGTAATTGGTGAATTGCTATGGTTGGTTTGATTTGCTTGTGGTTATGTTGCTGTCCTTTGGTGCCCATCATATGAGTGCACGTGTGGATCACATCATAGGGTTTGTTGTATGTTGTTAGGACTATGCATTGTAGGGCAAGAGTGACAGAAACTTCTTCCTACCATAGAAATTGATTCATACGAGATTGAAAGGGGACCAATATATCTTCATGCTATGGTTGGGTTTTACCTTAATGAACATTAGTAGTTGCGGATGCTTGCTAATAGATCCAATCATAAGTGCATAGAATTCCAAGTAAGGGATGACATCCTAGCAGTGGCCTCTCCCACATAAAAAATTGATATCCGTCTACTAACTTAGCCAATTGCTTAGAGACAATTCTGCAAATCCTACCACCACTTTTCCACACTCGCTATACTACCCTAATTGTACATCTATTAAAATAGCCCCTAACTTTTATTTTCACGTTCATTATTATCTTTCAAACCTACCCCTTTACACCTACAAAGTACTTCTAGTTTCATACTTGTTCTAGGTAAAACAAGCGTTAAGTGTGCGTAGAGTTGTATCGGTGGTCGATATAACTTGAAGAGAATATAAATTCTACGTTTAGCTCCTCGTTGGGTTCGACACTCTTATGTATCAAAAAAAGCTAAATTGATCCCCTATACTAGTGGGTTATCACAACCTGAAACAATAGATCAACCTTAGGAATAGCCAATAGCCGAGAGGGCAGGAAAGTCCAATCAGCAACTAGCGTCAAACAAAAAAGGCAGCCACAAAAAGGCCGGCTAGGGGAACCCAACAACCGGGTGACCGGGTGGTCAAAAGTCCCAAGCAAGGGTTTCTGCAGAACCTGGGACAAGGCGGTGATACATCCGGAACATCATACAACCATGTGATCAAGCAGATAGAAAGATGGCCGACCAGGCTAACCCCTCACACAGCCACCCAAACATGCAAGCAGCCAATATGGTATTAGGCCCGCAGTAGCTCCGACAACGTCGACCTTCCGAGCAAATGTAAACAAAATCAGACATGCAAAACTCTTTAAAGGACTAGTGCATGTCCTTGAAATGAATTATCCACCGAGAAACACATTGCCTGATACATGATGATAATAGGCATGAAAATGCTAGCGACACAATCTAGTATTGCGTGAAAGGTTTGTATGTGCATATTTAATAATCCCGATTTATTAAAAGATGAGTTTGTTACAAGTTTGCACAACAGATATTTTGTCAGATTGAAGTGCGTCTTGGCTCATGAATTTGAGTCGTTTCGACTCATGATTGTAATATGCAGTGAAAATTTAACAAGATTCCATGTCTTTCAAGCAAAACAAATCCACGGTTGTTTGTCAATTTTTATTCGATAATGATTGATGATATATCGTTCGCTAAAACATTTCATTGTTTTCCTAACTGCATAGAATTTGTGATTGTTATGTTATGAAAAAAATTGGTGTGACACATCTATTGCTCCCAAAACCTAGTGTAGATTCTTGGTGTTGAGGCCAGGTTTTTTTTTTCTCGCCCGAGATTTTCAGAAACCGGCCTACCCGCTACCGACCGAGAAAACCAGATTATGAACGATTTTTTTTTCAATTTTTTAATTTGAACTCCGCGAGAAGGGTCATATACTGTTCCTATGGCAACTTAAACGAATAGCATGCTTCATCCTGATTGTAATACGCCTTTGATCAGTTGGTGAGGTTGTGGGATCGAGCTTTCCTTTTACTCGTGCAAATCTTTTTTATATTATTTAGTCTCAGTTCGCTGTTAAAACCGAAAAACGAAAAATATAGGTGAGATCTAGGCATAGGGAACGTACCTACTACCACTGCAATAGGCGCTAGTTAGTGTTCATGATAGGTTAAATGATATATATTTTTAACACCATTTGGTATTGAATTCAAAATTTGTTTAAATATTTCGGATGAAAAAAATCTAGAATTTCTGAGATTTTTCCAAAAACCGGTCATTTTGGTCCCTACTGAAAAAAAAACGGGAAGGAGAATAAACACCTTGGTTGAGGCACAGCTTTTTTTTCTTATGAATATTTTTGTTAACTTTGGTTTGTGGTTCTTCTTTGAACTGGTTCACCAATTTTTCATGCATATTCCAATGGCCAAGCGACGCTGGTAGAACACTCCCTTAGTTCTCTTCTGTACAGCATAAGTATAAGAGGAGAGGAATGAAAATTAGAACAATGTACCCGGTCGGTTGACTCACACCATTCTTATGTGGGAAATAGAAAAGCAATTTGGAGACAGTTGTGTCATGAGAAATGTGGTCGCTGTGGCGGTAATGGAGCTTTGGAAGTGCGGGTAAGAGCCACTATAAAAGACAACCCAATGGGCTGTTTTCAGCACATCGCTCATTTAGGCAATAGAGACTCCCTTGGCCGGTGAGATCTAAAGCTTCTGAGAACATCGAATGTATGCATGCATGCGTACTTAATTTCTTCATATAGTGCCTTTTTATCCTCCGTCAACGAAAAATAACAATTTATTTGTTGTCTTTTCGTAAAGAAAAGAGTAATTAGTCAACATATTACTGAATATTAAAATCCACATTTAGCATTCAAATCAATCCTAGAAATATTGTTAGTCCGTCACTATTTTTTACAATCTCCTGCTACTAATCGGGAGCAAGGAACTGACCACCACTTCATGCTACTTGTAGGACAGCAAATAACCGGCTTCTTCACACCAGGGACAAAGAAAAGATAGCTGTCGACACCAAACCCGGTATGTATAGCATACATGCTTCTATTGTGATTGTACCTATAGTTGCACTTTTCTATAAAAAGACACTTATACTATTTTTGAAATATGCAACTATGGTTTTTGAAAGCGCACCTGGCTTCTATGTATGTATTATCTAGTGTTGTTATTCTCGAGTTGCACTTTTCTATAAACAACACTTACTCTTTAAAAGAAAATTGCACCTACTTGTTTTTGAAAAAGTCTATTTTGCGGTTTGATACATTTTTTTTTCTTCTCTTCCTACTGTTTTGTTCCCCAACAACAACGTTGACTTATTTCTTCATATCTGTATGCAGGTGCTGTAATGATTTTGAAAAAGATCTGGCTGGCACTGATTTTACTATCCGTGATTCAAATCGTGGGTAGTCAAGGTGATACTGTAGTTGTGTAGTTCAACTTGAACGAGAAATCCATTGAGGAGGTCCCTACTGAATTTCGCGAGATAGTAATACACCTTAGAGGAACCACATATGGTGATGGGCATTATATCTTATCCCGTGAAAGGAGAGATTATAATGAGGGAAAATTGGAAAAGAGACTTGAACCAATGTGGTGGATCAAGGTTATATTGATTGGGGAAGAACAAAGGAGGTCCTCCCTCTATTTCAGAGGTGACACTCTATATTTGGTGGCCACCGCCAATGAGGATGCCAACATCTTCTACATGGGCAATGACCAGTACACCCATGAATGTTTCAAGGATGGCACAAGAATGGGGTTCAGCGAGAAATATTCAGATCTTCTAGGTAAAGGTAAAATTGAAGATTTGTATCCACTAGTGCTCATAGGCAGGGATGCAGCACTCGCTGCATCAACTGTAATAGCCACCTATAAGGGGGAGCCCGACCAAGAGGTTCATGTGAAACAAGCAGTTTCCACATTCACACTCATGATACCAGAGGCACAACGTATAAAGCCTATTCGAGACGCGGTCAAAAAGTACTGGAAAAGCTCTGGATATGTAACCAAGAAGGATGCCAAGCTTGTTCATGCATGGGGTATGGCCTCTTATGTCTGGTGTTACAAGATCACCGAGTGGAATCGGGCTATTAATAAGGCATTCGACGGCACTATCATAAAAACTGAAGATGACATCGAGCCGATCCTTGATCTGGTGAAATGGCCACAAACAGGATTGTGTCCCCGCCTAGAGAAGCCCGCGCCCCTGACGGCAAACGTTTGATTCTGCTGCACTTTTATATTCCATTGTAATAATAAATGAACGTGTCATGTGTCTTGTGTCTGTTACTAGTTAGTTTAAATTTTAGGTGATAGATTTGGAGATAGAAAGGTTTCGTCCCGTAGAAGGTTTTCCTGCTATTTCCTAATCTATTACAAGCATGTTTCTAGTTTTATCAAGTCCCTACTAGCATCGTGGTTATAATTGGACTACTTATAGTCCTCTATCTGATCAATAAATCAATGTGAAATTTTCCAAAACCTGATTCTCACTCGCTTTCTTATATGCCTTGTATATATGTCACTACTAGGAAATACCTTATAGGTAGAACCTTAACAATAGCGAGGGGTACTAGGCCACCGCTACTGCTACTTAGCGATAGCGCTGGTTATAAGCCAGCACCACAGGTAATGATATAGCAGTAGCGCCTGCCGCCCACCCAACGCTGCTGCTAAGTGGTCCCCACCTTACCCACCGGGGCTACCTGTAGTAGTAGCGTGCCCTAGGAAACATCCGCTACTACTAAACTTGTAGCAGTAGCGCGGGCCTAAGACACAACGCTACACTATGGGTGTACTGTGCCAGCAGGTGGGCCCAACGTAGCAGCAGCGCGGGCCGCTTACCTAGCACTATTGCTACGGCCTTTAGCAGTAGCGCTGTTCCCTAACGCGCACTGCTGCTAAGCCCATCTTATCTTCTCTGCACGGCCACCCCTCACTCTCCCTCTCCACTCTCTCCCCCGCACTTGCCCTCCCCACGGTCGTTGCCCGGCCACCGCCGCCGCCGACGCTCCTGCTCCTCCTCCACAGAGGTAGCTCCTCCCTCCTCCTTCCACCTCCCACCTCCTCCCTCCTCCTCCCTCCACCTCCCTCGCTCCGACCTCCCTCCCTGCCTCGTCCGTCCTCCTCCTCCCCCCACCTCCCTCCAACTCCCTCCCTCCCTCCTTCCACCTCTCTGTCCCTCCCTCCCTGCCTAAAATTTAGTAATAGAAACTTTTAGGTGTAGAAAATTTAGGTAGGTGTAGAAAATTTTCAATATAGAAATGTATTGGAATGCTATATGAAAAAAAATTAGGTATCAAATTTAGTAATAGAAGTTTGTAGTAAGAAAATTTAGGTATAGCAATTTTAGTAATAGAAATTTTTAGTAAGTGTTGAATAGAGTAGTACTAGGGTATTTAGTTATATCAATCTCACATTGCCAAATTTAGAGAGAGAGAGAGAGAGAGACCTACTTTCGTGAAGAAATAGGGTATTTAGTTAAGGTTCTTGTCCAAATGAAATGTTCGGGTTATAAGATATATTGAAATGTTTTTTTCAATATTGAACCATTGAAATGCAATGAGCACCAAGTTTGAATGCTCATGTGTGGCGCAGGGTCAACGACGACGCCCAAAAGATCACCGACGACACCCGTGCCCGGTCAACGACGCCCAGAAGATCACCGACGACACCCGCGCCCGGTCGATAACCATCGTCTATAGTGAGTAAACATGGTCTATGTGGTTGCTTAAATACCAAAATGAAGGATATATATGAGCTTGCCCAAGTGGCCTATGTATGTGTATGGACATCTTTGTATCACAGGGAAAAACCGAGTGGCCTATGTTTTGCCACAGTGTTGATTCAATTATGTTCCAGAAAATTTCAGGTGCTCGATATGTCCTATTTTAGCAAAGGTCATGCCGGATTTTTCCGTGAATGTTAGCATGACTTGGCTATAAAATAGGAAATATCGAGTGCCCGTGATTTGCCGAAACAGGAATTAAATTTCATTCCGGCAAACCATAGGTCATTTTTATGTCATTACTCGATATATGTAACGGGTTGATTATCATTCTATCGGGGCTCCTTGTGTGACTTTCAGTCTGCTCTTGAAGGAAGGATGCCGAATGTTGTCGTGGGGGTCGCTTTGTTTCCTTCTTCTCGTGATATACCTTGGTAATGCACGAGAGGAGGAGGGGAAGCGACCATCACCGACGGTCAAAATATCTGTGAGGGAGTGTCCACCATATACTGTCGAAATATGAGAGAGGAAGAATCCTGATTGTTGTCGTGGGGGTCGCTTCTGCTTCATTCGAAGGTGTTAGACATTTTTGTGTAATGCACTTTCGAATGAGAGGAGGAGCGACCATCACCGACGGTCGAATATGTGACGGCCCCGATTCAATCGTACACTAATCATACACGCAAACGTGTACGATCAAGATCAGGGACTCATGGAAAGATATCACAACACAACTCTAGACACAAATAAAATAATACAAGCTTTATATTACAAGCCAGGGGCCTCGAGGGCTCGAATACATAGCTCGATACACAAGAGTCAGCGGAAGATATGATATCTGGGTACAGACATAAGCTAAACAAGACTGCCTTAAGAAGGCAAACACAAAAACAACAACGATCGAAGAGGCAAGGCCTCCTGCCTGGGACCTCCTAACTACTCCTGGTCGTCGGTGGTCTCCACATAGTAGTAGGCATCCTCGGGGTAGTAGTAGCCATCGGCGGTGGCATCTGGCTCCTGGGATCCACCATCTGGTCGCAGCAACCGGAAAGAAAGAAGTGGAAGGGGGAAAAGGGGTAGCAAAGCAACCGTGAGTACTCATCCAAAGTACTCGCAAGCATCAGATCTATACTAAGTATGCATTGGTATCAAATGGAAGGGTTGTATCTGTGGACTGAACTGCAGAAAGCTAGAATAGAGGGAAAAAGCCTAGCCTATCGAAGACTAGCATCTTCAAGTAGCTCCAAGCATCTTGCAGCATTCAGAAGAGTAAAGAATAGCAATTTAATATTTAACAAGCATGTTGTAACATTAATGCCCAGAGATCCTTCCTCGACTCCCTGCGAGGAAGCAATCCCGGGGCCACATATCCATCACATAACTCAAGTTTCCATTTCAGGTTGTAATAGATCAGGATACAAGTCTTAACGTCCATTATCGTGGACACGGTATTCGAATAGATAACTTCCCTGCAGGGGTGCACCACATTTCCCAACATGCTTGATTACTCTAGCCGGACACACTTTCTTGGGTCCATGCCCGGCCTCGGAAGATCAACACGTCGCAGCCCTACCTAGGCTCAGTAGAGAGGTCCCCGCCGGTCAACATCCTAAGCACTCCGGGGTCTTGGGCCCATCGCCCGTTGCAGTCCGAGTCGTTGTGTGCAGGGTGAATACCAGCACCACCCGTGTAGTGGATGGCACGATCCGACCGTGCCACAATGTTGAACTGGACGTCTGACAAAGCTTCGGCTAATACTGCTACGCCGAGTGCCCATAACTATTCCCGCATGGTGGTTAGTGCGTAAAGGCCAGTGGCCAATTCAGAACAAATACCCAAACCTTAGTGTATTAGGAGCTCGCGGAGACAAGCAGAGACTCACGATAATGTGAACCCGTCGCCCCGTCACGAGGAAATACAGCAAGGGCCAGGCCCAACCCTCTCTCACTAGAGCGGTCTACCTGCCCCGGCCGTGCCTCGTAATTAACTCACGGGTGCTCTCCGGGCCCGCCCGACTTTCACATCAACTCGCAGGTACCCCTCAGGGCCGACCCGACTAACCAGAGACTGTCGGGAACTTAGGTCCACCTATACCGGGATGGTACCGCCTGTCCCTTCAGTCTCGTAGTAATAGTGCACGGGGACTACAGGTAAAGGTAACTGTGTGTCTGTAACATCAAGGCGGAAACCCGAGGAATCACCCTCGATGGAATCCACTCGATGTAATCATCAAGCTGAACTTAGGAGGAATCACCCTCGAGGTTCACACTTGAGGTGTTGGACGACCGAGTCATATTAGGACTAGTGAAGGAGGAATCACCATCGATGACCACGACCGAATAGCTACACTACAGATGTATCGTCAGGAGTGTGTTACGAGGTATCACCCTCAGCACTCAATAGTAGCTCTATAGAGTCAAGCAACAAAAGGGGGGTGTGATGTGATGTGTCCGGCTCTGGACGTCGATCACGTTGATCGAGTCATCGGTCATCAAGCCGGGGCAACTGGGACAAGGTGAGGAGTCACTGGTGGATCACAAACCAACCTATACTAAGCAGTTTAGGATAAGTAGGTAAGATACAATAGCAGGTTACAAAACTAGGCTATGCATCAGATAGGATCAAACAACTACAGTAGCAAAATGTAATGTAAGCATGAGAGAGAATGGAATAGGCGATATCGGAATGATCAAGGGGGTTTTGCTTGCCTGGTTGCTCAGATGAGTCGGTGACATAGTCGAACACAGGGGCACCAGCAGCAGTCTCGGGGTCTACCAGAGAGAAGAGGGGGAAGAAAACTGTAAATATAAAGCAAACAGATGTAACACAGATGCACGACAGGGCAACAGGCAGTGCTAGGGGCGCTCTAACACGGTGCTACATGAAAGTGCGTTATATCGACTAGAGGGGGGGTGAATAGGCGATTTTTACAAATTCGTCACTGAGGAATTTCACGGTGAGGAAATTCCTAAGTAACGAACTACTTAGCAGCAGAATAAGTACTCGGATGCAAACATAACATGGCATAAGTAAAGTCATCATGATGAAATGAAATAGGAACAGAGTACAGGTAGCGTGAAACACAGGATAAGCAGGCTGAAGACTATGTGACTGAAGAAATAGGATTGAGGAAATTGAGAAAGTCTTTAGTCAAAGTCTTCACACAGTAACGATCAAGTAAATCAACACATGAATGAGGAAATGAAAGGGTTGAGGAAATAGAACCAGTAGCTCGGTGAAGACAATGATTTGGTAGACCAGTTCCAACTTCTGTGACGGTTGTACGTCTGGTTAGAGCGGCTAGGTATTTAAACCTGAGGACACACAGTCCCGGACATACAGTCCTCACCGTATTCTCCTTGAGCTAAGATCACACAGACCACGCCCAATCACTCGTGGTAAGTCTTCACAAGTGACTTCCAAACCTTCACAGACTCGGTCACTCGGCGATCCACAATTCCTCTTGGATGCTCTAGACCATGACGCCTAACCGTCTAGAGGATGCACAGTCCTCAAAGGTAACAAGCGTCGGTTCCACATAGGAACAATCTCTTCAGTGATGCTCAATCACTTTGGGTTTGTAGGTGTTTGAGTTTTTGGGTTTTTCCTCACTTGATGATTTTCGCTCAAAGTCCTCGGAGGATGGGATGCTCTAAATGACAAGTGTCAATCTATCTCTCGGAGCAGCCAACCAACTAGTGGTTGTAGGGGGCGGCTATTTATAGCCTAGGGAGCAGCCCGACATGATAAGACATAAATTCCCTTCAATGATATGACCGTTAGGTGGGTAGATATTTTAGGACAGCTGGTGCGTAGCACAGCAACGGTCGGAAATTTGAGTATCAAATTCCTCAGGGCTATCATGTTCCACACTTGTAGGCAATCCGTACTGGCGAATTCCTAACTCCTCAGTCAGAACAAATTCCTTAGAGAATAGAAGAACTTCATCTCTGTCACTGAAGAAATTGACTGAACTATATGAGATTTCCAATGGCTTCACTCGAAAGGATTGGGTAGGTGTAGGATTTTGAGATGAGCATCACTTGGAAACTTTTCCTTAGTTTTACCTCGACCCCCTTTAACAGTACGGTGTTTCCTATGACTCAAGAAAGGGAAAACAAAACTATGAAAACAAAAGTCTTCACGCTTCATAATCCTCGCATCAATATCAAGTCTTCAAGGTCACACCAATTTCCTCATTTTCAAAGTCTTCAAGAAAACCAAAGTCTTCAGTTGAAGACATTCATTTTTAGGGGTCGACTTTCATCATAAATAACAAACTCCTCATAGACTTATAGACCTGTGTACACTCACAAACGCATTAGTCCCTTAACCTATAAGTCTTCAATACACCAAAATCACTAAGGGGCACTAGATGCACTTACAATCTCCCCCTTTTTGGTGATTGATGACAATATAGGTTAAGTTTTCAACGGGGATAAACATATGAAGTGTAAATACTGATAATGAGGAATTTGATTGCAAGATATAGAAGAACTCCCCCTGAAGATGTGCATATTTGAGGAATTTGCTTTGAATAGCGAATGCACATTGTAGAGTAATATCATGGAGATCTCCTCCTATATCTTGTAATTCATACACGCATTTAACATATGATATGAAGAATTTGAAATGCATGATGAAATATGGTGTCTGACGAAATTCAGCATGCGTGCATTAAGGTACTTGAGGAAATAAGCATGCAGAAAGCTGTTCAAAAGTATCAGACCACCATAGGACTTAAGTTTACAACTCATCAGAGCAAACACCTCAGAAAAGCAAGAGTTGTAACTTAATAGAAATATAGCCCATATATAAGACCCGCTTGAAGACTAACTCAAATTTCTCCCCCTTTGTCATCGAATGACCAAAAGGGACGAAAAATGAGGACTAACGCCGCTGAAGAATATCATCATGATGTCAATGGAGGAGCGCCAGCGTTGTTCGGGTCGTCCGTTGAGGTAGGGCCTGCCGCGGTGTCGTTCAAGTCTTCAGCTTCATCCGTCTCACGTGATGAAGAATATGAACTGGCAACAAGCTGAGGAACTTTGACCTTCTTGAACTTCTTCGAAGGTGGCTGAGACCAGTTAAAGTCCTGTTGGAATCCCATCTGCTTGAGTTCTTCAGCACTATGAAGATTAGACAGAATAGCCCAAGTGCGGTCAAAGACTTCATGCAAGTAGTAGTGATTCTTCTTCACAGTATTTTGAGTGACTGTCATGTTCTGAAGAATTGCACCAAACTGACGCTTGACCCACTTGTGATTTCGATCAACTTTCTGATGAAGACTAAGGAGAAGTTCACGATCAGTCATCACACGCGGAGCTGTGGCTTGAGGATTTTGTTTTGAAGCTTTGGTGGCAGAATCTTGTGTTGCAGAGTCATCATTGGTGGAATATGAAGTAGCTTTGCGAAACTGTCCATCCAATGGACGAGTACCTTCATCAATAACTGCAGCCTTGCCCTTCTCGTCAGCTGAGGAAATAGTCCGTTTGAGGACTTCAATAGGGGGCAAATAGCTGAGATGATTTTGAAAGTCAGCCTTATAATGAATTGAAGACCTTGATCTGATGAACCTCATGATCCAGGGAGCATAAGGCTTCAACTCAAAAGGTGATAGAGCAGCATTGGCCAAAGTCCTCATGAAGAAATCATAGTAGTTGATAGGAATACCATGAATGATATTGAACAGCAGATTCTTCATAATGCCAACAACCTCTTCGTCATCAGAGTTGTGGCCCTTGATTGGACTGAGGGTTTTGGTCAATATGCGATAAACTGTCCTTGGCACATAGAGCAATTCCTTGACAAGGAATTTGGTCCTTGGAGCTTGGCCTGGCTTCAAAGGCTTCATCAGCACTTGCATCAGATGATCGGATAGTTCAGGTTCAACATAGAGAAGCCTTGCACCTTCAGTGGGAGGACTGACTGGGACGGCATGAAGCAATTCAGAGGCCGGTGCTTTGAAATGAGTATTATCGGTCATCCAGTCCAATACCCATGAATTGACATCATCAACATTTCCAGTAATGTGCAGCATGGCGAAGAATTGAAGAATGAGTTCTTCATTCCAATCGCAGATGTCGGTGCAGAAGTTGAGTAACCCAGCGTCATGAAGAACACTGAGGACTAGGGTGAAGCAGGGCAGTGATTCCATATCCACATGAGGAATTTGCTCATGTTCAAAGATCTTGTCCTTATCAAACAATAGTGAGGAATAGAAGTTCATCTGGCTAGCAGTCCAGAAGCGCTTGCGACGAAGTCGAGCAGAGTCATAGGGATTGTAGTCAGTGAAGAATATGTGCTCATTGAAGAAATCTTCAGCATTGAACTTCTACTTCTTGGAGTGAGGGTTCTGTGGCTTGGGCTGAAGATTAACAGTTGAAGTCTTCACAGCCTCTTGAGGTATAGCCACTAGAGCCACAGGCTGAGGAATTTCAGGAGCAAAGGCATCAGCAGCAGCCTTGGCCTCCATTTCTTCAGAAACATGTACATTAGCACTAGTGGCTGGAACTTCTTCAGTTTGAGCAGGGGACTGAGGAATTTGTTGCAGTGGAGTCATCAATGGTGAATTGGGGTGATGACTTTCCCAGTAGTCATCATTCAGAATTGGTGTAGTACACCCAATGTCCACATCTTCATCTTCATCATCAATTTCCTCAACGCCTGCCTCTTCAGTTGTGAACTGAGGCATGGGCGATGATACCAGCGGAGTTGAAGTGATATTGTCCACTTCAATTTCTTCATCTAACTGCTCTGTCGAAGCAGCAGAAGGATCTTCTTCATCAGATTTACTTGGAATTTCATATTCCTCACCAAAGGGAATAATCTCCTTTGATGGCATGCTTGATGCTGGGACAGCACCTATAGGATTTGTATAAGAGCTCGTCAAAGTCTTCACTTTCTTGGGAGCTAAAGACTCTGAGGAGGCAGATGCTTTCCTTTTCTTCACAGCTGCTCGCTCCGCAGCCTTGGTTTTCTTCGCTTCTGTTGCAGAAGGAAGGTTGATGCTTGTCATCGGTGCAGGAGGAGTAGAGGAAATTGGTTGAAATCCTTCAGGCACAACTGATGCAGTTGCCCTGGCATTTTCTTCAGAGACTGGAATTTCTTCATCAGCCCTGGAATTATCAGTTTCATCAGCAGTCTGATTTTCATCAGCTGCACTAGCAGTTTCTTCAACAGGATGAACAGAAGCATCAGCCTGGGGAATTTGTTGTTGCAATGGTGCTGCAACACTCAGCTTGAGATTCTTGGAGAGTTTGACGAATCTGACTTTGGCACCGAGCCAATCTGCATGGTAGGTGTCAAATTCATCACTGAGGTTTTTGATCTCCTTCTGCATGATTACAAGTTCTTCAGGAGTCATATTCAGAACATTTTTCTTCAGAATGCGCTCCTTCTTGTATTGAGCTTTCTTGACTTGCCTGGCCTTCTCAAATTTCCATTTTTCTTCGGCTATGAAGGCCGTCAACATGTGGCTCTGGCCAGGAGTGAGGTTTAATTCAGGCAAAGGTGTATTTGGATCCTTGTGCCATAGATCGATGAAATCAAGGATCTTCCTTGGATCCAGCATGAGGGGCACAACACTGCCTTTGGCACTAGCGGCCCTTTGTTGTTGATCTCTGATGATCTCAGCTAATTCTTCATCATCAGCTTCGTCTTCGCTTGACGGAACCTGAAAGGCGACCTGCTTCTTGTGAGGACTTGGCCTTGTGCCTCGTCCAGCAGTGGCCTTTTTCTTCAGCAAGGTTGGAGCTGTTGAAGACTGCAGTGGAGCTGAGGAACTTGCAGAGACTCTTGAAGCAATTGAGATTCCAGTAGTCCTTTGGCATGTGGCAAGATGCACAGGTGCTGAGGACTTTGCAGGAGCAGCTGAGGATTTTGTAGCTGAGGGAGTTGGAGCTGCTTTTGAACGAGTTGCTTGAGGATCAGGCCGTGAGGGCTTTGAAGAACCCGGCCGTGAGGGCATTGCAGCTGAGGATCTTGTCTTGACAGCTAGTTTCTTTGTCATAGTCTTCTTAGGCTTGCTAGCAGAGGCCACAACAACGGCAGTAGCTGAGTCTTCGTTGAATTTCTTCACTGCCTCTTTAGCCATTTTGGCCAGCTTGGCTTGACGCTTAGCCCACTCTTGAGGAAATTCCTCACCTCTTCTGATGCTTGTGGGATTAGATTCTTGGCCTGGAGCCAATGGAGGTCTTGGACATGGAGGGTTGACAGCAAATTTCTTCATGTACTTTGGAGTCACATATCGATATTCCCTCCATTCTCTTGCCCATCTCCTCTCAATCTTCTGAATGCGCACTTTGCGCTGATTTTTGTTCTCCTTGCCATGAGTTGCTTCATCAGGAGTACAATATTCATCATAGATGTCATCAGGGATCTCAAAAGTAGTATTTGTCTCTGGCCTCTTTCCTCCTTTCTGAGGTCTTTTACCATCAGCCATCTTCTTCACTTGAGGACTTTGAACAATCGAATTTTCTGACGAGGTATGCAATTTTTCTTCAAGGAATGCTGCAAATGAGTTAAGTTGATGAGAACCTAGTGATTCAGCAGCGGACATGTGTACCTGTGAACAGAATATAGGTGCGAAGAATTTGGAGAGGTCATATGCGTTCTCAGAAGTTTTTCAAAATTATCAAGTTTGAGGAATTTGACCAGGGGTGTCTTGAGGAATTTCACTAAGCGTTCTTTGACTTAGGTTCCAGAGTTGTATAGATTGAAAATCCACACAATTGAGGAATCTTGAAGAAAAACGTTGCTTAGAGAAACAGATCAAGATCAGAAGCAAGTTGGTGTTTAAGAACATGAAAGTTGAAGAATAAACACCTTTTGAAGATTTTGTGGAAATCATCAGAATCAACAAGGGCAGTAAAAATAGATTTTATTTACCCTTGATGAAGAACACGACGAACTGAGAGTAGCAGTGGAGAAGCTCGTCCATTCAGATCTTCCACGCCCTAACTTGGCGATGGAAAACAGCTACGACGGCGGTGGAGTGAAGATTTCCGCTGCCGGCGTGAGTACGACGGCGACGAGGTCGAGGCAGTGAAGCTCTTCCTCATCGGCGATGATGGAGTGTAGCAGCGGCGCTAGGTCTGAGAGTTCGAGCGGGGTAAATGAGATCTGAGGAGGGCGAGGGGTATTTATAGCCGAGGTGAAAAACCACTCGTCCGAAGAAAATGGACGAACGTGCCCCTGACCCTTCTCATCCTAACGACATGTGTCACCCATGTACTGTGAAGTGGAGATCATGTTAGATCGTGGGTGAAAGGATAAATCTTATCGAGGGATATGGAACGGTTTGAGCGGCAAAAGCCAAAAATTCAGATAAGAATATTTTAATGTTTCGTTCGCAAATTCTTCAGCTGTCAAGGACACAGTGAAGACTTTGAACGGGTTTCAAATAGAACGCACATGAAGATTTTGTGAACAGACTGGGTTGAGTTTAGCATAGAGGGGGAACGGGTCCGATCACATTCACTTAGAAGAAAATCAACTTGAAGAATTAGCAATAAGTGAATGCTGTTGAGGACATGAAAAACTCAATTATATATATATATAGTCAATGAAGAACACAGTCGGAAAGCGTGAAGATTTTGCAAAGTTGAAGAATTTGAACAACTGAAGATTTGCAAAAAAAACTCAAATTGAAGATTTTCAACTTTTGTTGGTGGCGTGACCCACCGTGTAAGAATGGTGATTTCAGACGCCGTGTACAATTGTCGTAGGGCTCTGAGAATCAAATTCTTTGTTAATTTCTTCACACTTAGAGGGTTAGTCTTCATTGATTGAAGAAAAATGTTTCTTCGTGTGTTGCACATCTAAGTCATCAATTTGCATAAGTGTTAGGATGTGTGTCCTTTTCAAAGAACATTCGAAGATTCTAAGATATTTAGCTCACACCGCAACTTGCTAAATCTCTTCTCATCCAAGGGCTTTGTGAAGATATCGGCTAGCTGTTCTTCAGTCTTCACGTGCTCGATTGACATGTCGCCCTTCAACACATGATCACGAAGAAAGTGATGACGAATCTGGATGTGCTTTGTCTTTGAGTGCTGAACTGGGTTATGAGCAATTTTGATGGCACTCTCGTTGTCGCAGTAGAGTGGCACATTCTTCATGTTGATGCCATAGTCCTTGAGGGTTTGCTTCATCCATAGCAACTGAGCACAGCAAGAACCAGCAGCAATATACTCAGCTTCAGCAGTAGAGAGTGATACACAGTTCTGCTTCTTCGAGGACCAACATACTAAGGATCGTCCGAGGAAATGGCATGTGCCTGATGTTGACTTGCGGTCCACATGATCGCCAGCATAGTCAGAGTCAGAATACCCAATGAGATCAAAAGCCGAGCCCTTGGGATACCATAATCCAAGTGTTGGAGTGTGAGCTAGATATCGAAGAATATGCTTCACAGCCTTATGGTGTGATTCCTTCGGTGTAGCTTGAAAATGGGCACACATGCAAACACTAAGCATAATATCTGGCCTAGATGCACATAGATACAGTAAAGAGCCAATCATGGAGCGGTATACCTTTTGATCGAAGTCTATACCATTTTCATCAGTGCATAGATGGCCATTTGTGGGCATAGGGATTTTGACGCCTTTGCACTCTTGCATACCGAATTTCCTCAGAATGTCCTTGAGGTATTTTTCTTGAGAAATGAAGATGCCATTGCGTTGTTGACGAATTTGAAGACCTAAGAAGAATTTCAATTCTCCCATCATGGACATTTGATATTCCTCACTCATCATATAAGCAAATTCGTCACTGTAATGTTGGTTAGTACAGCCAAAAATAATATCATCAACATATATTTGGCACACGAATAATTCATCATCATATGTTTTGGTGAAAAGAGTTGGGTCGAGTGAACCGGGTTTGAAGCCTTTCTTCATGAGGAATTCCTTCAGAGTATCATACCACGCCCGAGGGGCCTGCTTGAGGCCATAGAGGGCCTTATTTAGTCTGAAGACTTGATCAGGATGCTTAGGATCTTCAAAACCTGGGGGTTGAGCAACATATACTTCTTCCTCAAGCTTACCATTGAGGAATGCACTTTTCACATCCATTTGATATAAGATGATATTATGATGGTTAGCATAAGCAAGCAATATGCGAATAGCCTCAAGTCTAGCAACAGGTGCAAAAGTTTCATCGAAATCAATTCCTTCAACCCGTGTGTAGCCTTGAGCTACAAGACGAGCCTTGTTCCTCACCACTAGGTCATTTTCATCTTGTTTGTTGCGGTAGATCCATTTGGTGCCGATGATATTGTGCTTGCGTGGGTCTGGTCGCTTGACAAGCTCCCACACATTGTTCAGCTCGAATTGATGTAATTCCTCTTGCATCGCTTGAATCCATTCAGGCTCCAGAAATGCCTCATCAACTTTGGTGGGCTCTGTGATAGAGACGAAAGAAAAATGCCCACAAAAGTTAGACAAATGTGAAGCTTTTGAGTGAGTAAGAGGACCTGGTGCGTTGATGTCATTGATGATTCTCTCAATCTGTACTTCATTTGCAACGCGAGGATGAGCAGGTTGACGACTTTGATTTGGCTCAGCATTTTCTTCAGAGCCATTTTCTTCAGATGCACCAGCATGATTTTCTTCATGATCTGGAATGACTTCTTCAGCAGATTCTTCAGTAGGTATGACATCTTCAGTAGCCTTTAGCTTGATGGATTCCTCAGGAGTCATTTCATCTAGCATAGGAGGTAAGTGCTCTCTTTGCGAGCCATTAGTTTCATCGAACCGCACATCTACAGTTTCAACAACCTTGTTGTGATAGGTGTTGAAGACCCTGTAGGTGTGCGAGTCCTTTCCGTAACCAAGCATAAAACCTTCATGTGCTTTCGGTGCAAATTTAGAAATGTGATGGGGATCTCTAATCCAACATTTAGCACCGAAGACTTTGAAATAACTCACATTGGGTTTCTTGTCAGTGAGGAGTTCATATGATGTCTTCTTGAAGAATTTGTGAAGATATACCCTGTTGATAATGTGGCATGCAGTATCAATTGCCTCAGGCCAGAAGCGATGAGGTGTCTTGTATTCATCAAGCATAGTGCAAGCCATCTCAACAAGAGTCCTGTTCTTGCGCTCCACGACGCCATTCTGTTGAGGAGTGTATGGGGCAGATAACTCATGAGTGATACCAAGTTCATCGAGATAGTCATCAAGACCAGTATTCTTGAACTCGGTCCCATTGTCACTACGTATATGCTTGATCTTCACACCGAAGTTCGTCGAAGCCCTTGAGGAAAATCGTCTGAAGACTTCCTGCACTTTATTTTTGTAAGTAATGACATGCACCCAGGTGTAACAAGAATAATCATCAACAATGACAAAGCCATATAGAGATGCTGCATTTGTTAGTGTGGCATAATGAGTAGGACCAAAGAGATCCATATGAAGCAATTCAAAAGGACGAGAGGTGGTCATGATAGTCTTCGAGGGGTGCTTGGCTCTGGTCATCTTTCCAGCCTCACAAGCCCCACAAAGATGATCTTTGAGGAATTTGACACCCTCAATGCCAATGACGTGCTTCTTCATCACGAGCATGTGTAAGTTCCTCATGCCAGCATGACCTAGTCGTTGATGCCATAGCCAGCCCTCTGAAGCTTTTGCAAGTAGACAAGTGGCAGGCTGTGGTCCTGCAGAGAAATCAACAATATACAAGTCTCCTCTCCTAAAGCCTTCGAAGACTTTGGAATTGTCAGATTCCATGAGCACTAAGCAATGATATTTGCCAAAGACAACAACCATAACAAGATCACAAAGCATTGAGACAGACATGAGGTTGAATCCAAGGGACTCGACAAGCATGACTTTGTCCATGTGTCGATCCTTTGAGATTGCAACCCTACCTAGACCCAATACCTTACTTTTGCCTTTGTCTGCATAGGTGATATGCTTCAAATGTGATGGAGATAAAGGAGTGTTCATCAGTAAGCTCTTGTCACCAGTCATGTGATTAGTACATCCACTGTCGAGGACCCACTCAGTAGCTTTGGGTAAATCATCCTGCAGATGAATTAGTGCATCTTACGAACACATATCTTCAGAGTGAAGAATATGACATCAATTTCATCAGATAGAAATTCATCAGTTAATGCAACATATGTATATATAGCAGTATGAGGACGTGAGAAATGAATGATTCATTTCTTCATGATTAGCTTGCGTCCTTTCAAGCATTTCAGGTCTCCAGAAAATTCTTCAGACGATTTAGTTCGTCTGGAGACCTGACCCTGCATAAGAGGTTAGTTCTTTTTCTTCACCACCCACATGTGGAGGGGTGGCAAAGAGTTCATCATTCTGCGAGCTCCATAAGAGAAAGGTGGCATTGAAGCCAAAGTGCTTCGTTTCATAGGAGAGGGATTAGTATAGTCATATGAGTAAGCAGAGAAATTCTTTGAGGACTTATGAACATAATGATTTGAAGAATAATGCACATAATCAGAACTCTTAGATTTTCCCTGTGAAACAGAAGCATTAGCATGATGATAATCATATGAGGACTTGGATCCACGTGAGGAATTTGATCCATAAGAGGACTTGGATCCATATGAAGACTTTGGTCCATATGAAGAATTTGATCTGGGGTTCTTATTCTTCACAGGTGGTGTCATGAGGACATTCACCTGAAGACTTTCAAGGCACCTTTTGGGAACCCAGATTTTCTTCATAGGGGGACCATTCCTGCAGTTAGTTCCAACATATCTAGCAAATACTTCACCATTCTGATTTTTGAACAGTTTATAGTTGGAGTCAAATGACTCATCAGATGAATGTGAGGATTCACAAGTAAAGCCAGATAAAGTGGATGGATCGACGGGAGGTCCCTTCGCAGCAACCCATGAGGTTTTGGGATACTGCTCAGGTTTCCAGTAGGATCCATCAGCATTGAGTTTGCTCTCAAAGGCAATACCCTCTTTCCAAGGGTTCCTGTTCAAGATCTGCTTTTTGAGCACATCACAAAGAGTCTGATGCCCTTTGAGGCTTTTGTACATGCCTGTCACATACAATTCCTTCAACCCTGCATTTTCGTCAGTGATACTAGTGGTATCCTCAGATGAGGAATTTGTGACCATAGAGATAGTTGAAGAATTTGCAGCAATAGAAGCATTTGAACTTTTAGGTGAAGAATTAGTAGTTTCACATTCAATGCATTTCAAGCATGGTGGAATAAATTCTTCCTGAGCGGAACTGATCTGTTGAGCAAGTAATGAATCATTTTCCTTCTGAAGATCTTCATGACTCACCCTTAGCTTCTCAAGATCTTGCTTTCTTTGAAGAAATTCATAAGAAAGCTTCTCATGATCGGCTAAGAGAGTTTCATGACGACCTTGAAGTTTGTCAAACTTAGACTGTAGTTGCCGAAGATTATCAGTTTGAGTTCGATCCATTTCCTCACCAAACAGGTCATCGCTTTTGTCTAGCATATTTTGAACCTTTTCCAAAGCCTTTTGTTGTTTAACATCAATATTAGCAAGTTTGGAATAGCTGGGTTTGAGGTTATCATCAGATTCATCCTCACTTGATTCAGAGGAGGGATATTTGAATACCTTAGCACTTTTTGCCATGAAGCAATAGGTGGGAGCATAGTCATCGTTACCGTCATCAGCAGTGTTGGGGAAGCCATTTTCCTCAGTGTTGAAGATGGACTTGCTGACGTAAGCAGTAGAAAGGGCTAGGCTCGCCACACCAGAGTCTGGCTCCTCAGATGCCTCCTCTTCCTCATGTTCCTCAGATTCAGCTTCAGAGTCCATTTCCTTGCCAATGAATGCCCGAGCCTTCTTGGAACTGCTCTTCTTGTGAGATGAAGACTTTGAAGATTTTGATGATGAGGACTTTGAAGATTTCTTCTTCTTCTTAGAGTCATCTGAACTATCATCCTTGTATTTCTTCTTCTTTGATTCCTTTGCCCACTAAGGACAATCAGTTATGTAGTGACCAGGTTTCTTGCATTTGTGGCAAGTCCTCTTTTTGTAATCACGGGATGAGGAATCTGATCTTGTGTCATCACCTTTTGAAGATTTTACAAAGCGACCACGCCTTGAGAACTTCTGGAATTTCTTCATGAGCATTGCTAGCTCCTGGCTTAGTTCTTCAGGGTCACCAAGGCTGCTATCAGAATCTTCTCCTTCAGATGAGGAAACTGCCTTGGCCTTTAGTGCGCGTGATCTTCCATAGCTTGGCCCGTAGAGATCTCTCTTTTCAGCTTGTTGGAATTCATGAGTGTTCAGCCTCTCAAGAATGTCAGCAGGATCAAGTGACTTGTAGTCTCCATGTTCTTGAATCATCAGTGCCAGTGTATCGAATGAAGAATCGAGTGACCTCAGCAATTTCTTCACAACCTCATGGTCGGTGATGTTAGTGGTACCCAGTGCTTGAAGCTCGTTTGATATGTCAGTGAGGCGATCAAAGGTTTGCTGGACATTCTCATTGTCAAGTCTTTTGAAGCGGTTGAAGAGATTGCGAAGAACGTCAACTCGAAAATCATGTTGAGTTGAGATTCCTTCGTTGACCTTGGACAGCCTGTCCCAGATAAGCTTTGCAGACTCCAAAGCACTCACTCTGCCGTACTGTCCTTTGCTCAAATGGCCACATATGATATTCTTTGCTTGACAGTCGAGTTGCTTGAATCTCTTCACATCAGCAGCGTTCACGGAAGGAGTGACAAAGGGAACGCCTTTTTCCACAACGTACCAGAGATCGTTGTCAATTGCCTCAAGATGCATGCGCATCTTATTCTTCCAGTAGGGGTAGTCCGTCCCATCAAAGGTAGGACACCCAGCCGAGACCTTGATCATGCCTGCATTCGACATAACTAAAACTCCAGGTGGTTAAACCAAAATCACACAGAACAAGGGAGTACCTTGCTCTGATACCAATTGAAAGTGCGTTATATCGACTAGAGGGGGGGTGAATAGGCGATTTTTACAAATTCGTCACTGAGGAATTTCAAGGTGAGGAAATTCCTAAGTAACGAACTACTTAGCAGCGGAATAAGTACTCAGATGCAAACATAACATGGCATAAGTAAAGTCATCATGATGAAATGAAATAGGAACAGAGTACAGGTAGCGTGAAACACAGGATAAGCAGGCTGAAGACTATGTGACTGAAGAAATAGGATTGAGGAAATTGAGAAAGTCTTCAGTCAAAGTCTTCACACAGTAACGATCAAGTAAATCAACACATGAATGAGGAAATGAAAGGGTTGAAGAAATAGAACCAGTAGCTCAGTGAAGACAATGATTTGGTAGACCAGTTCCAACTGCTGTGACAGTTGTACGTCTGGTTAGAGCGGCTAGGTATTTAAACCTGAGGACACACAGTCCCGGACACACAGTCCTCACCGTATTCTCCTTGAGCTAAGGTCACACAGACCTCGCCCAATTACTCGTGGTAAGTCTTCACAGGTGACTTCCAAACCTTCACAGACTCGGTCACTCGGCGATCCACAATTCCTCTTGGATGCTCTAGACCATGACGCCTAACTATCTGGAGGATGCACAGTCCTCAAAGGTAACAAGCGTCGGTTCCACACAGGAACAATCTCTTCAGTGATGCTCAATCACTTTGGGTTTGTAGGTGTTTGATGATTTTCGCTCAAAGTCCTCAGAGGATGGGATGCTCTAAATGACAAGTGTCAATCTATCTCTCGGAGCAGCCAACCAACTAGTGGTTGTTGGGGCGGCTATTTATAGCCTAGGAAGCAGCCCGACATGATAAGACATAAATGCCCTTCAATGATATGACCGTTAGGTGGGTAGATATTTTGGGACAGCTGGCGCGTAGCACAGCAACGGTCGGATATTTGAGTATCAAATTCCTCAGGGCTATCATGTTCCTCACTTGTAGGCAATCCGTACTGGCGAATTCCTAACTCCTCAGTCAGAACAATTTCCTCAGAGAACAGAAGAACTTCGTCTCTGTCACTGAAGAAATTGACTGAACTATATGAGATTTCCAATGGCTTCACTCAAAAGGATTGGGTAGGTGTAGGATTTTGAGATGAGCATCACTTGGAAACTTTTCCTTAGTTTTACCTCGACCCCCTTTAACAGTACGGTGTTTCCTATGACTCAAGAAAGGGAAAACAAAACTATGAAAACAAAAGTCTTCACGCTTCATAATCCTCGTATCAATATCAAGTCTTCAAGGTCACACCAATTTCCTCATTTTCAAAGTCTTCAAGAAAACCAAAGTCTTCAGTTGAAGACATTCATTTTTAGGGGTCGACTTTCATCGTAAATAACAAACTCCTCATAGACTTATAGACCTGTGTACACTCACAAACGCATTAGTCCCTTAACCTATAATTCTTCAATACACCAAAATCACTAAGGGGCGCTAGATGCACTTACACTACACGATACCGGCGAAGGGGGATAACATCCGGGAATGTTTTCCAGGTGTTTGGCATTTTCAGGCAGACGAACCGAAGAGGGAAGGTTTCATGTTCGCTATGCTAGGGACGTGTGGCAAATGAACGGACTGCCTATTCGGATTCGTCTCGTTTTTCTGAGCAACTTTCATGTACAAAGTATTTTCATCCGATATACAGTTTAATTTCTATGATTTTTTAAAGATTTAAAAGATTTTATAATTTTCTAGAATTTATTTAATTCGAATATAAAAGTAATTACTTTTTATACAAATACTGAGCCAGCCACAGTCAATGACATGTGGGGCCAGTCAAAGCCCAGTTAGCAGTCAAATAGTTTGATGGTTGACTTGGTCAAACTGGCAGGATGGACCCGCATGTCATAGACTGCTAGTTTAAGACAATTTATTTATTTACTTAACTAACAGGGGAGTCCACATGTCATTGTCATAGTTTAACTAATGAGATAACTAGGGTTAATTAACATGATTAATTAAGTTAATTAATTAATTAATTTTATTTATTATTTCTTTTAAATCGTTTTGGGGGTAGGCCCCACTGTCATAGGCCCAGGGGCAACCGGGCGAAACGGGTGCGGGCGCCCGCCTGAATGGCCACGGGTGTGCGGGCGCTGGAGCTGGGCGGGGCAGACCACCCGGGTGGCGCGGCAGGGCAGCCGGCTGGTCATGGCGACAGGGCACACGGCCAGCGAGCGGGAGGGCGCCGGCGGCAGCGGCAGGGCTGCACGGGCGACGGAGGCACGGGCAAAGCAGAGCCGCGGCGCGGGATGGCGCGGTGAGCTGGGCGGGGTGGAGGACGCGGGCGCAGTGAGTGCCTGGCCGTCGTGGCGAGAGCGCGGCGGGGGCGGGCAGAGAGAGTCCGGGGCCAGGGCGCTCGTGCGGGCTCATGGTCGGGGCGCGTTTGGGGCACAGCCAGAGCGGCTAGGCGGGGTGGAGGCGCGGTGCAGCGCGTGCGGGCCAGAGCAGTGGCAGGCGGCGTGGGCAACGACGAGCGCAGCGGCAGAGGGAAGAGGAGGCCGGTGGGGTTCCTCACCCGCGTTGCAGGGGCACGGGGGCGGCGAGGCGCGAGGAAGCGAGCCGTGGAGGTGGTCGGCGACAGCGAGCGACGGGCGGCACCGGCGATGGGGCGCAGGGAACGACGGGGCGGCGCCGGTTCGGTGATGAGGCGAGGCCGCAGCTTCAGGCGGGCGTCGCGTGAGGGAGAGGAGGGCGAGGAGGAGTCCAGGAGGCGAGCGGCGGCGCGTCGAGCGGCGATGAGGGGGCGCCGAGCACTGGCCGACGTGGTCGAGCCCCGATTTGGGATCCAGATCGGGTCGTGGGGGGCAAAGGAGCAAGGGGGATGTGGGGAAGTGGGTCGGGGGAGGTTAGGGTTCGGGGTGCGGGGTGGGGATAAGCCATGGGGTGAGGGGGGCCGGCTGGGCTGGCTTGGTCTGCTGGGCCGGCTAGGCCTGCCCAGTGGCTAAGGCCCAGGCAGAGAGGGAGGGGGGGTTCCCTTTTCCATTTCTTTTTATAGCTCTCTGTTTTATTTTAAAACCACTAGCATTTGACTTTTAAATAATATGAGACTTGGCCGTATAACCACAATGCAAATTTTAGACACTGGCATAAATGATTTGGTGAGCATTTAAAATAGTTTGGATTTTTTTTGTAATTTAAAAAGCATTTAAAACATTACTTTAGCCACTGTTTTATTTATTTTAGGGCATTAAACCAATTTATAAAATTGTTGGTTCACCATGACAAATATCTAGGCATTATTTGCAACACCTAGAACATTTTAGTTTTGACATTTGAAAACTTTTATAGTTTGACTTGAATTTAAATTTGAATTTGAACGGGGTTTGAATCAACGCGAGTTTATCAACAGTAATCGTGGTAACGTGGCATCATTAGTAGAGGGTTACTGTAGCTTAATTATCTGGGCGTCACAATTCTCCTCCACTACAAGAAATCTCGTCCCGAGATTTAGGAGGGGGAGTAAGGGGGAAGGAATTTGGTTACGAAATTCTAACGGGTCTTCTCGGTCTTGGTTGCTCTTCTTGAAGAGGTCGATCCACTACATTGATGTCTTCATTTCTCTGCTCCAGGTCATCATGATGAAGTCGTCATCCTTTCTTCGGAGTCTTCATCGTACTTACAAATAGGTAAGGGGCGGCTCGACAACGATAGGATGATATAAGGGGTAATGACATGGGATTATCCCAAGAATGAACTCAGGAGTATCTCTCGGGTTGAACAAATGAAACACATCGAGAGCAAGAAGGTACAATAAGAAGTTTCAAGCGGATAGACAATCGTTTGATGTCTGAAACAGAGTTTGAAATGGGTTCAGAGCATCGAGAATAAGTGTTGCGTCTGATACCAGAATAGATCACTAGGAATGTGGCTCGTGAATTACATACGAAGCCAAGCGTGAGGAATAACTCTAGAAACAGGGGTGTACAGGAGAGTCGGGTTTCGATCCTGTGGAACTGTGGGTTATGGGCCCACCATGCGGGTCAAAAGTAGGAAGGGCGCTGATAGCAAGGCATGTCAGAGCATAGACTGTCAGTTATGTTGTCAACAACGTCGTTACCAAGGGTGAGGGTTGAAGAGAACCATTTTCCTGCTCGCAAGGCAAGGCGGACCAATAGGGAAAGTTCTCGTCCATCGGTGGCTACCGGAATGTCATCAACAATAGTAACAAGGTCTTATTGACAGAGCTTGTACACCGAGGTGTATACATAAGCAGGGAATTATCACTGCTCAGATATGTTAGGTTACAAGAAAGGTTAAACAAAACAATGGAAAGGAAACTGTAGACTCGAATTAGTTATCGGTGTCCTCGAGTGTCTAACAACTCAGAACCCGTGGAAATTTTGAATCGGCGAGAAATAACAGTTGATGAAGAACTCATAAGAAGTTACGTAGTTCCGTGATATTCTCGAGATACCAAAGGGTAATCCTTGAGGGTAGAGCAGAATAGAGGTTGGACAGGTGAAATGATCTGCAGAAGACAAGTACTTCAACATGTCCGAGAAATGGGATCAAAGAAGAACAATATGGTCGGAACCACGGTTGCAAAGGACCAAACATAGATACAAGATGAACTTATCACAAGGGGATTATTATTATTACAAAAAGCTTCCATGATAAGTTCCACATCGGGTCCATGGGCATGAACACAAAGGTTCACGGTCAACTCCCACTTCTCTAATGCACAACTTTCCATTCACTTCTCGTATTCGAAGAAGTTGTAGCATTGAAATTTTACCTGACAAAAAGCCAGTAGAGTATAACCCGCATAACTTTCGAGTTCACACGGATCTAGGGAAGACATAGATTCAACCCATCGGGGCATCTTAGGAACATATAAAGCAAACTTCAGGAGTAAATTATACAAGCTTGAAAGTAGAGCATGGTTGAGAAAGCAGAGGATACAAATTACCAAAGCCATTATGTATCCGAGGAAACGGCTCACAAGGTTATTGAAAATGGAAGACGTTGTTGGATAAAATCCAACAAAGGATCCGATGGTCCACAAGGATCTAATGTGAGCATCGGTACTCAACCAGAAGAACAAAGAATGCAAGGAGATCAGATTATAGAAACAACTGACTAATTCAAAGCTCAAATGCAAAGGAATTATGATTTCCAAATCGGGGGATCAGAAGCAGAGGCTCTGATCAAAGACAAGTAAGTTGAATAGACATAGGTTGACAATCAATCAAGGTTTGATTTGCCGAACACCAGCTTATGTCCGGGGTGACATCTGAGCCAAGGGAAGAATTCTAATTACGACTAATGATTGCAAGCATTCACAAACATATCGAATCAAATGCTCAAAATTACGATGACAAAGGATGCTAAGGAATATTGCTAGACATATGGAAGTAACCATAATGTAAGCAGGTAAGGAGGAACAAGAGTAATAGGTTACTGAGGATTTTCGGAAGATCGAATAGTATTCCGAAGGATTTTGTGAATCACATGAACAACTGTGGACGAACGAATACTCCGCAAGCGCGAGTAATTATCCGTAGAGGTATTCATGTGGCAAAGAACTGCAAGGAAGTAGGCACAAGTATTCCCGGAACAATAGAGATAATTTCGGGGTATCTTGCAATAACAAGATTGAAAGAACATGCGGTGCCCCCATGTTTGGTTTTGGTAATTGATGACAATCTCTACGGACTAATGGTTGTCTTGAGTTATATTTGAAGGATTTGTCCATAGGCTTTTCTTGGAGTCCATTTGTTGGTTTCAAGGAGAGTTTGTGATGACCAAGATGCTATTCAAGGAATTACCTAAAGATTGGTCATGTGAGAGGTTGATCAAGACTAAGTCAAAGAGTGAATCAAGTTGATCAACACACAAAGCGTAGAAGATGTACCGAGGGGGACCAAGCGATCCCATGGTATGGTAAGCATTGTCAATTATGCTTTGTGTACTAACCCATGGTCTTCGTGAGAGTTCTTTGTGGGGTTAGGTTGCGGTGTGCAAGTTCAAGTGGATCATCACGAAGAGATCACATGCTTGAAGCTTGCCGTCCATTGTGGTGGCAATGGACTTGTGAAGATGAGCCAAAGAGTGGCTCACCCATAGTGGAGTATGGGGGAGCAATCAACTAGTCTTCACCGAGCCAACGCAATCAAGAAAGGTGGTCCAACTTGAGGAAGTCAAGATCGTCATCATCTAGCTCAAGTGGACTTTGTGCAAGACAAAGGTTTGCCCTTGATAGGTTTTCTCTTTTGCCGGTCTCATGGTGGTAGTTGGGAGACCGGGTTATAGGATCGATTGCCGTACTATCAAGGGGGGCTCTCGATGAGTAGCTTGATCGTATCGTTTGTAGAGAGCTCAAACCATTGCATCCTTGCATCATCTTTCTTGGTTCTTGTTTGGTTCTCTTTGTGAGTCTTAGAGCATATGGTCATCTTGATGACAAGCTCGAGTTCATCGAAAACGGAGTTCACATGCTTCTTCTATTGCGTTTTCGGTGTTGGAGGTTTTACCGGTCCTATTCGAGGAAGGGTTCTCACCATTTTCTTATGGGCCTTTTATATATTCCTTCTTATTGTTATTTCTATCAAGATTGTGTTAGCCCTTGTCGCTAGCTTTCCAACAAACTTGGTTTCGTTGAATTCGGAGTCCGTTTGCAGAAGTTGTGGCAGTTTTGGTGTTCTGAAAAGGCTGCAACGGTACTACCGCGGATTGGAGCGGATGTAATTTTTTACTACCGCTCCAGAGCGGTAGTACCGCGGCTACTACAGCGGTAGTACCGCTCCGGACCAAAATCTCGTATTAGGTCCAGCGGTGGTAGGCACGGATGTATTTTTTTAGTACCGCTCGCTAGTAGTAGTACCGCTACCCTTTGCGGTAGTACCGCTATGCCTAGCGGTAGTACCGTGAGGACGAGCGGTAGTACCGCTCCGGCGGTTCTACTGGCCTTTTGCCTCCTCGCTGTTGTTTTTCGAAGGGCTACTACCGCCCTAGCGGTAGTACCGCTCCATGGAGCGGTAGTACCGCTCTGTGCGGGCTGTGAGGATAACGGTTGGATGTTTCCCCACCTATAAAAGGGGGTCTTCTTCCCCAATGGACCTAATCTCTTTAGCTCGTGTTCTTCCCCCATTGTTGACCTTCTTCGAGCTTGCTAACTCTCAATCCCTCCAATGATTCTTGCTAGTTCTTGAGGGAAAAGAGAGAGGAGATCTAGATCCACGTTTCCACCAATCACTTTCTCCTCTAAGTGAGGGGAACCCCTTGGATCTAGATCTTGGAGTTCTTCGTGTTCTTCTTTCGTTCTTCCTCTCATTTTCCTCCCTAGCATTAGTTGCTTTGGTGGGATTTGGGAGAGAAGGACTTGGGCACTCCGTGTGCCCTTGCCATTGCATTTGGTGCATCGGTTTGAGTTCTCCACGGTGATACGTGGAAGTGAAGTTGAGTAGCTTATTACTCTTGGGTGCTTGGTACCCTTGAGCTTGTTCCTCTTGGGTGCTTGGGCGCCCTAGATGGTTGGTGGTGTTCGGAGCTCAATCATTGTGGTGTAAAGCTCCGGGCAAGCGTCGGGGTCTCCAATTAGGTTGTGGAGATCGCCCCGAGCAATTTGACGGGTTCCGGTGACCGCCCCCAAGGGTTGCCAAAGTGTACAGGTTCGGTGACCGCCCCCAAGGGTTGCCATTTGTACGGGTTCGGTGACCGCCCTCAAGGGTCCCTTAGTGGAATCACGACATCTTGCATTGTGCGAGGGCGTGAGGAGATTACGGTGGCCCTAGTGGCTTCTTGGGGAGCATTGTGCCTCCACACCGCTCCAAACGGAGATTAGCATCCGCAAGGGTGTGAACTTCGGGATACATCGTCGTCTCCGCGTGCCTCGGTTATCTCTTACCCGAGCCCTTTACTTATGCACTTTACTTTGTGATAGCCATATTGTTTCTTGTCATATATCTTGCTATCACTTAGTTGTTTATCTTGCTTAGCATAAGTTGTTGGTGCACATAGGTGAGCCTAGTTGTTGTAGGTTTTGTGCTTGACAAATTAACCGCTAGGTTTATTCCGCATTTGTTCAAGCCTAAACCATAATTATTTTAAAGCGCCTATTCACCCCCCCTCTAGGCGGCATCCTCGATCTTTCATCAACTGGGATTAAAAGTAAGAACAACAGGTGTATGTATCTATCCATAGGGATATTTCGGTGGTAGGGAGTTGCAAAAGCAACGGGCACAAAGTCTCGAGAGAACATCGGAGAGTATCTTCAGAATCTTCTGGTGCACCAAGCAATCATCTGGAGTAAGGGGCTCTCCAGGAGAAAGTATTTACGAGAACCTAGAGTTAGACTTAGCAAAATCATTTAACCCAAATAGAAGAGAGATCAGATTCCCAAAGTATAGACGAGGAATAAAAGATCCTAATACCACCCAATTAGCAAAGTGGGCCCGTAAGCCACACAACCATGTTAGTAAAACAATTTTTCAAATGCTAGACTCAACTTCGACCAAGGAGTTGGAAAGGGGGATTCCTACAGGTAGTCGGCTCTGATACCAACTTGTGACACCCCCGATTCAATCGTACACTAATCATACACGCAAACATGTACGATCAAGATCAGGGACTCACGGGAAGATATCACAACACAACTCTAGACACAAATAAAATAATACAAGCTTTATATTACAAGCCAGGGGCCTCGACGGCTCGAATACATAGCTCGATACACAAGAGTCAGCGGAAGCAATGATATCTGAGTACAGACATAAGCTAAACAAGGCTGCCTTAAGAAGGCAAACACAAAAACAACAACGATCGAAGAGGCAAGGCCTCCTGCCTGGGACCTCCTAACTGCTCCTGGTCGTCGGCGGTCTCCACGTAGTAGTAGGCATCCTCGGGGTAGTAGTAACCGTCGGCGGTGGCATCTGGCTCCTGGGATCCACCATCTGGTCGCAGCAAACCGGAAAGAAAGAAGCGGAAGGGGGAAAAGGGGTAGCAAAGCAACCGTGAGTACTCATCCAAAGTACTCGCAAGTTTCAGATCTATACTAAGTATGCATTGGTATCAAATGGAAGGGTGGTATCTCTGGACTGAACTGTAGAAAGCCTGAATAGAGGGGAAAAGCCTAGCCTATCGAAGACTAGCATCTTCAAGCAGCTCCGAGCATCTTGCAGCATTCAGAAGAGTAAAGAATAGCAATTTAATATTTAACAAGCATGTTGTAACATTAATGCCCAGAGATCCTTCCTCGACTCCCTGCGCGGCAGCAATCCCGGGGCCACATATCCAACACATAACTCAAGTATCCATTTCTAGTTGTAATAGATTAGGATACAAGTCTGAATGTCCCTTACCGTGGACATGGTATTCGAATAGATAACTTCCCTGTAGGGGTGCACCACATTACCCAACACGCTTGATTACTCTGGCTGGACACACTTTCTTGGGTCCATGCCCAGCCTCAGAAGATCGACATGTCACAGCCCTACCTAGGCTCAGCAGAGAGGTCCCCGCCGGTCTACATCCTAAGCACTCCGGGGCCTTGGACCCATCGCCCGTTGCACTCCGGGTCATTGTGTGCAGGGTGAATACCAGCACCACCTGTGTAGTGGATGGCACGATCCGACCATGCCACAATGCTGAACGGGACATCTGACAAAGCTTCGGCAGATACTGCGATGCCTAGTGCCCATAACTATTCCCGCGTGGTGGTTAGTGCGTAAAGGCCAGTTGCCAACTCAGTACAAATACCCAAACCTTAGTGTATTAGGAGCTCGTGGAGACGAGCATAGACTCACGATAATGTGACCCCGTCGCCCCGTCTCGAGGAAATACGGCAAGGGCCTGGCCCAACCATCTCTCACTAGAGCGGTCTACCTGCCTGGCCGTGCCTCGTAATTAACTCACAGGTGCTCTCCGGGCCCGCCCGACTTTCACATCAACTCGTGGGTACCCCTCTGGGCCGACCCAACTAACGAGAGACTGTCAGGAACTTAGGTCCACCTCTACTGGGATGGTACCGCCTGTCCTTTTAGTCTCGTAGTAACAGTGCACGGGGACTACAGGTAAAGGTAACTGTGTGTCTGTAACATCAAGGCGGAAACCCGAGGAATCACCCTCGATGGAATCCACTCGATGTAATTGTCAAGCTGAACTTAGGAGGAATCAGCCTCGAGGTTCACACTTGAGGTGTTGAACGACAGAGTCATATCGGGAGTGGTGAAGGAGGAATCACCCTCGATGACCACGACCGAATAGCTACACTACAGAGTTATTGTCAGGAGTGCGTTACGAGGTATCACCCTCGGCACTCGATAGTAGTTCTGCAGAGTCGAGCAACAAAAGGGGGGTGTGATGTGATGTGTCGGGCTCTGGACGTCAATCACGTTGATCGAGTCATCGGTCATCAAGCCGGGGCAACTGGGACAAGGTGAGGGGTCACTGGTGGATCAGAAACCAACCTATACTAAGCAGTTTAGGATAAGCAGGTAAGATACAATAGCAGGTTACAAAAGTAGGCTATGCATAAGATAGGATCAAACAAGTACTGTAGCAAAATCTAATGCAAGCATGAGAGAGAATGGAATAGGCGATATCGGAATGATCAAGGGGGTTTTGCTTGCCTGGTTGCTCAGACAAGAAGGAGGGGTCGTCGGTGACGTAGTCGAACACAGGGGCACCAGCAGTGGTCTTGGAGTCTACTGGAGAGAAGAGGGGGAAGAAAACAGTAAATATAAAGCAAACAGATGTAAGACAGATGCATGACAGGGCAACATGCAGTGCTAGGGGCGCTCTAACGCGGTGCTACACGATACCGGCGAAGGGGGATAACATCCGGGAATGTTTTCCCGGTGTTTGGCATTTTCGGGCAGACGAACCGGAGGGGGAAGGTTGCATGTTCGCCATGCTAGGGACGTGTGGCAGACGAATGGACTGCCTATTCGGATTCGTCTCGTTTTTCTGAGCAACTTTCATGTACAAAGCATTTTCATCCGATATACGGTTTAATTTCTATGATTTTTTAAAGATTTAAAAGATTTTATAATTTTCTGGAATTTATTTAATTTGAATATAAAAGTAATTACTTTTTATACACAGACTGAGTCAGCCACAGTCAATGACATGTGGGGCCAGTCAAAGCCCAGTCAGCAGTCAAATAGTTTGATGGTTGACTTGGTCAAACTGGCAGGATAGACCCGCATGTCATAGACTGCTACTTTAAGACAATTTATTTATTTACTTAACTAATAGGGGGGGTCCACATGTCATTGTCATAGTTTAACTAAAGAGATAACTAGGGTTAATTAACATGATTAATTAAGTTAATTAATTCATTAATTAGTTAATTTTATTTATTTATTTATTTTTATTTTTTAACTTCTTTTAAATCCTTTTGGGGGCGGGCCCCACTGTCATAGGCCCAGGGGGCAACCGGGCGAAACGGTTGCGGGCGCCCGCCCGAATGGCCACGGGTGTGCGGGCACTGGAGCTGGGCGGGGCGGACCACCCGGGCGGCGCGGCGGGGCAACGGGCTGGTCATGGCGACAGGGCACATGGCCGGTGAGCGGGAGGGCGCCGGCGGCAGCGGCAGGGCTACAGTGGCGTCGGCGGTGCGGGCGAAGCAGAGCCGCGGCGCGGGACGGCGCGGTGAGCAGGGCGGGGCGGAGGACGCAGGCGAGGTGAGTTTGTGGCCGTCGCGGCGAGAGCGCGGCGAGGGCGGGCAGAGAGAGTCCGAGGCAGGGCGCGCGTGCGGGCTCAGGGTCGGGGCGCGTCTGGGGCGGGCGGGGCGCGGCCAGAGCGGCTAGGCGTGGTGTAGGAATGCGCGCGGAGGCGCGGTGCAGCGCGTGTGGGCCGGAGCAGTGGTAGGCGGCGCGGGCAACGGCGAGCGCAGCGGTAGAGGGAAGAGGAGGCCGATGGGGTTCCTCACCCGCGTTGCAACGGCACGGGGGCGGCGAGGTGCGAGGAATCGGGCCGTGGAGGAGGTCGGGGACGGCAAGCGACGGGCGGCGCCGGCGATGGGGCGCAGGGGATGGCGGGGCGGCGCCGTGTCGGTGACGAGGCTTGGCCTGCCCAGCGGCTAAGGCCCAGGCAGAGAGGGAGGTGGGTTCCCTTTTCCTTTTCTTTTTATAGCTTTCTGTTTTATTTTAAAACCACTAGCATTTGACTTGTAAATAATAAGAGACTTGGCCGTATAACCACAATGCAAATTTTAGACACTGGCATAAATGTTTTGGTGATCATTTAAAATAGTTTGGATTTTTTTTGTAATTTAAAAAGCATTTAAAACATTAGTTTAGCCACTGTTTTATTTATTTTAGGGCATTAAAATAATTTATAAAAATGTTGGTTCACCATGACAAATATCCAGGCATTATTTGCAACACCTAGAACATTTTAGTTTTGACATTTGAAAACTTTTATAGTTTGACTTGAATTTAAATTTGAATTTGAACGGGGTCTGAATCAACGCGAGTTTATCAACAGTAATCGTGGTGACATGGCATCATTAGTATAGGGTTATTGTAGCTTAATTATCCGGGCGTCACAGAATATATCAGAGAGGGAGTGCCCACCATATACACCACGTGAGATAAGAGTTTTTCAGGAAAGACTCGACAGACCGAAAGTCAACCCATGGTGAATAGTGATATATATGTTGAGTTCCTGCTAATTGCTGTCGATTTATAATCTTTGAATTTTGAACACAGGAAATGTCTAACGATGATAGGATCCCTGAGTGCAAATACTGCTGCGACGACCAGGGTATATGCGACAGGGAGCCTCACCTGCAAAATGGTAGGTTCTTTACCGTCAAGCTGGAAGAGACCTTCGATGTTTGTATGGTACGCAATGACGACAAGTATTTCTTTGTAATTAATCATGACTTGTGCTTCTTTGCTTCAATGTGTAATTTTCATTTTTTTTTCAAGTCGACTAGTACATCCCATGCCATGCAAGACCATATGTCTTGGAGAACCTTGGTTTCCAAGAGTTTGAGAATATGGAGACGAGGAGAGCTCACCTCAGGACTAAACATGGTTATGCTTTTCGGGTAAAGTTCTACAATGCGCTTAATCACTCTCATTTCAGTTGCTCTAATTGCGGAGCTCTCTGCAAGGCTTATGGATTTGAGGAGAATATGCAAATAACCTTTGATATTTGTCCTGAAGATGATGATATTGAAGA
Source organism: Thinopyrum elongatum (assembly GCA_011799875.1). Lineage (NCBI taxonomy): Eukaryota > Viridiplantae > Streptophyta > Magnoliopsida > Poales > Poaceae > Thinopyrum > Thinopyrum elongatum. Next base: position 96,581,866 of record CM022298.1, read on the forward strand.
TAATATCAACATTTGGGTGGATGTGGATATGCCTCCAGTTTTGCCTAAATGTGAGTTTGTCAAACAAATTTGTTAAGTAATTTATATTGTTTATTTAAAAAGATTTGGTGTTTATCTATACTAAAGTTGTTTATTTATAATTTTTATCTTATTTCTTATCTTCAAGAAATGCTCGGAAGACTGTAGACGGGACATACTACAACTATGGCTCTGAGCTTAATTGTGAGGAGAAAGGATATCTTGTCTCATTTATAGATGATGTTGAGACTTTGAAGACCAATCACTTTATCAGGCCAAATTTTAGTGGATACGTGCCATTAGTCCATGAGTTGCAAGATGGTAACTTCATTGCCCAAAACTTGGTATGATTTTGTTAATGATGGTAACTTGATTGCTAAGTAAACTACAGTGCTAACTATATATGTTACTATTATGTTGTTCAACAGAAGCTCCTGAAGGAGGTTGTGCCTGACATGATGCTTACCGAAGATCATATGTATATGGTTAGCTTACGACCATTTCCACCGACGGCTTGCCAAAATGCATATTCTATTTCTTTGAAAGATGCAAGGCTCAATATCAAAGAATGGAGCAAACTAATGAGTACACGCACGCAACCGATTAAAGACAACATGCATGTGTGTAAACCAAAGTTTTAAATCGCGGGCGAAACTCGCGCGATCACGGCGCAATCGCTGGATGGGAGCCTTCCCGCGACGCTATCGCTGAAAAAACGCGATCTGCGGTAATCACGCGATCGCTGCGCGAAACGGCGCTAAATCCCTTCGCTGTCGTTGCAATTTAGTTGGGACAGGCCGAAAGAGAGGCCAAAAAAGGGCTCGGCCCAAATTTGCCCCGATAAGCCAGAGGAGCTCTTCCAGAAACCTAGCATCGTCTCCCTCTCTTCCCGTTCCCTTCCTTCCCTCCCCCGAAAACGTTGTGGTGGCTGCGCGGTTACTCACAGGTGCGCTCGGCAGGCCGGCCGTTGCTTCGCCGGAAGCAGTGACGGCAAGGCGACGCCCAAGACTCCGGGCAGTTTCTGCAACAGTGGGCTGCGACCAAGTTCCGCCCCATAGCTTCACACCACGGTCAGGAAGGCTGCGACCCGCGACGAGGGACCTCTGCACAACGACGTCTATGAGTCCTCCAATCCTCTCTATCCTTCATTCATTTGTTGATTCAGTACAGGAAGAATATGTTTGCTGCCTTCACTCGTTTGGCATTTGGTTCAGTAGCAGAACAGCTAGTAGATCTAGACTGCAGCCGATTTGTGAACACTTGTTTTCTGAATTTATACCCTGTTTTCTACTGAAAATCCTCTGTTTTCTGAGACAAATATGCACACGTACTACTTGAGGCACTTGAGATTTGAGAATGACAAGCACATGCACTGTTCTCGCGAAATTGCTTAGCGGCCGCTGTTGCGGGCTATAGCGGCTGTAGCGGCTGGCTAGCCGCGAAATGACTTTGCCCGCGATTTAAAACTTTGGCGCAAACCACACGTTGGCGACAGGTGGATCTCCATTCTTCATTTTGAACATGTTTTATGCTATTTTACCTAAGAGAGAGGAGTAAGTCATAGGCAGTAAGAACAATTAGCTAGTGTTGATTATGAATATGATGATGACTAGCAAACATGCCCGTGCGTTACAACGGGTGAAAAATATAACACGTGCTTTTAACCTAGTATAAACATGGGTAAGACACCTCCCCTCAAAAGGTCCATGTCATCTATGTTAACACGACACCTCACCCGTGTTGCCGTATATCCTCTTTCACGCCATCGCCGATGATGGCCATTGTGTTTTTATTTGATCACAATGCCTTCTAACATGACTATTCGAAACCAATGAGCTGGGAGACCGCATGACACCCCTATCATTGAACTATGAATGTGCAAGTGAATATTCATATCTGAAAAACTAATCTCAGGATTAAAGCAGGACAGGGTTATATGTATTTCTACCTCCTCACCGTATAAAAAATGAATTTAAATGCGTGCGCACTACATAATATAGCAATGGCAATAGGAAACAGAGGGGAGACGGGAGAGTATTGTCACGCATGAATTAAAAGTGCGAACCTTTCCTGATATAGTGCCACGCCTATGCATAAATATTCAAGAGTAAATGCTATAGAAAAAGCAAACCTTGATTGAGTGTGAGTTTGCACGTGTAATAGTAAAGGTCCTCCTCTCCGTACTCACACATGCAAATTATCCTAAGTAAGCATCCGCTTTATTTTAGGAAATCTACACGCATCATTGAACAAATTCATTTCGTCCAACAGGTTTGCTATTTCACATCTAGATGTGAGATATTATCTCACATCTAACTCCCTCATCCTTAGGGACAAAACAAATCCACGGGAGACTTTTCAAAAAAAAAAAATCAAGGGTGAAAGAGTTAGATGTGAGATATTATCTCACATCTAGATGTGACATAGACAGACCCTTCGTCCAATACCATACCAGGACGAAGCTGACCTGACAGGAAATAGAAAAGCTTTACTTATCGTCACTTCCACTACAGTCGAGGACTTGAGGTTAGAGGCTGCATTCCAAAGTCTGGAGCGACGGTTTCGCGGTCCAATAGACGGCAGCGGCACACGTCAATGGAGGGCAACAGGCAGGTTTGGGAAGAAGACTACTCCAAACTGGACACAGCTTATTGGCGAATGGCGATTGATGGTACAGGCCTGGGATAACGCCAACAGCGTGGTCGTTTATCTGGCTTGTATGACCTTGACAGATTGGTGCGACTGGTAGGTCCGGTCGTCCGGAGGATCACGGCGAGTTCGGCTGGTTCTAGGATCATGATTCAGATTAATGTTGTGTGGAACTAAGATTAACTCATGTTCAAATTACCTGAGGTAAGGTGTACTGTATGAGGTAGTTTCCAAACGCTGCACCCTCTCCCTCTGGCTGATATTTGCAGAAACTGTATGCGCAAAATGTGCAGTAACACAACGAATGAACTGAACTTCAACTGGCTGCGGATGAACCGGAAGAGCTGCTGCAACGTCGGTAGTTGCTCCAAGATGTTTTCTTTTTCCAAGCCTCATCATCCCGCTCTGCCCCTTTGTGTAAGGCGTCACCCCCTCCGCTGCCCGTGTAGGCACTGTAGCTCTGAGCTGCTCCGCCTCAAGTCGTACTGCAGCACCGCGTAGCAGTCGACCTGCTCCTAGAGGAAGTCTGCATAAGTGCGCACCCTGGCAGGCCAGATCTTTCTTGAAGTTGGACATCAGCAGCGCATGGCACATGCGTGCTGATTGCTGAAACTGTGCGTGCACAAGGGCCGGTGCTCACCGGAGGTCTCGTGGAAATAAAACCCGGACTCTCACGTTGTTCCTGTTCAGAGTCCAACCTCAGCCGCGGGAGGTCGCCCCACTGCTGCTTCACCGGGTTGCACACGAGGTGACGCTCATCGCTGTGGTCGACCACAAGGTCATGGCCGACCAAGTGTTCGTCGTTCCGGAGCACGAGGAGGCCATTGCACGAGGCCAGCAGGGAGAAGTAATGCCTCTGCTCGTACCTATTATTCAGGCACCCGGTCTTCTTGGGGAAGCGCTAGATGACGCCGTGGCGCCGTCCGGTGAGCGGAGACGTCTACAGTCCAGCTCCCACAGTTTGACGGAGGCCACCGTCGACGTTCTCGTGTACAGGAGGACCTCGAGCGGGCAACGGCGCGCGTACGCGGCGAGGAAGGCCTGTCCGTAGATGATGCGGAGCCATTCCCTGCAGACGGCGCAAAATCGAAGGACGGACTTGACTGGCAGGAGGAGAGGATCTCACTGCCTGAGCCATACATGGCTCGGCAGCTCGGGCGGAGTCCTTGATGACGCCACACGCCTTTGCAACTGTTCTGCGTCGAGGCTGTGCCCATCCTGCTGCCAATGGGCTACCAGGTTGTATGTGTCTGCGGCTGGCCGGCGAACGGCGAGCCGGTTAGTCATCCAATTCCGCGGCAGGCAACTAAACTCTTCTTTTTTATGTATCTATACTCACGCGAATCGTGGTTAAAGTTTAGGTCGGGGCATTTTAAATCTTAACCATCAATCTTTATGGTTAACGCAAAATCGACTGATATAAAGCGATGACGGATGAAGAACTATGAAAGCCTCCGCCCTTTATTATTAGGTAAAGATGAAGAGTTGTTATTATGATGATGATACTGTATAAAACATGTACAAATACAGCGTAAATACGCAGAAGAAATAAAAATACAAGAAAATTTAGCAGTAGCACGGGTTAAATAGCAACGCTACAGGCAGTTAGCAGTAGTGCTTGGCATGACCCACGCTACTGCTAGGTAGAGGTAGCAGTAGCGCTGGTCGGACCCACGCTACTACTAAACGTTAGTTGTAGCGCCGTAGTAGTATCGCGGACCCCATCGCTACTACTAGTCTTTCATCCCACGCTATTAATAGGGTTTTCAAATGGGTAAAATTGATCATCATAAGTGGAGTAAAGTCTTGTCGCCGTCATGGTGCCACTTATTTGGAGCTCATGTGGCACCTAGACAACGTTGTACGTACGATGCACCACATGGAAGATGGTCGGTAAAGCACGAGTGTTTGTGTTGTGATGACGATATAGCACACCACTGGTGGACAATGTCAGGTACCCCGCCGTCGCATTTTTTAGAAAAGTAGCAGTGGTACGTAAAAATAAAAGCTCGCCACTGATAAGTGCACAACAATGGCGGGCAGAAATTACTACCCGCCACTGGTAAACTCGTCCAAATTTCGTCACGGCCTTCGAACAGCAGTGGCGGGCATGGTCTGATGGCACCACTGCTACATAACAGCGCAATGTTTTTGAACGAGAAAGATAAATTCCGGACGGTCAGAATTCTGCGACAAATCCGAATGATTCGTGACCCACTCGATCTTCTTCTCGCGCGCAACAAAACCGCTCGATCTGCTTCTGCTCTCGCGTGTAAAAAGAGCTTCCAAAGAAAAATAGGGCCACTACTAGGATTCGAAAACACAACCTGACAACACGCTACCAACTGAGATAAGTACCTGTTCTATTCATATATAGATTAATTGGCTTGTATACCTTAGTAAATGAGAGTGAGAAAGAAAGACCACAGTGCCTTTGATGAGGGGACAAAACCATTTGGTTCATGTTTTTTAAAGGACCGATACAATATGTTTTGTACTCCACTTATCTCTTTTTTGTAGTGATGAACATTTTCTAGAGAAATAAATGTTTCGCTGCTATAGAATTCAAACAACAGTCTTTTTCTCGTGTGACATCTAGAAAGAAGTTTTTTTTTTTGAAACATCCCCCGGTAAATTCTCTCTAATGAGCCTGATAATTATACATACCAAAACCTGATAGCTTACGTACAAACATCGTGAAAGCTTTTTGGACCCAAAAAAACTATTGTAAACATACTCTCGATAATTTTTTGAAAGCATGGTAACTCACACATCACAGACCTCATAACTTATGCACCCAGGTCATGGTGAATTTAGCGATCGAAAGGGTGGGGGGGAGTTAATGAAATATCCCCCAGTAACTTTTGTGTGAATACCGTGGTAACTCACAGATTGCAGACATGATAACTTATGTACCCGAGTCCTGCTAACTTTGGTGACCCGGGGGGGGGGGGGGGGGGGTGAGTCGATGAAATATTCCCTTTGTAAATTTTGTGGGAATAGCATGGTAACTCACACATCATAGACCTGATAACTTATTTACCCCGGTCCTAGTAATTTTGGCGACGGGGGTGTGGCGGGAGGGGGTTTGATGAAATACCCCCTCGGTAAATTTTGTGTGAATAGTGGTAACTCACACATCATAGACCTGATAACTTATGCACCCCCGCCTTGTAACTTTAGCAATGGGTGGTGGGGGGGGGGGGGGGGGGGAGTTGATGAAATATCCCCTCGGTAAATTTTGTGTGAATAGCATCGTAACTCACACATCATAGACCTGATAACTTATGTACCTCGGTCCTGGCAACTTTGGCGAGGGGGTGGGTGGAGTTGGTGAAATATCCCCTCGGTAACTTTTGTGTGAATAGCATGGTAACTCACATATCGAATACCTTATAACTTGTGTACCACGGTCCTGGTAACTTTGGCGACGGGGGTGGGGGTGGGGGAGTTTTTGAAACATATCATGGTAACTTTTGTGCAAATAATATGATATTTTACATATCGAAAACATCATAACTTATGTACATCCCATGGTAACTTTAACCCAGGAGAAAAAAAATAGTTGAAACATACAACGACAAGTTTAGTAAATAGCACGGTATTTGACGGTCGGTGATCCTAGTAACTTTACGCGCAAAACACCGTGATAACTTGTTCAAACTCAAAGTAAAAAAGTATGACACATACAACGTGAATGCACTTTGTACAGCTACCTATCATAAAGAACCCTAAAAACTATTGGTAGTTGGGCTTGGTATTGGGCGTGTCCTTTCTACCCCGACGCGGGTACGGATCCCGTGTAGGACATTTTTCTCAATTGGCATTTTTAATTATTGTGAAACAAATCGACCGCGGGGGGGGGGGGGGGGGGGGGGGGGGGGGAGGGAGGGGGGCGGGGGAGAGAGAAGCTGGTGGAACCTTTGTTTGATCCATCAAGGGGTGATCGTTCGGATCTGTTACCAATGAGCGATGAGTCTGAAGTTAGTCAAGTTCTGTTTTGAATGTTTTCAAAACTTTGCACTGGCGGGTGTTGTAAGCAGTCTGCCGCACATATCTTATGTCTGAACAATCCTTGAAAAAATGAATTTTCTAAACCCGGAATAGTCTCTAATTTGAGCATATGGGGCTTCCAACACTAATAGGAAACCCTTATAGGAATAGTACGTTAGTGCTGGGACACCGTTTCTGGAAACCGGTGCCATTTTCTGGCAGAATATCACCGGCGTGGGGAATATGTCGTGCATCGATGACATCAACACATTATAGGCGCGGGGTGTGCCACATACATCGGAAGTCCGTGGACCCTAGAATACATAAATAGTAGTGGTGTTGGAGCGAACCAATGCCGTCACTACTAGGGAAAAGCCTAGCAGTAGCGCGTGTCAAATGCCTAGCAGTAGCGCGGATAACCGCACTACTGCTATGGCGCCACAGTAGTTTTTAGCAGTAGCGCGTGTTGGCCCGCACTACTGCTATATAGAGGTAGCAGTAGCATTCGTTACAGAAACACGCTACTGCTAATAGCTGTAGCGCCCTAGTTTAAACAGCGCTACTGCTAAGAGCTCACTGCTGCTAAAGTCATAACCCGAGCTACTGTTATGAGTTTCTAGAAAAAAAATTGCTGCATATTTTCCTTTGTGTTTGTACAGGTTTTATACAAAAGTCTCTGGCATATCATACACATACAAATCTAATCATATCATACACATACAAATAGTATCATCAAATCGATCATGTCATTATCATAATCATCATCGAACACAATGATGTGTCTCATCATCATCTCAAAATAGCAATACAAGTTATTTCATGTCTCGAATACTTGAAACTACATTGTTATCCATCTAAACAATGATGTAGAAGATAAGAGCTATCACTACGAGTGAGAGCAGAACTATGCAGTACATGAGGCGGCGGTTCTGATTCTTCTCTCGTGTTAGCGTGAACTCAAGTAACTAGCTTCTGCTTCTTGTCTGCTATCGAACCCTTTATGGCTGGCGCCCGAGAACCGCTCCACTTGAGCCTGACACTCGGGCCACTCTTCGTACACTCCCGGAACCTTCCCTATGTACACGACATAGCACTTCTTCGCCATCAAGGATCTATGTACCTATTAGAGGTGCATCTTCATCAAGGGAATCAACAAAAATATGCAACATAATATAGTTGAGAAACACAAAAAGAAAGGGTGTTAGCAAATAGATGCAACATATAGTAAACATAATTAATCAACGCAGGTCCATTGTACCCAAACTAATTAACTAGAGGTACACAGGTCATCGTACTCAAACTAACAAACTAGTGAAGGAAATATGCCCTAGAGGCAATAATAAAGTTATTATTTATTTCCTTATTTCATGATAAATGTTTATTATTCATGCTAGAATTGTATTAACCGGAAACATAATACATGTGTGAATACATAGACAAACAGAGTGTCACTAGTATGCCTCTACTTGACTAGCTCGTTAATTAAAGATGGTTATGTTTCCTAACCATAGACATGAGTTGTCATTTGATTAACGGGATCACATCATTAGGAGAATGATGTGATTGACTTGACCCATTCCGTTAGCTTAGCACTTGATCGTTTAGTATGTTGCTATTGCTTTCTTCATGACTTATACATGTTCCTATGAATATGAGATTATGCAACTCCCGTTTACCGGAGGAACACTTTGTGTGCTACCAAACGTCACAACGTAACTGGGTGATTATAAAGGTGCTCTACAGGTGTCTCCGAAGGTACTTGTTGAGTTGGCGTATTTCGAGATTAGGATTTGTCACTCCGATTGTCGGAGAGGTATCTCTGGGCCCACTCGGTAATGCACATCACTATAAGCCTTGCAAGCATTGTAACTAATGAGTTAGTTGCGGGATGATGTATTACAGAACGAGTAAAGAGACTTGCCGGTAACGAGATTGAACTAGGTATTGAGATACCGACGATCGAATCTCGGGCAAGTAACATACCGATGACAAAGGGAACAACGTATGTTGTTATGTGGTTTGACCGATAAAGATCTTCGTAGAATATGTGGGAGCCAATATGAGCATCCAGGTTCCGCTATTGGTTATTGACCGGAGACGTGTCTCGGTCATGTCTACATAGTTCTCGAACCCGTAGGGTCCGCACGCTTAAAGTTCGGTGACGATCGGTATTATGAGTTTTTGTGTTTTGATGAACCGAAGTTGTTCGGAGTCCCGGATGAGATCATGGACATGACGAGGAGTCTCGGAATGTCCAAGAGGTAAAGATCGATATATTGGAAGGCTATATTCGGACGTCGGAAAGGTTCCGAGTGATTCGGGTATTTTTCGGAGTACCGGGGAATTACAGGTATTCACCAGGGGAAGTTATGGGCCTTAATAGGCCATACGGGAAAGAGATGAGCAGGCCGCAGGGGCTGCTGCGCCCCTCCCCTTGCTGGTCCGAATTGGACAAGGGATTGGGGGGGCGCAACACCCCTCTTTCCTTCTCCCTCTTCCCCTCTTCCTTCCCCTCTTGGTGGACTCCTACTAGGAGTAGGATTCCTAGTAGGAGTCCCCTACTTGGTGCGCCACCCATAGGGAGCCGGCCTCCTCCCCTCCCTCCTTTATATACGGGGGCAGGGGGCACCCCAGAGACACAACAATTGATCATTGATCTCTTAGCCGTGTGCGGTGCCCCCCTCCACCATAATCCGCCTCGATCATATCGTAGCGGTGCTTAGGCGAAGCCCTACGTCGGAAGCATCATCATCACCATCACCACGCCGTCGTGCTGACGAAACTCTCCTGTGAAGCTTTGCTGGATCGGAGCTCGCGGGACGTCATCGAGTTGAACGTGTGCTGAACTCGGAGGTGCCGTGCGTTCGGTACTTGGATCGGTCAGATCGTGAAGACGTACGACTACATCAACCGCGTTGTGCTAACGCTTCCGCTTTCGGTCTACGAGGGTACGTGGACACACTCTCCCCTCTCGTTGCTATGCATCACCATGATCTTGCGTGATCGTAGGAAATTTTTGAAATTACTACGTTCCCGAACAGTGGTATCAGAGCCAGGTTTTATGCGTAGATGTTATATGCACGAGTAGAACACAAGTGAGTTGTGGGCGATACAAGTCATACTGCTTACCAGCATGTCACATTTTGGTTCGGCGGTATTGTTGGATGAAGCGGCCCGGACCGACATTACGCGTACGCTTACGTGAGACTGGTTTTACCGCCGTGCTTTGCACACAGGTGACTAGCGGGTGTCAGTTTCTCCAACTTTAGTTGAACCGAGTGTGGCTACGCCCGGTCCTTGTGAAGGTTAAAACAGCACTAACTTGACGAACTATCGTTGTGGTTTTGATGTGTAGGTAAGAACGGTTCTTGCTCAGCCCGTAGCAGCCACGTAAAACTTGCAACAACAAAGTAGAGGACGTCTAACTTGTTTTTGCAGGGTATGTTGTGATGTGATATGGTCAAGACATGATGCTATATTTTATTGTATGAGATGATCATGTTTTGTAACTGAGTTATCGGCAACTGGCAGGAGCCATATAGTTGTCGCTTTATTGTATGCAATGCAATCGCCCTGTAATTGCTTTACTTTATCACTAAGCGGTAGCGATAGTCGTAGAAGCAATAGTTGGTGAGACGACAACGATGCTACGATGGAGATCAAGGTGTCGCGCCAGTAACGATGGTGATCATGACGGTGCTTCGGAGATGGAGATCACAAGCACAAGATGATGATGGCCATATCATATCACTTATATTGATTGCATGTGATGTTTATCCTTTATGCATCTTATTTTGCTTTGTTTGACGGTAGTATTATAAGATGATCTCTCACTAAATTTCAAGGTAAAAGTGTTCTCCCTGAGTATGCACCGTTGCCAAAGTTCGTCGTGCCGAGACACCACGTGATGATCGGGTGTGATAAGCTCAACGTTCATCTACAACGGGTGCAAGCCAGTTTTGCACACGCAGAATACTCGGGTTAAACTTGACGAGCCTAGCATATGCAGATATGGCCTCGGAACACTGAGACCGAAAGGTTGAGCGTGAATCATATAGTAGATATGATCAACATAGTGATGTTCACCATTGAAAACTACTCCATCTCACGTGATGATCGGACATGGTTTAGTTGATATGGATCACGTGATCACTTAGATGATTAGAGGGATGTCTATCTAAGTGGGAGTTCTTAAGTAATATGATTAATTGAACTTTAATTTATCATGAACTTAGTCCTGGTAGAATTTGCAAATTATGTTGTAGATCAATATAATAGCTCGCGTATAGCTCCCCTGTTTTATTTTTGATATGTTCCTAGAGAAAACTAAGTTGAAAGATGATAGTAGCAATGATGCGGACTGGTTCCGTGATCTGAGGATTATCCTCATTGCTGCACAGAAGAATTATGTCCTTGATGCACCGCTAGGTGACAGACCTATTGCAGGAGCAGATGCAAACGTTATGAACGTTTAGCAAGCTCGATGTGATGACTACTTGATAGTTTAGTGCGCCATGATTTACGGCTTAGAATCGGGACTTCAAAAATGTTTTGAACGCCACGGAGCATATGAGATGTTCCAAAGAGATGAAATTGGTATTTCAAACTCATGCCCGTGTCGAGAGGTATGAGACCTCTGACAAGTACTTTGCCTACAAGATGGAGGAGAATAGCTCAATCAGTGAGCATGTGCTCAGAATGTCTGAGTACTACAGTTGCTTGAATCAAGTGGGAGTTGATCTTCCGGATAAGATAGTAATTGACAGAATTCTCTAGTCACTATCACCAAGTTACTGGAACTTCGTGATGAACTATAATATGCAAGGGATGACAAAAATGATTCCCGAGCTCTTCGTGATGCTGGAATCAACGAAGGTAGAAATCAAGAAAGAGCATCAAGTGTTGATGGTTAACAAGACCACTAGTTTCAAGAAAAGGGCAAAGGAAAGAAGGGGAACTTCAAGAAGAATAGCAAGTAAGTTGCTACTCCCGGGAAAAAGCCCAAGTCTGGACCTAAGCCTGAAACTGAGTGCTTCTACTGCAAAGGGACTGGTCACTGGAAGTGGAACTGCCCCAAGTATTTGGCGGATGAGAAGGATGTCAAAGTGAACAAAAGTATATTTGATATACATGTTATTGATGTGTATTTTACTAGTGTTCATAGTAGCCCCTGGGTATTTGATACTGGTTCAGTTGCTAACATTAGTAACTCGAAACAGGAGTTGCAAAATGAACAGAGACTAGTTAATGATGAGGTGACGATGTGTGTTGTAAGTGATTCCAAGGTTGATAAGATCACCATCGCACACTCCCTCTATTTTCGGGATTAGTGTTGAACCTAAATAAATGTTATTTGGTGTTTGCGTTGAGCATGAATATGATTGGATCATGTTTATCGCAAAATAAATGTTATTTGGTGTTTGCGTTGAGCATGAATATGATTTGATCATGTTTATTGCAATACGGTTATTCATTTAAGTTAGAGAATAATTGTTGCTCTGTTTACATGAATAAAACCTTCTATGGTCATACACCCAATGAAAATGGTTTGTTAGATCTCGATTGTAGTGATACACATATTCATAATATTGAAGCCAAAAGATGCAAAGTTAATAATGATAGTGCACCTTGTTTGTGGCACTGCCGTTTAGGTCATATTGGTGTAAAGCGCATGAAGAAACTCCATGCTGATGGGATTTTGGAATCACTTGATTATGAATCACTTGATACTTGTGAACCATGCCTCATGGGCAAGATGACTAAAACGCCGTTCTCCGGAAGAATGGAGCGAGCAACAGATTTGTTGGAAATCATACATATTGATGTATGTGCTCCAATGAATATTGAGGCTCGCAGCGGGTATCATTATTTTCTCACCTTCACAGATGATTTGAGCAGATATGGGTATATCTACTTAATGAAACATAAGTCTGAAACATTTGAAAAGTTCAAAGAAATTCAGAGTGAAGTGGAAAATCATCGTAACAAGAAAATAAAGTTTCTACGATCTGATCGTGGAGGAGAATATTTGAGTTACGAGTTTGGTGTACATTTGAAACAAAGCGGAATAGTTTCGCAACTCACGCCACCCGGAACACCACAGCGTAATGGTGTGTCCGAACGTCGTAATCGTACTTTACTAGATATGGTGCGATCTATGATGTCTCTTACTGATTTACCGCTATCATTTTGGGGTTATGCTTTTTGGGGTTATGCTTTAGAGACGGCTGCATTCACGTTAAATAGGGCACCATCTAAATCCGTTGAGACGACTCCTTATGAACTGTGGTTTGGCAAGATACCAAAGTTGTCGTTTCTTAAAGTTTGGGGCTGTGATGCTTATGTGAAAAAGCTTCAACCTGATAAGCTCGAACCCAAGTCGGAGAAATGTGTCTTCATAGGATACCCAAAAGAGACAGTTGGGTACACCTTCTATCACAGATCCGAAGGCAAGACTTTCGTTGCTAAGAATGGATCCTTTCTAGAGAAGGAGTTTCTCTCGAAAGAAGTGAGTGGGAGGAAAGTAGAACTTGATGAGGTAACTGTACCTGCTCCCTTATTGGAAAGTAAGTTCATCACAGAAATCTGTTCCTGTGACTCCTACACCAATTAGTGAGGAAGCTAATGATGATGATCATGTAACTTTAGATCAAGTTACTATCGAACCTCGTAGGTCAACCAGAGTAAGATCCGCACCAGAGTGGTACGGTAATCCTGTTCTGGAGGTCATGTTACTTGACCATGACGAACCTACGAACTATGAGGAAGCGATGATGAGCCCAGATTCCGCAAAATGGCTTGAGGCCATGAAATCTGAGATGGGATCCATGTATGAGAACAAAGTATGGACTTTGATTGACTTGCCCGATGATTGGTGAGCCATTGAGATTAAATGGATCTTCAAGAGGAAGACGGACGCTGATAGTGGTGTTACTATCTATAAAGCTAGAATTGTCGCGAAAAGGTTTTCGACAAGTTCAAGGTGTTGACTACGATGAGAGTTTCTCACTCGTATCTATGCTTAAGTCTGTCCGAATCATGTTAGCAATTGCCGCATTTTATGAAATCTGGCAAATGGATAAACAAAACTGCATTCCTTAATGGATTTATTAAAGAAGAGTTGTATATGATGCAACAAGAAAGTTTTGTCAATCCTAAAGGTGCTAACAAAATATGCAAGCTCCAGCGATCCATCTATGGACTGGTGCAAGCATCTCGGAGTTGGAATATACGCTTTGATAAATTGATCAAAGCATATAATTTTATACAGACTTACGGTGAAGCCTGTATTTACAAGAAAGTGAGTGGGAGCACTACAACATTTCTGATAAGTATATGTGAATGACATATTGTTGATTGGAAATAATGTAGAATTATTCTACAAAGCATAAAGGAGTGTTTGAAAGGAGTTTTTCAAAGAAAGACCTCGGTGAAGCTGCTTACATATTGAGCATCAAGATCTATAGAGATAGATCAAGACGCTTGATAAGTTTTTTCAATGAGTACATACCTTGACAAGATTTTGAAGTAGTTCAAAATGGAACAGTCAAAGAAAGAGTTCTTGCCTGTGTTACAAGGTGTGAAATTGAGTAAGACTCAAAGCCCGACCACGGCAGAAGATAGAAAGAGAATGAAAGTCATTCCCTATGCCTCAGCCATAGGTTCTATAAAGTATGCCATGCTGTGTACCAGATCTATTGTATACCCTACACTGATTTTGGCAAGGGAGTACAATAGTGATCTAGGAGTAGATCACTGAACAACGGTCAAAATTATCCTTAGTGGAATAAGGATATGTTTCTCGATTATGGAGGTGACAAAAGGTTCGTCGTAAAGGGTTACGTTGATACAAGTTTTGGCACTGATCCAGATGACTCTAAGTCTTAATCTGGATACATATTGAAAGTGGGAGCAATTAGCTAAAGTAGCTCCGTGCAGAGCATTGTAGACATAGAAATTTGCAAAATACATACGGATCTGAATATGGCAGACCCGTTGACTAAACTTCTCTCACAAGCAAAACATGATCACACCTTAATACTCTTTGGGTGTTAATCACATAACGATGTGAACTAGATTATTGACTCTAGTAAACCCTTTATGTGTTGGTCACATGACGATGTGAACTATGGGTGTTAATCACATGGTGATGTGAACTATTGATGTTAAATCACATGGCGATGTGATCTAGATTATTGACTCTAGTGCAAGTGGGAGACTGAAGGAAATATGCCCTAGAGGCAATAATAAAGTTATTATTTATTTCCTTATTTCATGATAAATGTTTATTATTCATGCTAGAATTGTATTAACCGGAAACATAATACATGTGTGAATACATAGACAAACAGAGTGTCACTAGTATGCCTCTACTTGACTAGCTCGTTAATTAAAGATGGTTATGTTTCCTAACCATAGACATGAGTTGTCATTTGATTAACGGGATCACATCATTAGGAGAATGATGTGATTGACTTGACCCATTCCGTTAGCTTAGCAATTGATCGTTTAGTATGTTGCTATTGCTTTCTTCATGACTTATACATGTTCCTATGAATATGAGATTATGCAACTCCCGTTTACCGGAGGAACACTTTGTGTGCTACCAAACGTCACAACGTAACTGGGTGATTATAAAGGTGCTCTACAGGTGTCTCCGAAGGTACTTGTTGAGTTGGCGTATTTCGAGATTAGGATTTGTCACTCCGATTGTCGGAGAGGTATCTCTGGGCCCACTCGGTAATGCACATCACTATAAGCCTTGCAAGCATTGTAACTAATGAGTTAGTTGCGGGATGATGTATTACAGAATGAGTAAAGAGACTTGCCGGTAACGAGATTGAACTAGGTATTGGGATACCGACGATCGAATCTCGGGCAAGTAACATACCGATGACAAAGGGAACAACGTATGTTGTTATGTGGTTTGACCGATAAAGATCTTCGTAGAATATGTGGGAGCCAATATGAGCATCCAGGTTCCGCTATTGGTTATTGACCAGAGATGTGTCTCGGTCATGTCTACATAGTTCTCGAACCCGTATGGTCCGCACGCTTAAAGTTCGGTGACGATCGGTATTATGAGTTTTTGTGTTTTGATCAACCGAAGTTGTTTGGAGTCCCGGATGAGATCATGGACATGACGAGGAGTCTCAGAATGTCCGAGAGGTAAAGATCGATCTATTGGAAGGCTATATTCGGACGTCGGAAAGGTTCCGAGTGATTCGGGTATTTTTCGGAGTACCGGGGAATTACGGGAATTCACCGGGGGAAGTTATGGGCCTTATTGGGCCATACGGGAAAGAGATGAGCAGGCCGCAGGGGCTGCTGCGCCCCTCCCCTTGCTGGTCCGAATTGGACAAGGGATTGGGGGGCGCAACACCCCTCTTTCCTTCTCCCTCTTCCCCTCTTCCTTCCCCTCTTGGTGGACTCCTACTAGGAGTAGGATTCCTAGTAGGAGTCCCCTACTTGGTGCGCCACCCATAGGGAGCCGGCCTCCTCCCCTCCCTCCTTTATATACAGGGGCAGGGGGGCACCCCAGAGACACAACAATTGATCATTGATCTCTTAGCCGTGTGCGGTGCCCCCCTCCACCATAATCCACCTCGATCATATCGTAGCGGTGCTTAGGCGAAGCCCTGCGTCGGTAGCATCATCATCACCGTCACCACGCCGTCGTGCTGATGAAACTCTCCTGTGAAGCTTTGCTGGATCGGAGCTCGCGGGACGTCATCGAGTTGAACGTGTGCTGAACTCGGAGGTGCCGTGCGTTCGGTACTTGGATCGGTCGGATCATGAAGACGTACGACTACATCAACCGCGTTGTGCTAACGCTTCTGCTTTCGGTCTACGAGGGTACGTGGACACACTCTCCCCTCTCGTTGCTATGCATCACCATGATCCTGTGTGATCATAGGAAATTTTTGAAATTATTACGTTCTCCAACAACTAGTGTTACGCAAGTTCGGCAGGCACCACTGACATCACAAAGATTCATCGCTACATAAAGTACCAGTTCAACCGACACATCATCATCGGCACCGTCAATCATTACTAGAAGTTCCATCCATCCAGATCATCAAGGATGCACCCTAGCTTCTTGAACGGCGTTAGGTCCTGACGTTGCAGCCCTATGCGAGTTCAGACGTCAACTCGCGATATAGGGCCATGGTGGAACAACCCCTTCTCTTCGACGACTTCTTTCATGATGGCCGTTGCAATGTCCCTCTGGATGCGAAAGAAGTCATCTCTGAGTTTATAATCTGGGTCTTCACCTAAGGATTCTGCCCATTTGCGGATGTGATCATTGTTTCCAGTTTTCATGCAAAGCTTTTGGTGATCCCTTCTGAACTCCATCATGAGATGGATGAGGTAGAATCCATCGTTCTTGCTTGATGTCGGTTGATGCATGTAGCATAAGGTAGTTTTATCCGAGAAACCTGGAATGCTCTTCCTTTGTTTCCTGATCTCGAGGTAGCCACTCCTCATGCTGAAGCTGTGGAGAGCATCATCCAGAATATCCATTATGTGTGTGTAGTCCTTCTTCTCGTAGTTTCTGGACGCGTCCAAATAGACAGCGTGGGAGACTCGCGGGAAAAGCACGATAAGGACGGCGCGCCTGTTGCTGCGGGAAAAAGAAAACACCTCAAATTATTCTCCATATGAGGGAGAAGGAATGATTGAAATGTTTGAAAGGGTTGTGCGGCAATGACTTACATTGGATGATAAGGCAGGAGAACCATTTATTTGTCCTTATTCGTTATCAAGAAGTATTCGATGTACTCCCTAGCAATCTTATGCTCAAAGTCACCGAGACTCAAGAAGGACTCGTGCATGTAGTATGGATCCGCCACACAGATTTGCGAGATTTGTTCTCTCCTGATGGCTATGCTCATATGTAGCGCAAAAAGGCGGACGATTATAAAATCGAGCCGCCTCGTGAGAAACATCTCAAAGATATAATCAAACCACAGGAAGAACACCTCCGCGGGCAGTGTGTCGATGTAGCACTTCCCCTCAAGCACGTGAACCGCGTATAGCGGATATCCTGGATCCTGCGAGGCGAGAAGGCTTTATCTCAGTGGAGAGCACATGGTCATGCAGTCTCCTCAGATCCCCTGATATGCCTTCCAGTGGACCCGACGGTAGCATCGGCTGGCCCGCGACATGGTACATCGCCACACCTTTAACTGGTAAATGGTCCGCAAAATCGGTCGGCGGAGCTGACTGCCTGCTAGATGTGGCACCCCGGCTCAGAGTAAACCGGAACGCCCTGTATTCCAGCCCAGGGACAAGTCCTCTGGAATACGGCACTGTTGGCATAGAACAAATCAACTCTTTATTACAACGGATATGGTTACAAAAGGGTACAAGGATTACATCGGCACGGGGACACTACGCCTGCCTGGGGTAGCTCTATGCTAACAGCGGAGTAACTCTCTCGGCAGCGGAACAACAACGACGGTGATGGACTACACTCTGCAGGGAGTCTGGCTAGAACCCGTATCCTAGGTCGCAAGCTCAGGATCCTTGACAAGCAATCAATCATGGCATGACCTGCAAACTGGCATGACACGCCAGGTGAGTACTTTGAATGTACTCGCAAGCTCACAACAAACATCAACATTACGGCAAGACAACATCATAGCAGTCAAGATTAACAAACAGGGTTATCCAGTAGGATAACTTCTGAAGTAAATGCAGTAAGGTAAAGCATATTTAATTTGTACTCCAAATAATCTCAGGATCCAATCCGAATCCGTTCCAAGTCCAATCCCAATCATGTGGTCATCCGACCACTCATCTCATTGCCATCCCATGGCTGACATATCATATACCTGATACCAGCTGCACCACAAGTCTGACAAACTTACTCATGAGTTTTCCAACACTATCACTACTATGGTTGACCACCTAGTGAGGTCTGGACGGACTGTCCAATACCGTGGACACGGCTATTCGAATAGATTTTACACTCTCCAGAGGTTGCGCACTTTACCCACACCATGGAGCACCTGACCTCGTGATCCCATTCGGGTGGACCAGCGTTGCTCCAACAAAACCTGCCTAACCCGTGACTCTCCCATCGTACCACCGGCAATCACACTCCTCCGAAGTCCTGCCCTGGGTGGCCCCTGTGTCACCGCGTGACACCTGCCACCGTCGTGGCCAAACTAAACTATCCCAAACGGGGACCTGGATCCAAATAACTCAACTGGGCTCACAAGGTTATCGCCGCCTACCGGGCCAGGGTAGCGCGCATGCATAACCTTCCCTGTCGGGCGGTACCAGTGAAAGAGCACACGATCAGACCAAGTCAAGGCCATCCCATACCGGCAAATGTGGCTGCATGGATAAGTCCGGACAGGTGACTCAAGGTCAACCGACTAAATATCACATCTCGGAATAATACTTCCGTCATGGCTGACACTCCGATAAACGGTATACTTAAGCCACTGCTATTACTCATCTCCACGAACTGCCGAATGAAATCCAAAATAATCGTAGACAGTGATCTCAACATCTAGTAGTCACCTATCCAAGTATTTACTCAAGTGTTGTTTAATCCAATTCATTTCATAAATAACTCATATTTGCTATTAAAATAAATAGTTAAACTATGATATTGCAATGCGATGATGCAGATGAGAGTTGTGGCTTGCCTGGGGATGAAGAATACACCGGGGAGGAGTGCAGAAAGATCGCGGAAGGAATCGCCGGAAAAGTTTCTCTCTCGAAGGGGGCTGATTAGGGGCAAGGGAAAAATGGTCATTTTCATGGAGTGTAAACATTATGAAAATGACTCCATCGGAACGGGCTCAACGAGACGAAGATGTGGGCTTTGGAATCACCTCAATCGGAGTTGTGAGCAAAAAGCTATGAGTGTTTGACTGCCAGGGACCTATCTGTAAAAATTAATCCACAAATAAGCCCTTGACTAGAGAAACAGAAAACATATTTGGTCAAATATGCTTTGCAAAATAGGAAAGCGCATTCCTGGCTTAAGCCGCACCAAAATACGCCTTCAGTACGGGAAAACATACTAGCGCGAATGCGCTTCCACTTACGCCACGCTGGGAGGCGTGGGGCCGGGCCTTGTGCCACTGACGGGTGGGGCCGCGGGGTCCACGCGCTGGTCAACTCTCTTCTCCCGCCTCCTTCTCCTTCACCCCGTCGCTCGCACGCAGAACAAAAGGAGGCCGCCGACGCGGGTGCTCGTCCGGCCAGCTTCGGTTGTCCCCCGCCTCGCTTGACCTATGGACGAGTTCAGCAGGAGAAGCCGCACCCGACGGTGGAGGTCACGGGCCCTGGGGTGGACCGAGGCGAGCGGGAGAGGGGCCATGGCGGACGGCGGTGACGGGCGACGTCGGACTCGCGTCCAGGGGTCGCCGGAGAGGAGAAAAAAGTGTGCCGAAGATTTGGTTGGTACTGGAGGTCTCTCTGGTGGAGGAAAGAAGAGGAGAGGAGCGCGGGCCTGCCCGAATTTAGGTGGCGACCGCCGGCGACCGAGGCAGCAATGGCGGGCAGGAAGGGCCCCTGGAGCTCGGGTGAGTGGCTAGGGAGGGGTAGAGGAGCGAGGGGGAGGTGCTGGTGCAGACGAAAGGGCGCAGGGCAGCCTATAAATAGGCGCGGCGTCGCGGGTGGATAGGGACGGCCACAGTGGCGAGCTTAGCCGGATACTGGAGCTGTGGGGCGACGTGGCTGGCTGTATCCGGCGTCAAGGAGCTTCGGGGAGGAGCGGAGATGGTTCAGGCGTAGTCGGGAAGGCTCGAGGGAGGGGAAAACGACACGGTATCACGTGCCGAACAGCGGCGGCGATCGCTGTGGTGTGAGGAGGAAGAAACTGGAGGGGGAGAGGCTTCCAGATCAAAGACGAGGCCAAGGGGAAGCTGCTGGACATGTTTAAGTGGCGAGGGAGAGAAGGAACGGACGAGGCCGAAGGGTTCCATCGCCAGAGCGCGCTGGCTGACATGCCAGCAGCGTGGTCACCGCGTGCACTGGTGCACGCGGTGCACCCTGGCATGCCAAGTCATGTCCAGCACCAAATACATCCAAGGAAGGGCCCCTCTGAAGTGATAGTTCATCAAAAGAGGCCAAGAGTGGATGTGAGGCTTCACTGCCAGTTTGTTGTAGCAAACTTGACCACCCCACTGTGATCCACAGGAAGTTGATAAGAACAATATAAGATTTCTAGGGTTTTTGGGTAGGAAGGACTACAATCTTGTGAATTTTGGAGAGAAATGGACCAATATATAATGGGGTTGCTTTGCAACTGAACAATCTGGTCCAGAAGCTAGATTTTGGCATGCCACTCACATAGAGTAGCAACTTGAGCTGAAATTGGGCATAGGATGATGATTTGGTCATATGAGAGTGCCATAAAAATTTCATGCCATTTGGACAAGCCAAAATGGTACTTCCTTCACAGCTATCCTCTCTGACCAGAATCCTAGAAAAATTCTATAGAAATATTGGGAAGATGAAATGAGCCCAAATTTGGTCGATATGGGTTATATGGGTAGAATAATGCTCTGGTAAATTTTCAGCAATTATGGAGCAATATAAAATATAGTTTCTTCACAATGTGAAAATATGACCAGAAACAAAGATTTAATGCTGTGCTCACATAGATGATTGAATAAGGTTGAAACTTGGTGGAGAGTTATGATTTGAGCATATTAAGATGCTTGCAAAATTTCAACTTATTTGGATACTCCTAGCTAACAGTTGCTTGGCAAAGATTCTAGTTGCCCAGAAACTTTGGAAATTAGCCAAGAGAGATTTAATATCCAAATAAATTTGAATTTTGGCATGTGGCAATTATATGGATAGGAAAGAGTGCACAAAAAGTTTGAGAGCAAGCAGGAAAAGTTAAAGGGTACTTGCTTCACAAACTGCCAGCTGGGGCAGAATCAGAAAAGGAATATTTGGGGAAAAGTTTTTGAACATGTCAAGGAAGGGTTTGACATATTTGTGGAATATCTGACCCAAAAAATTTATGAGAATTATTTGGGAATTTTGGGAATGATGGAAATGTGGGTTGCTTCACAACCCAGAGCAGACAGGGTTATTCCTTTAATAGAAAAAAGGAATTTCCCAAGAAAAGAATATTGGGGTTGGTCCAAGATGGAAATGACATGGTCTTGGAATGGTTTTGAAGTTGGCAAGCCACTTGGGAAGAGGAATGAAGAGTGATCCCTCCAGGTTGCAAAACTACTGAACCACAGAAAAGCGAATCTGGACCAAATCAAAAGAAAAAGAAAATGGGCAAAATCTAGGGTGTTACAAACCTACCCCCCTTAAAGAAATCTCGTCCTCGAGATTTGGTTGCTCAGGGATCAAACATGAATATTTCCACTTGAGGAAACCGTTTCCAACTCGGGTTTCCTTTTTACCTTTGTATAGTGCTCCCACTGAGTTTCATATGACTGACTGCCTTGCTTCGGGGTGGTTTGCTTCACTGGACCCTTTTTCTGGCAAATCTTACCTCATATGTTACTCTGACTCCAATCCTTTTATGTCTGCTATCTTGTCTGGGGCATTAAGTTATAATGACCAAATTATGTGCCCTGCTCGTAAGTCCGAGAGTGATTCTCATGGACGTGTCGTGACGAGGTCCAATATGATTGATCGTTTACTGAGTTGTGAGCATATTCTCTTGGTGAACATGAAATCTTTTACTCATTGCATTGGGTGACTTCAAATAACTGGGTGTCCTCCTGGTTCAAAATAGTACTATGAATCATACCGTTCTCCTGGCGGAATCTGACTTCTTGCACGGATTGCTGGGTCATCTTGGATATCTTCACTGTCTTGGGTATAAGGCTCCTACCAAATATTTGACTGTCACCCGTCGTGACCAGCATAAAGGTGTACAGTAATATTATCCATAGACTTGACTGACAGTGGTCCTGGCAGCAGAATCTTGTTCACGGCAGGTTAGTCTTTAACTGATTCCTATCTGTGAGGACACATGCTTCGAGACTATTGTTCATCCTTCTGATTACTCAGTCTATCGGCATCTCTATATGGATGGTAGGCCGTGTAATGCTTTAACATGGTTGCTGAATTTGAACTGCTAAGTTAATCTTTCGACTGACCTGACCAGTTTGGTTGCCCTCTTCTGACAATTCTGTACATATCTGGTTGGCTGGCGGGTTAACGTTGTCTCGATATGGGGTCCTTGCAAATGGAATAGACCCCGTGGGTGGGTACCCATGGTGACTGGTACTAAGCCAGACTGTCTGGAGTATTTGTACCATGTTGATCTTGCAACCATTATCATACCTGTTTGGACAACCTTGCTCCTTCATTATGGTTCTCTTTGCCTGGATCCTTTGCTGAAAGAACTTGGCCTTATGTGTTCTTGATTCTTCGGGTAACCTTAGCTATTGTCAGGTACAATATTCCGGCAGGCATATTACTTTACAAGTTGTAGCTGTAGGGTAACGACCGTCTGAACCCTTGAATAAAACTGGCGAATAAACCAGTAGCCACCAGAATGGTCTTTACAACTCAGATCTGGGACTTTACTGGAGTAACTCAACCCCGATTCAAGACGGCTGAAAAGCAGCACAGAGCATGAGACGGTGTTCATAAGAAGAAAGTAGCAACTCCCTAAGACGGCCAAAAAACAGCTCAAAGCATAGGGTCATTGCTACAAAGAGAAATTCAACAGCTGCCCGAGACGGCCGAAAAGCAGCTCAGAACACGGACAGTTGCTGATAAGAGAAATAAAAATCGGCATCCACCCCGGACGGCCGGAAATAGCTCAGAACACAGGCGTGGTGCCGTTACCAAAGAAAGACGGGCAAGGGTTCATCCGCGTTCCATACAGCTCACTATTATGCATGCAGGTATGAGCATAATAATTTGAACATACCATAGTAACACAGAGCAATGCTATAGAGCATATATCAGATGGTTGGCTTGCTCCATAGGTTGTTGGTCATCACACTCTAGTGTATAACTGACATTCTCTTCTTCTTACATAGCTCATGCAATAGTCAGATCCTCACTGGGCTGGCATCATTGTATGAGTAACTCATATGACCTTGGCAGCATGTCCGCCATTTCTATGAAAACATGTGTGGCTGGCCACTTGATTCCCAAGACAAGCTTGTGTCCTGACTGATTTTTGCCTTCGAACCATTTATTGAGGATCTGACCCTGGGGATGCATTGTCATATGTTGCTAACTTGCATCTGAAGATGCCCATGTGTTGTATCAAGGAAGACACAAGAATCCTTGCATCGTACGCTTCTCAGGTAGCTTGTAGGGAAAGACTGGGTTGCTTACATCTGAAGCTTCCTTTTTGTCACATGCGGCTGAGTGCATATATATATATATACCTTGGGGTTACTGCTGCCAGTTACTTGCTGTAGGAAGAACATTGTTCGACTATCCTTATTGCTGAACACTAAGTTTATAGCATATTCTGGCTTGCTTCCAAGACATAGCAGGGCTCAAATTGTACTCGTAGCAGACTCAAACCTTGCATATATGAATCATACCTTTGGCACAGAATGCACTGTGGATCATATACACGGTCTGCCTTCTTGCTGATTTGATCATTGCTGCTATGAAGATTGCACATTGAGGTATACTTGATGCTGATAATCAATCCGGCTAGGATATCATTTATATTCTGGCCCGATATTCCCGATATAACACAGTTTGGTGAAAATTCCATATTGCTGAGCTGAGCTTTCAAATGACCGTCTCTTCACTGATTCTTTGAGTCCGGTGTCGAGGAGCAACTTCCATAAGGGGAAAATAAGGTAACACCAAGGGCCCAAAGAAAGAAACAAAAGAAACAACTAAAACAAAAGCACACAAAGCAACAAGATCACACAAACAATCAATATCACAGTCTACAACTATTTACAGTGATAATATGCATTCCTACTTAAGCACACAAATATCGCAAGAACTCCGGTATTACGGTCTAACATGCTATGGCAATGTGCACGAAAGTGAATCAATGTGTGGAAGAAAATTGGTGTAAACAAGGCTACACCAAATACGGGCTTAACATGGATGGAACCGGCGGCGAGGACGAACTTGGTGATCGGGGGTCGAAACACAAACGTTACGACCACATCATCATCAAGCGTACGGGAGAAAACCGTACACGTCCAAAGAATAGGTAGCGGAATGAGATAGTGGTGGAGAGAAAGGCTTGCAGGCATTGCCTTTTCTGATAACAAGGATCAGTAAGGGTTGCCGAAGCGGCTAGTGGAATGGCACGATCCGGGATAGAAACATATCTATCACCGAAATGATAGGGGTGGCAGAAGAGAATAAATTGGTGTGGCACCGGTGCATCAATCCGACAACGGATCGACACCTCCAAGCACCTTGGCATCACTCCGCTGGGACGAAGATGACACCACACCAAGGAACAAATATTCAAATTGAAGAGCGCAGGTAGGGAATCGAAACCGATGCCACCTACACTCACCAGATCCATCGTTAGGGATAAGATATCTAGTCTATATGCATGCTATGCACAAACAAATGCAACAAACAATTGCAGCAAACCAACAAGATCCTATACTACCGGTTACTAACGTTCGCACCTAGACTGCGCGTCCTATAGCCAGACCTGCTCTGATACCAACTCCCGTGGCACCCCAGCTCAGAGTAAACCGGAACGCCCCGTATTCCAGCCCAGGGACAAGCCCTCTGGAATACGGCACTGTTGGCATAGAACAAATCAGCTCTTTATTACAACGGATATGGTTACAAAAGGGTACAAGGATTACATCGGCACGGTGACACTATGCCTGCCCGGGGTAGCTCTATGCTAACAGCGGAGTAACTCTCTCGGCAGCGGAACAGCGACGACGGTGATGGACTCCACTCCGCAGGGACTCTGGCTAGAACACGTATCCTAGGTCGCAAACTCGGGATCCTTGACAAGCAAGCAATCATGGCATGACCTGCAAACTGGCATAACACGCCAGGTGAGTACTTTGAATGTACTCGCAAGCTCACAACAAACATCAACATTACGGCAAGACAACATCATAGCAGTCAAGATTAACAAACAGGTTTATCCAGCAGGATAACTTCTGAAGTAAATGCAGTAAGGTAAAGCATATTTAATTTGTACTCCGAATAATCTCAGGATCCAATCCGAATCCGTTCCAAGTCCAATCCCAATCATGTGGTCATCCGACCACTCATCTCATTGCCATCCCATGGCTGACATATCATATACCTGATACCAGCTGCACCACAAGTCTGACAAACTTACTCATGAGTTTTCCAACACTATCACTACTATGGTTGACCACCTAGTGAGGTCTGGACGGACTGTCCAATACCGTGGACACGGCTATTCGAATAGATTTTACACTCTCCAGAGGTTGCGCACTTTACCCACACCATGGAGCACCTGACCTCATGATCCCATTCGGGTGGACCAGCGTTGCTCCAACGAAACCTGCCTGACCCGTGACTCTCCCATCGTACCACCGGCAATCACACTCCTCCGGAGTCCTGCCCTGGGTGGCCTCTGTGTCACCGCGTGACACCTGCCACCATCGTGGCCAAACTAAACTGTCCCAAACGTGGACCTGGATCCAAATAACTCAACTGGGCTCACAAGGTTATCGCCGCCTACCAGGCCAGGGTAGCGCGCACGCATAACCTTCCCTGTCGGGCGGTACCGGTGAAAGAGCACGCGATCAGACCAAGTCAAGGCCGTCCCATACCAGCAAATGTGGCTGCACGGATAAGTCCGGACAGGTGAGTCAAGGTCAACCGACTAAATATCACATCTCCGAATAATATTTCCGTCATGGCTGACACTCCGATAAACGGTATACTTAAGCCACTCCTATTACTCATCTCCACGAACTGCCGAATGAAATCCAAAATAATCATAGACAGTGATCTCAACATCTAGTAGTCACCTATCCAAGTATTTACTCAAGTGTTGTTTAATCCAATTCATTTCATAAATAACTCATATTTGCTGTTAAAATAAATAGTTAAACTATGATATTGCAATGCGATGATGCAGATGAGAGTTGTGGCTTGCGTGGGGATGAAGAATACACCGGGGAGGAGTGCAGAAAGATCGCGGAAGGAATCGCCGGAAAAGTTTCTCTCTCGAAGGGGGCTGATTAGGGGCAAGGGCAAAATGGTCATCTTCATGGTGTGGAAACATTATGAAAATGACTCCATCGAAACGGGCTCGACGAGACGAAGATGTGGGCTTTGGAATCACCTCAATCGGAGTTGTGAGCAAAAAGCTATGAGTGTTTGACTGCCAGGGACCTATCTGTAAAAATTAATCCACAAATAAGCCCTTGACTAGAGAAACAGAAAACGTATTTGGTCAAATACGCTTTCCAAAATAGGAAAGCGCATTCCTGGCTTAAGCCGCACCAAAATACGCCTTCAGTACGGGAAAACGTACTAGCGCGAATGCGCTTCCACTTACTCCACGCTGGGAGGCGCGGGGCCGGGCCTTGTGCCACTAACGGGTGGGGCCGCGGGATCCACGCGCTGGTCTACTCTCTCCTCCCGCCTCCTTCTCCTTCTCCCCATTGCTCGCACGCAGAACAGAAGGAGGCCGCCGACGCGGGTGCTCGTCCGGCCAGCTCCGGCTGTCCCTCGCCTCGCTTGACCTCTGGACGAGCTCAGCAGGAGAAGCCGCACCCGACGGTGGAGGTCACGGGCCCTGGGGTGGACCGAGGCGAGCGGGAGTGGGGCCATGGCGGACGGCGGCGACGGGCGATGTCGGACTCACGTCCAGGGGTCGCCGGAGAGGAGAAAAAAGTGTGCCGAAGATTTGGTTGGTACTGGAGGTCTCTCTGGTGGAGGAAAGAAGAGGAGAGGAGCGCGGGCCTGCCCGAATTTAGGTGGCGACCGAGGCAGCAATGGTGGGCAGGAAGGGCCCCTGGAGCTCGGGCGAGTGGCTAGGGAGGGGTAGAGGAGCGACAAGAAGCTGCTGGTGCGGACGAAAGGGCTCAGGGCAGCCTATAAATAGGCGCGGCGTCGCGGGTGGATAGGGATGGCCACAGCGGCGAGCTTAGCCAGATACTGGAGCGGCGGGGCGACGTGGCTGGCTGTATCCGGCGTCGAGGAGCTTCGGGGAGGAGCGGAGATGGTTCAGGTGTAGTCAGGAAGGCTCGAGGGAGGGGAAAACGACACGGTATCACGTGCCGAACAGCGGCGGTGATCGCCGTGGTGTGAGGAGGAAGAAACTGGAGGGGGAGAGGCTTCCAGATCGAAGATGAGGCCAAGGGGAAGCTGCTGGACATGTTTAAGTGGAGAGGGAGAGAAGGAACGGACGAGGCCGAAGGGTTCCATCGCCAGAGCGCGCTGGCTAACATGCCAGCAGCGTGGTCACCGCGTGCACTGGCGCACGCGGTGCACCCTGGCATGCCAAGTCATGTCCAGCACCAAATACATCCAAGGAAGGGCCCCTCTGAAGTGATAGTTCATCAAAAGAGGCCAAGAGTGGATGTGAGGCTTCACTGCCAGTTTGCTGTAGCAAACTTAACCTCCCCACTGTGATCCACAGGAAGTTGATAAGAACAATATAAGATGTCTGGGGTTTTTTGGGTAGGAAGGACTACAATCTTGTGAATTTTGGAGAGAAATGGACCAATATATAATGGGGTTGCTTTGCAACTGACCAATCTGGTCCAGAAGCTAGGTTTTGGCGTGCCACTCACATAGAGTAGCAACTTGAGCTGAAATTGGGCATAGGATGATGATTTGGTCATATGAGAGTGCCATAAAAATTTCATGCCATTTGGACAAGCCAAAATGGTACTTCCTTCACAGCTATCCTCTCTGACCAGAATCCTAGAAAAATTCTAGAGAATTATTGGGAAGATGAAATGAGCCCAAATTTGGTCGATATGGGTTATATGGTTATAAGAATGCTCTGGTAAATTTTCAGCAATTATGGAGCAATATAAAATATAGTTTCTTCACAATGTGAAAATATGACCAGAAACAAAGATTTAATGCTGTGCTCACATAGATGATTGAATAAGGTTGAAACTTGGTGGAGAGTCATGATTTGAGCATATTAAGATGCTTGCAAAATTTCAACTTATTTGGATCCTGCTAGCTAGCACTTGCTTCACAAAGATTCCAGTTGCCCAGAAACTTTGGAAATTAGCCAAGAGAGATTTAATATCCAAATAAAGTTGAATTTTGGCATGTGGCAATGATATGGATAGGAAAGAGTGCACAAAAAGTTTGAGAGCAAGCAAGCAAATTTAAAGGGTACTTGCTTCACAAACTGCCAGCTGGGGCAGAATCAGAAAAGGAATATTTGGGGAAAAGTTTTTGAACATGTCAAGGAAGGGTTTGACATATTTGTGGAATATCTGACCCAAAAAATTTATGAGAATTATTTGGGAATTTTGGGAATGATGGAAATGTGGGTTGCTTCACAACCCAGAGCAGACAGGGTTATTCCTGTAATAGAAAAAAGGAATTTCCCAAGAAAAGAATATTGGGGTTGGTCCAAGATGGAAATGACATGGTCTTGGAATGGTTTTGAAGTTGGCAAGCCACTTGGGAAGAGGAATGAAGAGTGATCCCTCCAGGTTGCAAAACTACTGAACCACAGAAAAGCGAATCTGGACCAAATCAAAAGAAAAAGAAAATGGGCAAAATCCAGGGTGTTACACTAGAAGCTTTGGCCTGTTTGTAGGCAGCAGAGCCTCTCTTCGGCGGTCTTTTCCTCTCCTTTTTCTTGGGCTAACCTTCCAGACCCTTCCTTAACCTCTCAAGGACATTCTTTGTGATATGCATTTGATCAAGGCAATGAGGCGTGTCGAGTGTGGGCCAGTACTCCAAGTCCCAGAAAATAGACCTCGTTTTCCAAGTCCCCGATTCGACCATATACTAATCATACACGCAAATGTGTACGATCAAGATCAGGGACTCACGGGAAGATATCACAACACAACTCTAGACACAAATTAAAATAATACAAGCTTCATATTACAAGCGAGTGGCCTCGAGGGCTCGAATACAGAAGCTAGAAACACAAGCATCAGTAGAAGCAACAATATCTGAGTACAGACATAAGTTAAATAAGACTGCCTTAAGAAGGCAAGCACAACACAACAATGATCAAAGAGGCAAGGCCTCCTGCCTGGGACCTCCTAACTACTCCTGGTCTTTGGCTACCTCCATGTAGTAGTAGGCACCCTCTGGGTAGTAGTAGTAGTCAACGGGGGTGGCATCTGGCTCCTGGGATCCACCAACTGGTTGCAACAATCAGAAAGAAGAAAGAAGGGGAAAAGGGGTAGCAAAGCAACCATGAGAACTCATCCAAAGTAGTCGCAAGCATCAGATCTATACTAAGTATGCATCAGTATCAAAGGAATGAGCTGTATCTGTGGACTGAACTGCAGAATGCCAGAGGAGAAGGGAAAGCCTAGCGTATCGAAGACTAGCATCTTCAAGCTGCTCCAAGCATCTTGCAGCATTCAGAAGAGTAAAGAATAGCATTTTATAATTAACATACATGTTGTAGTATTAATGCCCAGAGATCCTTCCTCGACTCCCTACGAGAAAGCAATCTCGGAGCCACATATCCATCACATATCTCAAGTATCCATTTCTAGTTGTAATAGATCAGGATACAAGTCTGAACGTCCATTACCATGGACATGGTATTCGAATAGATAACTTCCCTGTAGGGGTGCACCACATTACCCAACACGCTTGATTACTCTGGCCGGACACATTTTCCTGGGTCAATGCCCGGCTTCGGAAGATCAACAAGTCACAGCCCTACCTAGGCTCAGCAGAGAGGTCCCCGCTGGTCTACATCCTAAGCACTCCGGGGTCTTGGTCCCATCGCCCGTTGTACTCTAGGTCGTTGTGCGCAGGGGGATACTAGCACCACCTCTGCCTGGATGGCGCGATCCGGCCCGGCCAAAATGCTGAACTGGACATCTGACAAAGCTTTGGCTGATACTACGACGCCGAGGCTCGTAACTATTCCCGCGTGGTGGTTAGTGCGTAAAGGCCAGTGGCCAACTCAGAACAAATACCCAAACCTGTTAGTGCATTATTAAAAGAAGTGACGGCTGTCGGCACAAGTTCGGAGCTACCACCCCTCCTGGGTGATACCACTAAAGAGCCAGCCGCCACCATAACATCTTGCGGGTGCTCTCCGGGCCCGCCCGACTTTCACAAGGAACTGAAGTAAAGTCAAGGTAACCGTGTGTCCTGTAACACCCCAAAAATTTAATCATGTTTTTACTAAATAAAAATTTGGCTAGAAATAAAATTTTGAATTATACTAGGTCTTTATTTAATTTCAGAACCCTTTCTGTTTTCTGATTTCAAAATGCCTCCCTCCATATAGAAATTTTTGGAAATAATATTGTAGCTTTGTTAGTTTTATTAAAACATTTCATCTATATTTGGATAACAGTAGGAATTATTTTCATAATAAAACTCTGCCCAAAACAATTCTTTAAATAGCTTTTTCAACCTTTAAATGCCTCTATTGCACAACAACCAATTTAAATAATTCTTTTTAATTTCCACAAAAATTATGGGAGGTCATGTGATGCCTACATATCACTTTGGTGCAAAAACCTAGCTTAGTCTTTTGAAATTTTTGAGTGAAACAAGCTATTTTCAATTCTGTGCTGAATTTGAGTTTCTACTACAACCCCAATTTTCCTTGCTCCATTAATTCTAAAATTTTCCCACTTATAGTTCTTCCAACCAAACCCTTAAGTCCAAAATTTTAGCTCCATTGGAATCCTTTTAGTTCACCAAATATTCCCCTAAAGTTTCTGTCCAGAATTGAAATTCTTCAAAACTTGCACTAGCAAGTATTTGTTTTTGCCAAACCAACTCCAGCACCATATCTATCATCCAAAGAGACACCATCCTGCCAAATATCACTTCCAACAAAATTCCCTAGCTAGCCCTAGCATTTTAGCAAGCAGTTTGTGTGCATGACAAAAATTCTACAAAGTTTTGAACTGCACATAACTCTAGCTTGTTTTACCAAACCAGCATGTCTAGAATCCTTGCCATCCTAACAAATGTCACACTACCAAAAACCAGCTCCTCAGGACCACCCTAGGGCCCCCTGGCAATTGATCGAACACCCTGTGGGCGTGTCCAGAGCGCGTTCGGAGCGTCCTTTTTGCATGCATCGG
The DNA here is from genome assembly GCA_011799875.1 of Thinopyrum elongatum. Classification (NCBI taxonomy): domain Eukaryota; kingdom Viridiplantae; phylum Streptophyta; class Magnoliopsida; order Poales; family Poaceae; genus Thinopyrum; species Thinopyrum elongatum. The sequence continues at coordinate 96,613,698 of CM022298.1, forward strand.
CAGCAAGCTCTTGTCATTCTTCCACTGCCTCCCCTGCACCCGAACCCCTCCTACCTTGCCGTGCAAGCCACCAGCAATCTCGCTGACACCCTCCTTGGCCGCTAGCACCGTACATCACCATCCACCACCGCCGTTTGCCGCTGTCGTCTCGGGCACGTCTCTGCCCGAGACATACGCGAGCCGCTAGCCCGTCCCTATCCATCTACAGCCACTCAAGGCTATCCGCGGCCCACCGACCACGCAACGGCCTCACCAGCTTCGCCACCGTCCACGGCCTGCCATCAATGGCAGCCGCCGCAGTCTACCGTGGCCGGCGCCGCCCAAGCATCTCGAGCCAACCAACACATCCCTGGCATAAATCCGGGTGGCCACCGCCCTCGTATAACTCCGCCGACCTCGCTGACCATCGCCACCGCCCTCGTCTGCCATCAATCACCGCCGGCGTGGCCCTCTCTGCAAAGCCGCGGGAACCGACGTCGCCGCCTATAAATTAGCTCCCTCGAGCTCACCCCACTACACACCATCACTCTCCCCTCCCCTTTGATCCCCGCCGAGCGCCCAAAAGGCCCGGACGGGGCTGTCTTCTCTATCTCCGGCGACCACGGCCGCCGCCCCTGTCTCGAAGCCCCCACCTCTCCAGAGCCTTCCCCTACCCAATTCCTTCTCCACTAGCCTCCTCACGATCCCACGTATCCTTCCCCGTCTTCAATTTTGACGGAGGTGGCCTGTAGGCGGAAGCCCTTTTCTGCCTCCGCCGGAGCTCCTCGGGGGTACTCGTCGCCGGTGGCTCCGCCCACCCCAGCAACCACGACGGGCACCCAGAGGATCGCCGCGGTCTTCTGGTTCCTCCTGTGTGCTCCAAACCCCGAGGGGAGCCGCCCATCTCCGGTAATCACCGCTGGCATGCTCCTCTGCTCGGCCGAGGGGGAGAGAAGGAAAGGGCGCCGACTTGACCGGTCAAACCTGACCGGTGGGGTCAAGGGACCCACCGTCAGTGACTAGGGTCGGGACCCGCGTCAGTAATTGAAGGCATATTTTCTAAATACGCCTTCAACGTCGGTACCTCCCCGCGCGACTGATTTGATGGGCTCGACCCAGTGGTACAGTACAGCTATACAACGCTCAGGCGCACTGCTACTCATTTCTATTTTCCATTTCCAGTAGTCTTCAAATATTTCCACAGGATCCATTTCTAATCCAAAATTGATGATTCAAATTTCTATAGATTTATAAATTCATGCTCTATTTATATAGATTAGATGAACATTTTTCCTAAGCTTAGTTTATGCTGGATAAATTAAATAGACCTTTTAACCATTTATTTCAACTTAGAAAATTCCTAGATAAATCATATTAACTCCAAATAAATTGATTGTTTTTCTATAATTCCTTATATATCATCTAGTTTATTTTAGTATTTAATTCAAAAATATTTGAAACACTTTTTGGCCCTGTTTTTGCTATATGTGGTAATTCAAATATTTTTGAAAATAGGAAATGGTGGGAAGATAAAGTTTTCAAACCTTTTGAGTGCAACCAACACCCCTGCATGCTCAAGGCAAGCATCTTGAACACTTGATATGGTGAATGCATGGTAGTTTATTTGCTAGAATAATTTGATCATGACTATGTTGAATTCAAATAAAACTAGCATATGGCTAATTTTGCATGTGTGTAGTGTTGGCATGTTTCATCGTACCGTGCATCGTGTGTTGCCATGACTAACTTGCAGGAGCAGGCATAAGAGAAATATCATTACCGGCAGGAGGATGATCACGTTGGAGCGTGATCATGCCTTGTTTGTTGTGCATGTTGGAGCATGCAAGGGTTGTGGCCCAGTTGGGATTGCTGTTGAAGGAATACCTTGTTGAGCTACCCGTTGCAGGAAACTTAATGCCTCCTGAGTCGACCATAGATCGAGTCTTGTTCCGGTAACCCCCATACTTGTTTCGTGCTGCCACAGGTTCCTGCCACAGGTAGGGTATGGTTCAGTAAGTTGATAACCCCTTTCCATGCACACACCGTACAGAGGGCCATGATGAGGGTTTCCAATGGCCATGGACTAAATCCCGTCATCGGGTCAGGGGGCATGGGTGTTTCCGGTTGTGACTGAGAGGGGGCACCCCTTGGAATCCGCGCGTATTAATAGTGATCCCATGCAGGACGTTGGTCTCTCCGCCTTAGAGTTTTTCTTGAACAATGCTTTGGGTGATTCCTGGCATCCGGAAAATTAATCTAGTGTGTGCTGGTCAGGTGTGTTTTCAACCCAAAGACCGTAATGGGAATTAGTCAGTGTCACGGTGCTGACTAAAGAAATACTTTACTTGTGGGTAAAGAGTACACCCTCTGCAGAGTTTAAACCTATTCGAATAGCCGTGTCCGCGGTCAAGGATTACAGTCTGGGTTGGTCAAGTGTCGGTCTTAGAGTCGGTCTCCGGAGAAAAATAATTAACTTGAGCATGAACTATTTTGCAGGATGTTGTTATCATCTCTAACACTGTCGTGGCTATTTTGAATACTATTGTTGTGAATATTACTGTGGTTATGCATATTATTGTGGACTAACCCGTTTCTCTTATTTTATTTTTCCTGAGTGTCTCAGGGGCTGGCTAGACTACCCCGGGCACACAATTTTATTTTCAAGACCTTTTGTGGCGTCCCTCGAGTTCACAGGCGGTTTATCACGCCACTACTCTTGTGGATACCCGATTGGCATTTCTCTTCAAGCCCGACCGTGGCGTCACTTGACACCCGACTGACATTTCTTTTCAAGACCTTTTGTGGTGTCCCTCGAGTTTACAGGCGGTTCCGCCACTACTCCTGTGGACACCCGATTGGCATTTCTCTTCAAGACCTATCGTGGTGTCACTTGACATCCGACCGACATTTCTTTTATTTTGTTTTCCTTTGACTTTCCTTGTTTATCACTAACAATTTTATATATTTTCACATGCAAATATTTTATCATGCCATGAATTAATTCCTGTCAGCATGCATTTTATATAGTCCAGCATGAGCATACGCATAAAGTTTGGTTCATCATGATCTTATATTTTAACTACTGCATTCGGTATATCTTTTGTTCATAATGTTTGCGAGTACATTCCAACGTACTCACAGGCTTGTCCCTGGCTATTTACTTGGCCAGGTCAGGATTTCTACGAGGAGTACCACAGCGACGATCGTGCGGAGCCTAGGATAGCAGCCATGCGGGATAGGAATTATCTGGGTCAGCTGTTCCTGTGGGAATGGAGCCCCATCGACGTTGGAGAACCACGAGTTAATTCTGTCATCCACCACCAGACATCATTGTTGTATCATTGGACCTTTATGGTCTTGTATTCAACTCTTGTAATAGCTTGGTAATCTGTAACAAGGACGTGTCCACCAGTAACAGTAATCCTGGGCTAGTGATGACACGAGGGGTTAATTTCTGGGAATATATTGTGTCCTCGAAATCCAGCCCCGACATGTCCAAAACATCAAGGTGGAAAACCCGAGGAATCACATTCGACGGATTCCACTCGATGTGACCGTCAGGGCGAACTAAGAGGAATCACCCTCGAGGTTCACACTTGAGGGGTTGCACGACAGAGTCGTATCGGGAGTGGTGAAGGAGGAATCACCCTCGATGACCACGACCGAATAGCTACACTACAGAGATCTCATCAGAAGTGATGTAGGAGGTATCACCCTCGGCACTCGATAGTAACTCTGCAGAGTCGTACAACTAAAGGGGGGTGAGGTGCTGTGTCGGTCTCTAGTCATCGATCACATTGATCGAGTCATCATGATGAAGCAGGGGCAACAAGGACAGGGTGGGGGTCACTGATGGATCATAAACCAACCTATACTAAGCAGTTTAGGATAAGCAGCTAAGGTACAATGAGCAGGTTACAAAAGCAGGCTATGCATCAGAATAGGAGCAAACAATAACAGTAGCAAAATCTAATGCAAGCATGAGAGAGAATGGAATGGGCGATATCGAAGTGAGCAAGGGGGTGCTTACCTGGAAGCTCTGCTGAAAGGTAAGAAGAGTCACCGGTGACGTAGTCAATCACAGTGGCCTCAGCAGCGGTCTCGGGGTCTACTGGAGAGAAGCGGGGGAATAAACAGTAAATACAAGCAAACAGATGCATGACAAGACTACAGACAAAGCTAGGGGTGTTCTAACGCAGTGCTACACGATACCGGCAAAGGGGGATAACATCCGAGAAAGTTTTCCCGAAGTTTGACATTTTCGGACAGATGAAATGGAGGGGACGGTTGCATGTTCGCTATGCTAGGGATGTGTGACAGACGAACGGAGGGCATATCCGGATTCATCTCGTTTTTCTGTGTAACTTTCATGTACAAAGTATTTTCATCCAAGTTACGGATTATTTTATATATTTTTTCAAAGTTTTAGTAATTTTCTGAATTTAACAGTTTTAATTTAAATCAACAAGAAATACTGCATGAGCATGACGTCAGGGTGATGTTAGCAATCAACCCAGCCAGTCTAGGTCAAAACTGACGGCTGGGTCCCACATGTCATACACAATGGGCTAACAGAGGGTTAAAGTTAACTAATTAGGTTAACTAGTCGCCAACCCGTGCGTTCGCACGGGCTAGTTTAGTAACGTACAATGGGATGATGTTTTGAGACAACATTTCATTTACTCGGAGTGAGGAAATCGAGAATTCCCAAATTTCTATCGGAAAAATTCCATCTTGTCCTAGGACCTTCTATGTTTACTATTTAGGTCTTATCATAGTGAAAATTTAATATTTAAAATAATAGAATATGTGATGACGCATATACTCAGTCTCTAGAGTAATTAAGAAGTTAAATTTAAATATACGATGAAGGAGCCTCACAGAATCAACAAAAAAAAACAATTAGACCTTATTAAAGAGAGAAGGAATAGATGCACGCATCAGAGACCATTTGTAATTACTTTTTTGTTGTTCGAAAGTTTTCTCATAAAAAGACAAAATCCTAGTCTCCAACTAATATAATGAAATCATGCATATGGAAAATAGTCATGAGGTTGAGCTGCTGTACATGTTTCGACGGTCGCACTTTTGTGCATCTCCTTTGCTTCCATCATATCATAATGTATTGATTTAAGCATTTTTTTTCATTATATTAGTCATTTTCTATAAGTAAAATGTGAATATATTAACATATAGAAAAAAGTGAACTGTTTTGGTCACTTTTTTGAATTCACATGAACTTTGGCTAAAGTGGTATATACAAATACCATACTGAAATAATTTGGTATATGATGAAACCAAAACAAATTATTAATCCATACTGTATTTACGGAAATACTGATACAATATTTACCTAAAATCGTGTTTATCAAACCAAACAAACCGACACACATGTCTCATGTCCATTATCCACCATGCTATATATGTGGTTCCCACAAATTAACATGCATATTATTCCTGTCGTGGTAGTTTGCTGAGATCTCATTTTCCGAAAATCGGCAATGGCTATTTAAATTTTTGTCGAGTCACCGATAATATGAACTCGGCAAAGTTAATGATTGTCCACGTCGTCCAACAAAGTGTTGTTTGCGTAGAGCAGAGCTTGGTAAACACAATGCCAAGTTGTTTCTAGGCTTCACCAAGTACAATGGAAACTCGGCGAATTCAGCGAGTGGCATTAACACAAAACTATATCACGTTCACATCCCAAAAAACAAACGGTGTATAAATAAATACATATATAAGATGTCTCAAAAACGAACTGGATTGAAAGATAACTTTTTCTTTAGTCGTGCTATGGGCATCAGTGGTTTCTCAATGGACAACTTCATGGGCTGTATTGAAAAATCGTGGATTTAGAGGTACGTACGATCATTGGAGGCGCTAATCTTACCAATAGATTTTGATGTTTTACACTACAGGAACAGGGGAGAGGATCAATGGAGACTGGTTTGTAGAAGGAAATGTCTCCTGATAAGGTATGAAATATGGAAAACTGATACAAAAAAAGAGATCAGAAATCTACATTAAAAATACGAAATTTGTTTCCTTCTTCGAATCGCCATGCCCCGATAATAATAAATCACATAGCTTGACTGATTTGAGAGGGTATAATATATGTGCGCTTTTTTGGCCATCACGGACAAACACATGTGAGTTATTTGTCTTGCGTAGTTAAGTAGTTAATGAAGGACAATATCCCTTTTATGAACGCTACTGGCAGAAAAATAGCATATAGATATGCATGCCATAAAGACACTGTAATTAAATTAGCAAAATACTACACTACCTCGGATCAAAAGTTTCTTCACACACTTAATCCATCACCAGACCAGATGCTTAATGGTGAGGTCATTACCTTGTCCTCCATCCGCGGCCAAGAAGAGCTTCACATATGCACCCTTGTTGGATAGGCTAAATAATTCTAGCAATTAAACACTGACGGAGAGACAACACAATGTATTTACCTAATCAAATGGATGGGCTGGGTGATGCTTGGAAGATTATTCACTGAGTAGTGCCCTGTATTGCACTTCGTCGTCCAATTTTGTATTACCGCGTGGAGGCAGCCAATTATATAATCAGATGATGATATTCATCACATGCATGGAAATCTTACTATTCTCATATTTACCACTGGATCTAACTCGCTGGGTTGTCTTCATCACCAGAGAGAGAGAGAGAGAGAGAGAGAGATGGCACCGGGAGGAAGAGGCCAAGGCCTATCTGCCATGACCAGTGCAATTAGATTTGCCGCTGTATCTACATGCCGCCGATGAAAAGAAAGACAGGAGAAAGGCCATTGCGTGAGATACAGAGGAGATGCCTCTTCTTGCGGGCGTTGATAGAGGAGAGGCCTGCGGGTTTTTTTTTTGGCTGGCCTTGAGAGAGGAGAGGCTTGCGGGGAGGATCATGTACAGGGCTGTGGCCCCAATGGGAGGAATAGAACGCATGGACCCTGGACTCTAATTATGTACGTGGACTCTAATTACGTACGTGTGCTGGCTGTGGTAGGCCTTTTTTTTTACACAAAGGAATTGTACGAGAGATGGTTAGTTGTTGTAGATCTTAACCATTAGATTTAGGATCTAATGGCATTATATTTTTTTATTTTGTTTTTACAACCGAGAGAATAATTTTTTTTCTGGCTGAGGCTTTTATGATTGGATCTACACCGTAATAATTCGGTCCCACCAGATGAGCGGAATAATTTTTTTCCTGGCTGAGGCTTTTATGATTGGATCTACACCGTAATAATTCGGTCCCACCAGATGAACGGGTCGTAAAATCTGATTAACGTGGGAATTTTTAGGGAGTGCCTAATTAGTATAGAGGTATAGATTAGCAGGTGGGCCCCATCTGTCAGTGACTGATCTAGTTAGTAGATTAGTTTAAATCTAATTTTGTTAATTAAGCATGGGGGCCCACATGTCAGCGACTGGTGTTTGCCTAGTCAGCACCGTTGACCGAAGTCAACAGGTCAAAGGGCGAGTGGGGACCACCCGTCAGCGACCCATGGGGGGCCAGGCTGGACAAGTCGGTGCGGCACCGGCGTTTCGCCGCCGGCGACCAAAATCGTGGCGGCGCGTTCGGGACCGCATCGGGATTCTGCTGTAGGGAACGGGGAGGGTCGAGGTTAGGTGCGTTCGAACGAGAAGTCAAAGCCCCGTCGAGTGGTGAGGCCGGCCGTAGCTGGAGCTGCCGGAAACGGCGCCGGCGAGGAGCTAAGGCGGCGGCAAGCTGCGGGCCTCATCGGGGATGGCGCTACGGGGCAGGGTAGGACGCGTGGGGGGGCGCGTTCGGTCGAGGACGACGAGCTACATCGAACCGTGACAGTGGTCTGGCCGGGGGCGGTCGGAGACGGCGCCGGCGTCTACCACGGCGGCGGCGTTGTTCGGGCGAGTTCGCGCTCGTCGTTGCAGGGTACGGTAGGGGAAATGGACGCGCGCGTCGGGCTCCTTGGAACCCCAGGAGCACGATGTGGTGCTTGGCCGCGTGTGACAACGACTAAGGCCATGGCGACGAGCTCGTCGGCGGCAACTTGTTCGGGCGACGGTGGACGAGCTAGCTAGGGGGACGCAAGAGCGAACGGAGAGGGGGAGGCGGAAGAGGAGCTCACGGTCGTGCGGTAGAGGAGGGCAGCGGGCTCAGGGAGGGCTTGTGGTAGCCGAAATCGACGACGGAGCTCGTCGGGGTCGACGATGAAGACGACGGGGTAGGGATCGATGCTGGGGCCCCCGACCCCGTCCAGTGGTATGGGAAGGAGCCGCGGACGACGGCGGAGCTTTGCGACATCTCGGCGAGGTGAGAGGAGGCTGGTAGCCACGGGATCGACGGCGCGCGGCGGCGACTTCGTTCGGTGTGGGAGGAGAAGGGTGAGGGGCGAGCGAGAGGGGGGAACTGAAGGACCGTCTAGGGTTAGGGGTGATGCCGGAGGGCTCGCCGGTGACATGTAGAATGCCGCGGTGCCGCCGGATGGCCACCCCGTGGCGTGGACGCGCGCGCGGGTGTCCAGTGCGACGGTGAGCTGTAGGTAGGGGATGACTGGGGGGGGGGGGGGGGGGGTTTTTTTTTTTGTTCTTTTTTTTTTTAGGGGGGGGGTTGGGCCGGCTGCTGTGCCACGGCTGGGCCGTGTGCACAATTCCGCCTGGCCTTTTTGTTTCTTTTATTTTTTTATTTCCTTTCTGTTTATTTCTGTTCCTTTTTAAATACACTTTTACTTTAGTTTTGTTAAATGTAAAACTTGCTCCAAAATTAGGGTTGCAAATTTTACCCACTGCCACAAAAGTTTGGCACATTAATAAATTACTTTATAATTTTATAACTTTTAAAACACTTCTAATAATTATTTTAGGCCACTGTTTTGATTATTTTAGGGCATTAAAACACTTTACAAAAAGTTGTTCCACCACCAAAATTAGTTAGGGATTATTTGCCACAGGATGAACATTTTAGTTTTGACAATTGAAAACTTTTAGAGTTTGACTAGATTTTAAATTTGAATTTGAACGGGGTTTGAATCAACACGAGTTTATCAACAGTAACCATGGTGACGTGGAATCATTAGTAGAGGATTACTGTAGCGTAAATATCCGGGCGTCACAGCGGCTCCGACACCTTTTTCATTGTCTTTCCCGGCGCGGGCACTGTTCCCAGTTTTTCAATAGCTCACTGATTTCGGCGCCGCTCTGCTTACGTGGAGGTCCTTGATGCTCAGCCTCACCATTGAATAATTCTCCACGGTTTCTCCATGGGTCATCCTTCGTGAGCCATCTTCGATGCCCCATGTACACAATTTTCCCAAACCCGCCATCTTTCATTGATGTTAGCTGCTGAGATGTTGTGTCATACATGCACCGCATGCATTCGCAATATCCGTGGCACACCTGGCCTGTGACATATCCATAACCGAGATAGTCGTGCACCATCATCATCAGCCCGGCTCTCATATAGAAATACTCGCCTTTGCTGGCGTCCCATGTCTTGGCCGGTGTTTTCCATAACGTGTCTAACTCCTCTTGAAGTAGCCCCAGAGACAGATTATATTATTTCCCGGTTGTTTGGGCCCTTGAATCAACATGCTCATGTGTATGTACTTTGACTTCATGCACAACCAGGGGGGAGGTTGTACATCCATAGAAACACGGGCCATGTGCTCTTGTTGGTGTTCTGGTTGCCAAACGGATTCATCCCATCGGTACTCGCGCCAAGCATGATGTTCCTTGCATCACCTGCGAAATATCGATATTCGGTGTTGAACGCTCTCAACTGGCTTGTATCCGCGACGTGTCTCAGCTTCGGATCATCTCCATCCTCGGGATTTTTCCTCTCCGCGTGCCAACGCATGAGCTTTGCTTCCTTAGGATCTACAAAATAACGTTGCATACGGGGAGTGATCGGTAAGTACCATACAACTTTATGGGGAGATTTATTTCCGGCCTTCTTGTATCGAGAAGCATTGCACACCAGACAACTGGTTTTTTCCGCGTGCTCCTTCTGATAAATGACGCAACTGTTGATGCATGCATGGTATCTAATGTGCGGCATATCAAGAGGGCACACGATCTTCTTTACCTTATCCACACTAGTAAGAAATAGATTCCCCGCAGTAAGAACCTTCTTTAGGTACTTGAGAAGCTCATCTAGGCTTATGTCGGTCCATTTGTTTTTAGCCTTCGTCTTTAGAAGTTCGAGCATGAAACTCAAGCGGGTCACCTCGGGATCACAACCATCATACAATGGAGTGTTCGAGTCGAGCTCCAGTTGCTTCAGCTTGGCCTCCCCTCTAGAAGCAGCTCTTTCGGTACTCATCTCCTTGTGAAGCAGGTATCGAACATGAGGGTGCCGCACGATTGAACTTAGTAGAGATGAAGGTTGCGGCGTGTCCACGTCTTCTCTGCCGCCATGTCCGGCCTCTTCTCCGCCGCCATGTCTGGCCTCTTCTCTGCCGTCATGTCCGGCCTCTTCCCCGCTGCCATGTTTGGCCCCTTCTCCGCCGCCATTATCGATCATCTCTTCGTCTGGCCCTGTGTCGTCATTGGCTGCCCCGTCGGGGTCCTCATCATCTTCAATTATCCACCGAGTATAGCCATCCATGAAACCAGTCATGAGCAGGTGTGCCATCAAACGACCATCCTTATAAGGGTCGAGCCAAACTCCTCCTTTGCATCTTCAACACGGACATAAAATCTCTGTCCGGTTATTTTCATTCATGTCCTGCACCGCCGATCGCAACCACCTTTCCACCATCGTTCCACTGACCATGATGAACGCCTGGACGGTAATAATAAACAAATTGATTATAAAAATGCATGCATGCATCAAAATCATACAAAAATTCGGCATGACCTTCCCTAAAAAGATGACATATAGAGTTTCTCAAAATTCGCCAAAACGGAAATAAATCAACATTTTGGCAAAACATAGGCAACTCAAGACCGGCCCGATTATGTCATATCGCACACACGCGCGCGCACACACACACACGCACACACACACACACATATTTCCATTTTTACAAAAGCACAAATTTTTACACACCTATCTCAAGATAGAGATCGAGCACGGTGATGATGAGGTCGATTGGTGTTGCCACACACCTAGGGAGTGATCAATAGTGGACAAATTAAGCTTACTACTTGACATGGCTAGATCTAGTAAGGGAGGTAGATATGTCACTTCATTAAATGGGTAGATCTACCTAGCTACTTGGGGAAGGAAATGGCTCTAACTAGTGGAGGGGGAGGAAAAATGGGGGGAAAAGAGAAAGGAGTTGCATTAATGGAGGTGGTGTAGTTAGCTAGGGGCATTAAAGAGAGAGAAAGAGAGGTAGAAGAAAGAGAGTAATTGGGCGGGAGAAGAAGTAGCGAGGAAGAACCAAAGTGAGGGAGAGAGGAGGTGGGAGGGAAAAGTGAAGGAAGAGAGGGAGGGGAAGGGGGAAGAAAAGGTGGTGGCTGCTGCGGCTTAGCAGCAGCGTACTACTTCTTGAGGTTGCGTTGATTTTTTCCTTAAAGAGGAAAGGGTGATGCAGCAAAGTAGAGATAAGTATCTCCCTCAGTTAAGAACAAAGGTTTCAATCTACTAGGAGGCACAAGCAAGTCTCCAATATATGCACCTGCACAAACTAACAAACACTTGCACATAACGCAAAAAAGGGGTTGTCAATCCTTTCACAGTCACAAACAAGAGTGAGATCTAATAGAGATAGGTATAAAAGATAAATAAAAGAGCAAACTAAAGTAAATATAAATAAATTGCAGCAAGGTATTTTTGGGTTTTTTGGTTTATAGATCTAAAAATATATGATGGAAAATAGACCCGGGGGCCATAGGTTTCACTAGAGGCTTCTCTCTTGAAAGAAAACATACGGTGGGTAAACAAATTACTGTTGAGCAATTGATAGAAAAGCGCATAGTTATGACGATATCTAAGGCAATGCTCATGAATATAGGCATCACGTCCGTGACAAGTAGACCGAAACGATTCTGCATCTACTACTATTACTCCACACATCGACTGACTCCTGCCTGCATCTAGAGTATTAAGTTCATAAGAACAAAGCAACGCTTTAAGTAAGATGACATGATGTAGAGGGATAAACTCAAGCAATATGACATAAAACCCATGTTTTTATCCTTGATGGCAATAATACAATACGTGCCTCGCTACCCCTTCTGTCACTGGGTGGGGACACCGCAAGATTGAAACCAAAACTAAGTACCTCTCCCATTGCAAGAAAAACCAATCTAGTTGGCCAAACCAAACCGATAGTTCGAAGAGAAATACAAAGATATCTTAATCATGCATTAAAGAGTTCAAAGAAGACTCAAATAATATTCATAGATAATCTGATCATATATCCACAATTCATCGGATCTCAACAAACACACCGCAAAATAAGATTACATCGGATAGAACTCCAAAAACATCGAGGAGAACATTATATTGAAGATAAAAGAGAGACAAGAAGCCATCTAGCTACTAGCTATGGACCCGTAGGTCTGTGGTAAACTACTCACGCTTCGTCGGAAGGGCGGCAATGTTGATGTAGAGGCCCTCCGTGATCGAATCCCCTTCGGCAGAGTGCCGTAAAAGGCCCCAAGATGGGATCTCATGGGAACAGAGGCTTGCGGCGGCGGAAAAGTATTTTTGTCGACACTTCTGATGTTTGGGGAATATTTGAGAATATATAGAGGTGGAGCTAGGGTTAGGGCACTCCCGAGGGGCCCACAAGCCAGGGGGGCACCCCCCCGGGGCGCGCCCTGAGGGCTTGTGGCCTCCTTGGGACTCTTCTGGCCCTCTCCCCAAGTCTTCTAGGTGTCTTCTGGTCCAAGAAAAATCATCGTAAAGTTTTATTCCGTTTGGACTCCGTTTGATATTCCTTTTCTGTAAAAGTCAAAAACAAGGAAAAAACAGAAACTGGCACTGGGCTCCAGGTTAATAAGTTAGTCCCAAAAATAATATAAAATAGCATATTTATGCATACAAAACGCAAAACAGATAATATAATAGCATGGAATAATAAAAAATTATAGATACGTTGGAGACGTATCACAACGCTGGTAGGAAAATGCGCTGCTGCTAAATATGTAGTAGTAGCGATTTTCTTTAAAACACGCTGCTGCTAAGTGGGGCCCGCCATGTGGCACGGTACAAACTTAGTTGTAGTGGGGCCCCACGAAAACATGCTACTACTACTTTCTTAGCAGTAGCGCCTGTTTTTGGAACGCGCTACTACTATACCTAGGCTATCGGCAGAGTTGTGGTCGTAGTAGCCGTAGCGTGGTTTCTTACGGACGCGCTACTGCTAACAATATAGCAGTAGCGTCGTTGTTTAACCAGCGCTACTGTTAAGTAGCAGTAGCGCCGCTTTTTAACCAGCGCTAATGATAAGCCTCCACGTATAAGGTTTTCCCTAGTAGTGCGTTAACATATTAAAAAGTAGTGGCATTCTTCTCCGCATCCAACGCCACAAGTTCTTTGTTCGCACCCCATGAAAATAGTTGCGGCATCCCAAAATTACCGACTGCCAGCAGTGAGAGTGTCTTTACTGGCATTGGCATATGTATCCCCGTCAGTATTGTGGCGTTACTTCGTATAGTTTTGTGGCGTTACACCTTATAATTTTGTGGCGTGTGATACATCCATTTTGCATCATGTTTTTCTACTGTTATTTATAATGTTTTGGGTTAATATTTCACTTCATGAGGCAATTATAATGATTTTTGTCTCTTATTTTGCAAGTTTCACTTGAAGAGGGAAATTTGAAGGAAATATGCCCTAGAGGCAATAATAAAGTTGTTATTTATATTTCCTTATATCATGATAAATGTTTATTATTCATGCTAGAATTGTATTAACCGGAAACTTGATACATGCGTGAATACATAGACAAAACACCGAGTCCCTAGTAAGCCTCTACTATACTAGCTCGTTAATCAAAGATGGTTAAGTTTCCTAACCATAGACATGTGTTGTCATTTGATGAACGGGATCACATCATTAGGAGAATGATGTGATGGACAAGACCCATCCGTTAGCTTAGCATAATGATCGTTAAGTTTTATTGCTATTGCTTTCTTCATGACTTATACATATTCCTCTGACTATGAGATTATGCAACTCCCGAATACCGCAGGAACACCTTGTGTGCTATCAAACGTCACAACGTAACTGGGTGATTATAAAGATGCTCTACAGGTGTCTCCGAAGGTGTTTGTTGGGTTGGCATAGATCGAGATTAGAATTTGTCACTCCGAGTATCGGAGAGGTATCTCTGGTCCCTCTCAGTAATGCACATCATGATAAGCCTTGCAAGCAATGTGACTAATGAGTTAGTTATGGGATCATGCATTACGGAACGAGTAAAGAGACTTGCTGGTAACGAGATTGAACTAAGTATGATGATACCGACGATTGAATCTCAGGCAAGTAACATACCGATGACAAAGGGAATAACGTATGTTGTTATGCGGTTTGACCGATAAAGATCTTCGTAGAATATGTAGGAGCCAATATGAGCATCCAGGTTCCGCTATTGGTTATTGACCGGAGATGTGTCTCGGTCATGTCTACATAGTTCTCGAACCCGTAGGGTCCCCATGCTTAACGTTTGATGATGATTTGTATTATGAGTTATGTGTTTTGGTGACCGAATATTGTTCAGAGTCCCGGATGAGATCACGGACATGATGAGGAGTCTCGAAATGGTCGAGAGGTAAAGATTGATATATTGGAAGGTTATATTCGGACATCGGAATGGTTCCGGAGTGATTCAGATATTTTTCGGAGTACCAAGGGGTCACTGGAACCCCCCGGGGAAGTAATGGGCCTTATTGGGCCATAGGGGAGAAGAGGAGGCAGGCCAAGGGGAGGTGGCGCAAGCCCCCCCCCCATGGAGTCCGAATTGGACTAGGGGAGGGGGCGGCGCCCCCCTTGCCCTTTCCTACTCCCTCTCCGTTTCCCTCTTTCCCACTTCGGAAAGGAAAGGGGAATCCTACTAGGACTTGGGAGTCCTAGTAGGACTGCCCACACTTGGCGCACCCATAGGGGGCTGGCCTCCTCCTCCCCTCCTTTATATACGGGGGCGGGGGCACCCCAAAGGGAAAATAGATATCCTCTTAGCCGTGTGCGGTGCCCCCCTCCATAGTTTACTCCTCCGGTCATATTATCATAGTGCTTAGGCGAAGCCCTGCGCGGATCACATCACCATCACCGTCACCACGCCGTTGTGCTGACGAAACTCTCCCTCGACCTTCTGCTGGATCAAGAGTTCGAGGGACATCATCGAGCTGAATGTGTGCTAAACTCGGAGGTGCCGTACGTTCGGTGCTTGATCGGTTGGATCACGAAGACGTTCAACTACATCAACCGCGTTAAACTAACACTTTCACTTTCGGTCTACGAGGGTACATGGACACACTCTCCCCCTCTCGTTGCTATGCATCTCCTAGATAGATCTTGCGTGAGCGTAGGATTTTTTTTGAAACTGCACGTTCCCCAACAGTGGCATCCGAGCCAGGTCTATGCATAGATGATATGCACGAGTAGAACACAAAGAGTTGTGGGCGATAATAGTCATACTGGTTGCCACCAACGTCTTACTTTGATTCGGCGGTATTGTTGGATGAAGTGGCCCGGACCGACATTACATGACCGTGTTCATGAGATTGGTTCTACCGACGTGCTTTGCACATAGGTGGCTGGCGGGTGTCTGTTTCTCCAACTTTAGTTGAATCGAGTTTGACTACGGCCGGTCCTTGTTGAAGGTTAAAACAGCACACTTGATGAAAAATCGTTGTGGTTTTAATGCGTAGGTAAGAATGGTTCTTACTAGAAGCCCGTAGCAGCCATGTAAAACTTGCAACAACAAAGTAGAGGACGTCTAACTTGTTTTTGCAGGACATGTTGTGATGTGATATGGTCAAGACATGATGTGATATACATTATTGTATGAGATGATCATGTTTTGTAAAAGTTATCGGCAACTGGCAGGAGCCTTATGGTTGTCGCATTATTGTATGAAATGCAATCGTCATGTAATTGCTTTACTTTATCACTATGCGGTAGCGATAGTCGTAGAAGCAATAGTTGGCGAGACGACAACGACGCTACGATGGAGATCAAGGTGTCAAGCCGGTGATGATGGAGATCATGACGGTGCTTTGGAGATGGAGATCAAAGGCACAAGATGATGATGGCCTCATCATGTCACATATTTTTTGATTGCATGTGATGTTTATCTTTTATGCATCTTATTTTGCTTAGTACGGCGGTAGCATTATAAAATGATCCCTCACTAAATTTCAAGGTATAAGTGTTCTCCCTGAGTATGCACCATTGCGAAAGTTCTTCGTGCTGAGACACCATGTGATGATCGGGTGTGAAAGGCTCTACATTCAAATACAACGGGTGCAAGACAGTTTTGCACATGCGGAATACTCGGGTTAAACTTGACGAGCCTAGCATATGCAGATATGGCCTCAGAACACTGAGACCGAAAGGTCGAACGTGAATCATATAGTAGATATGATCAACATAGAGATGTTCACCATTGAAAACTTCTCCATCTCACGTGATGATCGGACATGGTTTAGTTGATATGGATCACGTGATCATTTAGATGACTAGAGGGATGTCTATCTAAGTGGGAGTTCTTAAGTAATATGATTAATTGAACTTTAATTTATCATGAACTTAGTCCTGGTAGTATTTGCAAATTATGTTGTAGATCAATAGCTCGCGTATAGCTCCCCTGTTTTATTTTTGATATGATCCTAGAGAAAACTAAGTTGAAAGATGATAGTAGCAATGATGCGGACTAGTTCCGTGATCTGAGGATTATCCTCATTGCTGCACAGAAGAATTATGTCCTTGATGCACTGCTAGGTGACAGACCTATTGCAGGAGCAGATGCAAATGTTATGAACGTTTAGCAAGCTCGATATGATGACTACTTGATAGTTTAGTGCGCCATGATTTACGGCTTAGAACCGGGACTTCAAAAATGTTTTGAACGACACGGAGCATATGAGATGTTCCAAAGAGCTGAAATTGGTATTTCAGACTCATGCCCATGTTAAGAGGTATCAGGCCTCTGACAAATACTTTGCCTACAAGATGGAGGAGAATAGCTCAACTAGTGAGCATATGCTCAGAATGTCTGGGTACTACAATCGCTTGAATCAAGTGGGAGTTAATCTTCCAGATAAAATAGTGATTGACAAAGTTCTCTAGTCACTATCACCAAGTTACTAGAACTTCTTGATGAACTATAATATGCAAGGGATGACGAAAATGATTCCCAAGCTCTTCGCGATGCTGAAATCGACGAAGGTAGAAATCAAAAAATAGCATCAAGTGTTGACGGTTGACAAGACCACTAGTTTCAAGAAAAAGGGCGAGGGAAAGAAAGGGAACTTCAAGAAGAATGGCAAACAGGTTGTCACGCCCGTGAAGAAGCCCAAAGATGGACCTAAGCCTGAAACTGAGTGCTTCTACTGCAAAGGAAATGGTCACTGGAAGCGGAATTGCCCCAAATACTTGGCGGATAAGAAGGATGGCAAAGTGAACAAAGGTATATTTGATATACAAGTTATTGATGTGTATTTTACTAGTGTTCATAGTAGCCCCTAGGTATTTGATACCGGTTCAGTTGCTAACATTAGTAACTCGAAACAGGAGTTGCAAAATGAACAGAGACTAGTTAATGACGAGGTGACGATGTGTGTTGGAAGTGATTCCAAGGTTGATAAGATCACCATCGCACACTCCCTCTACCTTCGGGATTAGTGTTGGACCTAAATAAATGTTATTTGGTGTTTGCGTTGAGCATGAATATGATTGGATCATGTTTATTGCGATACGGTTATTCATTTAAGTCAGAGAATAATTGTTGTTCTGTTTAAATGAATAAAACCTTCTATGGTCATACACTCAATATAAATGGTTTATTGAATCTCGATCGTAGTGATACAGATATTCATAATATTGATGCAAAAAGATGCAAAGTTGATAATGATAATGCAACATATTTGTGGCACTGCCGTTTAGGTCATATTGGTGTAAACGCATGAAGAAACTCCAATCGGATGGACTTTTGGAATCACTTGATTATGAATCATTTGATGCTTGCAAACCATGCCTCATGGGCAAGATGACTAAGACTCCGTTCTCCGGAACAATGGAGCGAGCTAATGACTTATTGGAAATAATACATACCGATGTATGCGGTCCGATGAGTGTTGAGGCTCACGGCGGGTATCATTATTTTCTGACCTTCACAGATGATTTGAGCAGATATGGGTATATCTACTTGATGAAAATAAGTCTGAAACATTTGAAAAGTTCAAAGAATTTCAGAGTGAAGTAGAAAATCATCGTAACAAGAAAAGAAAGTTTCTACGATCTGATCGCGGAGGCGAATATTTGAGTTACGAGTTTGGCCTTCATTTAAAAACAATGTGGAATAGTTTCACAACTCACTCCACCTGGAACACCACAGCGTAATGGTGTGTCCGAATGTTGTAACCGTACTTTATTAGATATGGTACGATCTATGATGTCTCTTACCGATTTACCACTATCGTTTTGGGGTTATGCATTAGAGACAGCTGCATTCATGTTAAACAGGGCACCATCTAAATCCGTTGAGACGACACCGTCTGAACTGTGGTTTGGCAAGAAACCTAAGCTATCGTTTCTTAAAGTTTGGGGTTGCGATGCTTATGTGAAAAAGCTTCAGCCTAATAAGCTCGAACCCAAATCGGAGAAGTGCGTCTTCATAGGATACCCAAAAGAAACTGTTGGGTACACCTTCTATCACAGATCCGAAGGCAAAAATCTTTGTTGCTAAGAATGGATCCTTTCTAGAGAAGGAGTTTCTCTCGAAAGAAGTGAGTGGGAGGAAAGTAGAACTTGATGAGATAATTGTACCTTCTCTCAATTTTGAAAGTAGCTCATCAGAGAAATCTGTTCCCGTGATGCCTACACCAACTAGAGAGGAAGCTAATGATAATGATCATGAAACTTCAGATCAAGTTACTACTGAACCTCGTAGGTCAACCAGAGCACGTTCCGCACCAGAGTGGTACGGTAATCCTGTTCTGGAAGTCATGTTACTAGACCATGAGGAACCTACGAACTATGAGGAAGCGATGATGAGCCCAGATTCCGCAAAATGGCTTGAGGCCATGAAATTTGAGATGGGATCCATGTATGAGAACAAACTATGGACTTTGGTTGACTTGCCCGATGATCGGCAAGCCATAGAAAATAAATGGATCTTCAAGAAGAAGACTGACACTGATGGTAATGTTACTGTCTACAAAGCTCGACTTGTCGCGAAAGGTTTTCGACAAGTTCAAGGAGTTGACTATGATGAGACTTTCTCATCCGTAGCGATGCTTAAGTCTGTCCGAATCATGTTAGCAATTGCCGCATTTTATGAAATCTGGCAAATGGACGTCAAAACTGCATTCCTTAATGGATTTCTTAAAGAAGAGTTGTATATGATGCAACCAAAAGGTTTTGTCAATCCTAAAGGTGCTAACAAAGTGTGCAAGCTCCAGCGATCCATTTATGGCCTGGTGCAAGCATCTCGGTGTTGGAATATACGCTTTGATAGTGTGATCAAAGCATATGGTTTTATACAGACTTTTGGAGAAGCCTGTATTTACAAGAAAGTGAGTGGGAGCTCTATAGCATTTCTAATATTATATGTGGATGACATATTGTTGATTGGAAATGATATAGAATTTCTGGATAGCATAAAAGGATACTTGAATAAGAATTTTTCAATAAAAGACCTCGGTGAAGCTGCTTAAGTATTGAGCATCAAGATCTATAGGGATAGATCGAGACGCTTAATAGGACTTTCACAAAACACATACCTTGACAAAATTTTGAAGGAGTTCAAAAAGGGATCAGTCAAAGAAAGAGTTCTTGCCTGTATTCAAGGTATAAAGTTGAGTAAGACTCAAAGCATGACCACGACAGAAGATAGAGAGAGAATGAAAGTCATTCCCTATGCCTCAGCCATAGGTTCTATAAAGTATGCCAAGCTGTATACCAGACCTATTGTGTACCTAGCCATGAGTTTGGCAAGGGGGTACGATAGTGATCCATGAATGGATCACTGGACAGTGGTCAAAATTATCCTTAGTTACCTAAGAGGACTAAGGAAATGTTTCTCGGTTATGGAGGTGACAAAGAGTTCGTCGTAAA
Source organism: Thinopyrum elongatum (assembly GCA_011799875.1). Classification (NCBI taxonomy): domain Eukaryota; kingdom Viridiplantae; phylum Streptophyta; class Magnoliopsida; order Poales; family Poaceae; genus Thinopyrum; species Thinopyrum elongatum. Next base: position 96,633,900 of record CM022298.1, read on the forward strand.
GGGTTACGTCGATGCAAGCTTTGACACTGATCCGGATGACTCTGAGTCTCAATCTGGATACATATTGAAAGTGGGAGCAATTAGCTAAAGTAGCTCCGTGCAGAGCATTTTAGACATAGAAATTTGCAAAATACATACGGATCTGAATATGGCAGACCCGTTGACTAAACCTCTCTAACAAGCAAAACATGATCACACCTTAGTACTCTTTGGGTGCTAATCACATAGCGATGTGAACAAGATTATTGACTCTAGTAAATCCTTTGGGTGTTGGTCACATGGCGATGTGAACTATGGGTGTTAATCACATAAAGATGTGAACTATTGGTGTTAAATCACATGGCGATGTGAACTAGCTTATTGACTCTAGTGCAAGTGGGAGACTGAAGGAAATATGCCCTAGAGGCAATAATAAAGTTGTTATTTATATTTCCTTATATCATGATAAATTTTTATTATTCATGCTAGAATTATATTAACCAGAAACTTGATACATGCGTGAATACATAGACAAAACACCGAGTCCCTAGTAAGCCTCTACTAGACTAGCTCGTTAATCAAAGATGGTTAAGTTTCCTAACCATAGACATGTGTTGTCATTTGATGAACGGGATCACATCATTAGGAGAATGATGTGATGGACAAGACCCATCCGTTAGCTTAGCATAATGATCGTTAAGTTTTATTGCTATTGCTTTCTTCATGACTTATACATATTCCTCTGACTATGAGATTATGCAACTCCCGAATACCGTAGGAACACCTTGTGTGCTATCAAACGTCACAAGATAACTGGGTGATTATAAAGATGCTCTACAGGTGTCTCCGAAGGTGTTTGTTGGGTTGGCATAGATCGAGATTAGAATTTGTCACTCTGAGTATCGAAGAGGTATCTCTGGGCCCTCTCAGTAATGCACATCATGATAAGCCTTGCAAGCAATGTGACTAATGAGTTAGTTACGGGATGATCCATTACGGAATGAGTAAATAGACTTGCTGGTAACGATATTGAACTAGGTATGATGATACCGACGATCGAATCTCGGGCAAATAACATACCGATGACAAAGGGAATGACGTATGTTGTTATGCGGTTTGACCGATAAAGATCTTCGTAGAATATGTAGGAGCCAATATGAGCATCCAGGTTCCGCTATTGGTTATTGACCGGAGATGTGTCTCGGTCATGTCTACATAGTTCTCGAACCCGTAGGGTCCGCACGCTTAACGTTTGATGACGATTTGTATTATGAGTTATGTGTTTTGGTGACCGAAGATTGTTCGGAGTCCCAGATGAGATCACGGACATGACCAGGAGTCTTGAAATGGTCGAGAGGTAAAGATTGATATATTAGAAGGTTATATTCGGACACCGGAATGGTTCCGGAATGATTCAGATATTTTTCGGAGTACCGAGGGGTTACCGGAACCCCCCGGGGAAGTAATGGGCCTTATTGGGCCATAGGGGAGAAGAGGAGGCAGGCCAAGGGGAGGTGGCACGCCCCCCCCCATGGAGTCCGAATTGGGCTAGGGGAGGGGGCGGCGCCCCCTTGCCCTTTCCTACTCCCTCTCCCTTTCCCTCTTTCCCACTCCGGAAAGGAAAGGGGAATCCTAGTAGGACTCCCCACACTTGGCGCGCCCCTAGGGGGCCGGCCTCCTCCTCCCCTCCTTGATATACAGGGGCGGGGGCACCCCAAAGGGAAAACAGATATTCTCTTAGCCGTGTGCGGTGCCCCCCTCCACAGTTTACTCCTCCGGTCATATTGTCGTAGTGCTTAGGCGAAGCCCTATGCGGATCACATCACCATCACCGTCACCACGCCGTCGTGCTGACGAAATGCTCCCTCGACCTTCTGCTGGATCAAGAGTTCGAGGGACGTCATCGAGCTGAACGTGTGCTGAACTCGAAGGTGCCGTACGTTCGGTGCTTGATCGGCTGGATCGCGAAGATGTTCGACTACATCAACCGCGTTAAGCTAACGCTTCCGCTTTAGGTCTACGAGGGTAAGTGGACACACTCTCCCCCTCTCGTTGCTATGCATCTCCTAGATAGATCTTGCGTGAGCGTAGGAATTTTTTTGAAATTGCACGTTCGCCAACAAAATTGTCAGCAGCCGGAATTCTGGACCTAAACAAGCTACAACAGAGATAGGTATTCTCCGGAGCACCAAATGACATGAAAATTTACGCAGATTTATTTTGGAATTAATAAAAAATACTGAAAGAAGAATCACCAGGACGGGACCTAGCTAGAAGCGGACCACAAGCTTAGGTGGCGCCCCCTCCCCGGGGAGCGCCATGTGAGCTTGTGGGGCCCCAGCCAGCCTCTGTGGGCACTCTTCACGTATATGATGCCATTTTCCCTAGAAAAAAATCAGAAGAATACTTTTGGGACGAAGCGGCGCCATCTCGAGGCGGAATCTCGGTAGGAGTAGTTTTGCTCTCTGGCGGAGTGATTCCGCTGAGGATACTTCCCTTCGGGAGGGGGAAATCGAAGCCATCAACATCACCAACAATCCTCTCATTGTGGGAGGATCAATCTTCATCAACATCTTCACCAACACCATCTCATCTCAAATCCTAGTTCATCTCTTTTATTCAATTTTTGTCGCAAAACCTCAGATTGGTACATGTGGGTTACTAGTAGTGTTGATTATATATACCTTGTAGTTGATGTTAGTTGGTTTACTCGGTGGAAGATTATTTATTCGGATCCTTAATCATATACAATAACCCTTTGATCTTGAACATGAATGTGATTTATGCGTAGTTTACGTTTGTTCTTGAGGACACACAAGTAAACATGTGAAGTTGATATTCATTCAATATTTTGATGATATGTATGTTGTTCTTCCTCTAGTGGTGTCGTGTGAACATCTACTACATGACACTTCACCATGTTTGGGCCTAGGGGAAGGCACTTGGGAGTAATAAGTAAATGATGGGCTGCGACAGTGATAGATGATTAAACTCTAGTTTATGAGTTATTCCGTAAGGGACTGATTTGAATCCATATATTTCATGCTATGGTTAGATTTATCTTAATTCTTCTTTCATAGTTGCGGATGCTTGCAAGAGGGGGTAATCATAGGAGGGTTCACTACTGGGAAAGGCCTTATAGGTGAACTCAAATGAGTGGTAGGCATACTGTGGCACCCACCATAACTAATTTCAAAAAGTAGTAGTGGCGGTACCAAACAGCACCCGCCACTGCAGATGCTAAAGCAGCGGCTGGCGTAAAATACGACCTGCCACAAGTATGCTCCCACAAGTGTGCCCACGTGCTGAAAGTGATTAGCGGCGGGTTATTATCTGCGCCCACAACTGCAACTGGAGATAGGAGTGACGGGCCATGATATGTCTCGAACGTATTTATAAGTTTTGATTGTCCCATGCTATTATAGTATCAATCTTAAATGTTTTATTTGCAATTATATATTATTTTTTGGGACTAACCTATTAAATTAGTGCCAAGTGCCAGTTGCTATTTTTTGCCTGTTTTTGGTTTTCCAGGAAATCAGTACCAAACAGAGTCCAAATGCCACAAATTTTTTTGACGATTTTATTCTGGACAAAAGATACCCTAGAAGCTTTGGGAGGAGTCCAAACATGAAACGGAGAGACGGCAAGGCACGGCAAGGCACTTGGGCGCGCCCAGGTACCTTGTGGGTCCCATGGTGCTTCGTTTGACCTAATTCCACCTCTATAAATTCTCTTAAATCGGGAAACCTATAGAGAGCCACCGAAAAATACTTTTTCCGTTGTAGCAAGTTCCTGTTCTTCGAGATCGAATCTAGAGGCCTTTTCTGGCACCCTGCCGGAGGGGGAATCGATCACGGAGGGCTTCTACATCAACCTTTCTGCCCTTCTGATGATGCATGAGTAGTTTGCCATGGACCTACGGGTCCATAGCTAGTAGGTAGATGGCTTCGATCTTCTCTCTCTTTGATCTTTAATACAATGTTCTCCTCAATGTTCTTGGAGATCTATTTGATGTAATCTTATTTTGCGGTGTGTTTGTTGGGATCCGATGAATTGTGGGTTTATGATCAGATTATCCATGAATATTATTTGAGTCTTTCCTGAATTCTTATATGCATGATTATTATAGCTTTGTTTTTCTCTCCGATATATCCATTTGGTTTGGCCAAGTAGATTGATTTATGTTGCAATGGGAGAGGTGCTTTGTAATGGGTTCAATCTTTCTGTGATCTATATCCCAGTGACAGAAAGGGACAAGACATGTATTTGTCTTGTTGCCATTAAGGGGAAACTGACGGGGTTTATTCATATTGCTTGGGTTTACTTTGTCTACATCAGGGCATCTTGCTTAAGGTGTTACTCTGTTCTTTATGAACTTAATACTCTAGATGCATGCTGGATAGAGGTCGATGTGTGGAGTAATAGTAGTAGATGCAGGCAGGAGTCCGTCTACTTGTCTCGGACGTGATGCCTTGATACGTCTCCAACGTATCTATAATTTTTGATTGTTCCATGCTGTTATATTATCATTCTTGGATGTTTTACAATCATTTTATAGTAACTTTATATCATTTTTTGGGACTAACCTATAGGCATAGTGCCCAGTGCCAGTTGCTATTTTTTTGCTTATTTTTTACTTCATAGAAAATCAATACCAAACTGAGTCCAAACGCAGCGAAACTTTTTGGAGATTTTTTCTGGACCAGAAGACACATTTTGGGCCTAAGAAGTACCAGAGGGGGGCTCTGAGGGGAGCACAACCCACCTGGGCGTGCCTGAGGGCCCAAGCGCGCCCTGGTGGGTTGTGCCCACCTCGGCCGCCTCCCGCACCGCCTCTTTGCTCTATAAATACCCCGAAAATCCAAAAATCCTATGGGAGTCGATGATACACAATTCCAGCCGCCGCAAGTTCCAGAAACCACAGATCCAATCTAGACACCATCACGGAGGGGTTCATCATCCTCATTGGTGCCTCTCCGATGATGCGTGAGTAGTTCATTGTAGACCTACGGGTCGGTAGTTAGTAGCTAGATGGCTTCCTCTCTCCCTTTTGATTCTCAATACAATAGTCTCTTGGAGATCTATTTGATGTAACTCTTTTTGCGGTGTGTTTGTTGGGATACAATGAACTTTGAGTTTATGATCAGATCTATTTTATCCATGAAAGTTATTTGAGTTTTGATCTCTTATATGCATGATTACTTATAGCCTCGTATTTCTTCTTCGAATCTTTGGTTTAGTTAGGCCGACTAGATCAATTTTTCATGCCATGGTAAGAGGTTCTTTGTGACGGGTTCGATCTTACGGTGCCCAATCCCAGTGACAGAAGGGGAAATGACACGTATGTATCGTTGCTATTAAGGATAACAAGATGGGGTCTATTCCTACATGAATAAATCTTGTCTACATCATGTCATCGTTCTTATTGCATTACTCCATTTTTCCATGAACTTAATACACTAGATGCATGTTGGATAGCGGTCGATGTGTGGAGTAATAGTAGTAGATGCAGGCAGGAGTCGGTTTACTAATCTTAGACGTGATGCCTATATAATGATCATTGCCTGGATATCGTCATAATTATTTGAAGTTCTATCAATTGCCCAACAGCAATTTGTTTACCCACCGTATGATATTTTTCTCGAGAGAAACCACTAGTGAAATCTACGGCCCCCGGGTCTATTCTTTATCATATCTACCTTCGAGATCTATTTTTCATTATTTATTTTATTTCACGTTTCCGCAAGATCTATTTATCCAATCTACTACAAATTTATCTATCTTTTTACCCGGGAGGGATTGACAACCCCTCTTACACGTCGGGTTGCAAGTATTTGTTCTTTATGTGCAGGTATTGTTTACATAGTGTTGCCTTGGTTCTCCTACTGGTTTGATAACCTTGGTCTCATCACTGAGGGAAATACCTACCGTTGCTGTGCTGCATCATCCCTTCCTCTTTGGGGAAATACCGACGTAGTTCAAGCTGCATCATGCCTATATACATGATCATTGCCTTGGATATCATCATAACTATGTGATTTTCTATCAATTGACCAATAGTAATTTGTTTACCCACCGTATGCTTTTTGTTCAAGAGAGAAGCCTCTAGTGAAAACTACGCCCCCCGGGTCTATCTTTATCATATATTAAAACCAAAAATACCGTGTTGCAACTTATTTACTGTTCTTTTATTTTGTGTTTTTGTTTATCTATCTACCATTATCAAACTTGATCCTTGCAATTAACCGCCGAGGGGATTGACAACTCCCTTGATCGCATTGGGTGCAAATATTAGTTCTTTTGTGTTTAGGTGCTATTCATGAGGTCTTGCATGGTTCTCCTAGTGGATTGATAACCTTGGTTCTTAACTGAGGGAAATACTTATCTCTACTATACAACATCATCCTCTCCTCTTCGAGGAAATCCCAACACAGGTCACAAGTAGTAGGCCATTCTGGTGCCCACCACAAGAACATATATTTTATTTATTCACAAGTTAGAACTGACAGGTTGTAAGTGCTGCCCGCCACAGTAACTTTAACGCCAAAAATTGCAACTTGGTTGTACGTAATTATCTGTTTCCAGTTCCCTTCGTTGCTATTTGGCGTGGCGGGCATTTGCTAGTACCCGCCGCTGTTATTGCCGGTCACATCACCCCAAAACGCATCTAGATCGATACTAAACCTTTGTCCTCCTCTGTCGTGGCCCGTGCCCACCCTATGACGCCGGCGTCCTCCACCACCACCCCCCATGCCGCCGCCGCTGTCCTCCACCACACCCGCCCCCTCGTCGTAGCAGCCCTCGTCTACCAGGATCCCCGTCCTCCGTCGCGGCCCGTCCCCCTCACCGCGGCAGCCCTGATCTGCCGGGGTCCTCGTCCCCCTCGTCATGGCTTCCCCTAGTCCGTGGGGTTCCTGTCCTCCGTGGCAGCCCGCCCTCCTCCCGAGGCTTCCCCTCGTCCACGGGGTCCACATCCTCCGTTGCGGCCCACTCGTCGCAGCCCCCTCGCCGCGTCCGTCTTCTTCAGCAGAGTCCGCCCTCATCCATTTGGTCCTCGTCCCCCAGCCCCCTCATCCATAATGACCTCCCTCCTTCATGCTCCCTGAACGTGATGGCCTCCGCCAGTAGCGAGAGGCTGACACCGCCGCCGGCAGCTAACTCCTCCTCAACCGAGGCCACCGATCCCTCGTCCGCCTCATGCTCAAGCAGTGTGCAGGTAATTAAATTTGATTCATGTTAGATTTTAGATTAATGTTTGTGTTTATATGCACATCAATATAGATTGTAGATGACACACCAAAAAAATATAGATTGTAGATGAATTGATTATTAGGGCTTCAAAGGAGTGTCTAAAATATCGTGAAATGTTGATTAATTTCCATTTCGCAACATTTTGGACACTCAATGTTTTCATTTTTTAGCATAAGTCATGCCCAAATTTTTTATCCATACATACTCTCTATTATTGGTTGATGTAGAACACATACTCTAAAAAGAAATATGAGTCATTGTAATACACACTCTAAAAAATTATATAAATCATTGTAATACTTAGTTAAAAAATAACCTATTCTAAAAAATATATAAATCATTGTAATACATAGTTAAAAATGGAAATTATTCGAAAAAATATCTAAAAAATAATGGTCCTGTTCTTCATCTTCCGAATTGGAATCTTCATCAGAACTTAATACTTGACTTCCAAATGGTGTAATAGCTTTGAATCTCAATGTCACTTCTTGCATATTGTTTCCAGGAATAACAAGTATTACTACCCACACGTCAACGTATATCTCATGTTGACTTATTAAATTACTCCATGCAGGACCGTTAATTTCCAGATGACCATCTCTATTAATATGATAATTAACTTCTATTGATTGGTGTGTTTGTCGGCTCATTTCTAGTAAAAGTGAACCATATTGTTGTAGACTAAGGCTCCCAACTATTGACCTATGTATTACATGCTTTAAAAAGTATAAATTTTATTAAAATGTGAAGTGATGAGATTGCATTTAATATATTGTATTTTACTTACCAAATGATTATCATATAAGTTGGTAGTTGTAAAGCAATGAACCTGCACATGATAGTCCTCATATGTCTGTAATAAAGTGTGCTTGTTGATGACTTGCCTTCATGTTAGATTAAACTCATTGTTGTATGCAATAGGTCTTTCTCCTTCGTCGAATACGTCACCTTTATGAATTTTCAAAATTGAACAATTGTTAATTATAAAAATTTATTACTAAAGAAACAACTAATATTAAACAATAAGTACTTACTAATTAAAGCCATTGGTTCACCATTTGGATGTATTGGGGACATATACATCAAAAAATCTCTGCATTTGTAGCGAAAATGTATCGTGTCTCCTCTTCTTATATCGTAGTCGTAGCGAAAGTAATCCCATCCAATGACCTCTATACAAATTCTATCTCCATTATCTCTCGCACACATATTGTAGCTAGATCCATGAGAAGTCTTTGCTGTGAAATATCGTTGCTCGGTGTAGTACCTAAATTGCTTAACCTTCTTCTTGTAGATGCGTGTTGGGCCTCCAAGCACAGAGTTTTGTAGGACAGTAGCAAATTTTCCTCAAGTGGATGACCTAAGGTTTATCAATCCGTGGGAGGCGTAGGATCAAGATGGTCTCTCTCAAACAACCCTGCAACCAAATAACCAAGAGTCTCTTGTGTCCCCAACCCACCCAATACAATGGTAAATTGTATAGGTGCATTAGTTCGGCGAAGAGATGGTGATACAAGCGTAATATGGATGGTAGATATGGATTTTTGTAATCTAAAAATATAAAAACAGCAAGGTAGCAAGTAACAAAAGTGAACAAAAATGGTATTGCAATGCTTGGAAACAAGGCCTAGGGTTCATACTTTCACTAGTGCAAGTTCTCTCAACAATGATAACATAATTGGATCACATAACAATCCCTCAACGTGCAACAAAGAATCACTCCAAAGTTTCTATCGGAGATCGTAGGACGAAAACGTGCATCAACCCCTATGCATAGATTACCCCAACGTCACCTCGGGAATCCATGAGTTGAGTGCCAAAACATACATCAAGTGAATCAATAGAACTTCCCATTGTCACCACAGATATCCCATCGCAAGACATATATCAAGTGTTCTCAAATCCAATACTCAATCCAACATATCGAAACCTCAAAGAACAAGACTCAATTCATCGCAAGAAGTTAGAGGGGGAAAAACACCATATGATCCAACTATAATAACAAAGCTCGCGGTACATCAAGATCATGCCAAATCAAGAACACAAGAGAGAGAGAGAGAGAGAGAGATCAAACACATAGCTGCTGGTACATACCCTCAGCCCCGAGGGTGAACTACTCCCTCCTTGTCATGGAGACCGCCGGGATGATGAAGATGGCCACCGGTGATGGTTTCCCCCTCCGGCAGGATGCCGGAACAGGCTCCGATTGGTTTTTCGTGGCTACAGAGGCTTGCGGCAGCAGAACTCCCGATCTAGGTCTTTCTCCTTCGTCGAATACGTCAGCTTTATGAATTTTCAAAATTGAACAATTGTTAATTATAAAAATTTATTACTAAAGAAACAACTAATATTAAACAATAAGTACTTACTAATTAAAGCCATTGGTTCACCATTTGGATGTATTGGGGACATATACATAAAAAAATCTCTGCACTTGTAGCGAAAATGTATCGTGTCTCCTCTTCTTATATCGTAGTCGTAGCGAAAGTAATCCCATCCAATGACCTCTATACAAATTCTATCTCCACTATCTCTCGCACACATATTGTAGCTAGATCCGTGAGAAGTCTTGGCTGTGAAATATCGTTGCTCGGTGTAGTACCTAAATTGCTTAACGCCTCGACAAGGTACATTCTATACATAATTAGTGTACGTACTAAGTTAGTCCTCAATTTGATATATAATACAGTTACATATCACATTACAAACCAAAAAACATTGACTCACAATCCCTTAATGATGACCGTCTGGAACTATCGCCCAGAATTGTGGTACTTGTTGATGATCTAAGGTGCATGATATTACGCTCGTACCACAAATGTCGCAGACGTTAGCCATTTGAAACTGAAATAGTTACATTCTACTGTGTTAGAACACATCGAATATTAGTTTAGTACATACAAAATATAAAGTAAATATGTTACCTTGGATTACTCGTGAATTTTGCTTGATAGAAGGCAAGCAACCAATCTGTGTGATACAATTTTACCTCTCACTATGCGCAGCTTTGTGGCCTCTATTTGTAGTTAGGCCTATATGATTATGTGTGGTTCTAACAAAAATCGATTGTGTGGTTTACCATTTATTTAGCATACAGAAGTCTCGGCAATGAACGAAGCATGCATGCCCCTGTTGTGGCGACAGTAGGCTACGTGCTATTTATAGTGACAATGTTAGCGACTATTAGTTCCTATATTTATAGTGATAATGTTTGCAGCTAAATTTTTTCGGTTTAACATATATTAAATAAAGATGGATTATGTGGTTTAGAATATATTAACTAAAAATGGTAGGCGATGAACGAAGAATGCCCCTAGTGTGGTGACACGAGGCTAGATGCATGTTACAAGGTTGAGGTCACTTGCAAAGAACTTTGTGTAGATCTTCACGGCGACTTTTAAGTCGGCGGTATGTTACATTCAATTTGTTTTATAAATTGTCATTTCATAATGTTGCACTCACAATTGTCTAATATCTTTATTTCTTTTTATCATCCTCAACGTATTGCTACTTGTGAGCTACGATGGGATTTCCTCGAAGAGGAGAGGATGATGCAGTACAGTTGAGATAATTATTTCCCTCGGTTAAGAACCAAGGTTACCAATCGAGTGGAAGAACCGCGCAAGACCTCACACTACAAAAAAAAATACACTTCCATGATGATACGTGTTTGTCACAGGAGGTCACGTTTTCTGTCATGCATGTACATCCATGACGATTTTATGACAGAATCAAGATAGTCATACCTGTGCTGTCATAGAAGTGTTCCATGACAATACCAAAATTATCATCACGGAAGTGCTCACTTCCATGACGATAAATGACGCGTCATGGAAGTGCTTTCGTCAAGGGTAACCGACACGTGGCATCCATCGTAACGGATCGTCGTTAAGCTATCGGGTCTGGTTTTAGATCCGATAACCCGTTAACAGCAACGACCAATGGCGATTTTCCACGTGTAAAATTCTCATTGGTGGGAGGAAACACGTGTCAGCTCATCATTGGGTCAGAGAGGCGCCTATGATATGTCGACACGTGCGACGGCCCAAAACTGGCCCATTTAGCTTACAAAGGCCGGCCCGTTTGACTTGGTCAAAAGCTAGCAGGCCGGCCCAAAGCCTGTTAACGGTCTGTTCGCATATAGCCCATTTTACCGGCCGGTAACTCACGGCCCGTTATGGCGTTCCCGAAATCGGCCCAACAGTGTCATGTGGGCCGTCCAGTATAATACCAGCCCATCTCATTTTTGGCCCATGTATGGCCCACGACATCTTTCGGCCCATATGAGGCCTTTCGTATCTTTGGGCCCTTCAGTGGCTCGCGGTGACTCTGGCCCATAATAAACAGTAAATTTCTTTATACCCATTAACGGACCATGATTCACATGGGCCGTTTCCATCCCGTGTTAGCTTTCGGCCTACTGATGGCCCATACATTCTTGGGCTCCTTTCCGGCCCTCGATTACTTTCGGCCCATTACTGGCTTGTTCCCCTAATGGGACAAATTCATCCCGTGGTTAGAATCAGCCCGTTTGTGGCCTATTAACCCGTTGCGGCGTTTCCAGCCCGTCATGTATTCTGGCCCATTAACGACCCGTTATGCTTGTGACAGAATTAAGCCCTTGCTGTCTTCTGGCCTGTTAACGGTCCGTTACCGTGGTGGCCCGATACCAATTACATCCGTTTACGGCCCATGTCGGCCCATTTATCCGACGACCTGTAGGAGGCCCACTGATTCTATGGCCCGTTGGAGGCCCATTTATTCGACAGCCCGTAGGAGGCCCATGGATCCTACGGCCCGTAGCAGGCTCAAGGTTACCACGGTCTGTATCTGGCTCATGGTTGTTGCAGCCACTAGCAAACCAAGGAAAAAGAAGACTAGGGAAATAAATAAGCCAGAAACTAATGCTAGGCTATTAAGGCGATTGCACAGATTACATCCACTGGACATCAAAGTTCGCCAGCAGTGCAAATATAGGGAACACCCTACACTATACAAAAATGGCTTGATGTTTTCTTCAGTCGGTCGCTGCACGTTAAGAACAGATTTTGTATCACAACAAAACAAATTACAACCATAAAACAAAAGGAAGGTTGGCATAAAAGTTAACAGCCCAACAGATAGATGCACCACCAGAAGTTCAGAAGCTTAGTTCATTTGACCTGACTATTGCGTTTTCATGTTGTACTGTCGGATGGAGCACCATAACCTTTGCCTTCATTTCTCCTAGGCTCTTGAACAACATAGCAAATTTCTGATAGTCTGGTTTCAAAACCATGCATATCTTGACGACATCGAACAATGGCTGTCCTTGTTTCACAAAGGGTCTCTGTTAGGGAATGGACTTGTGTCTGGAGCACAGATATAACATTGTTTTGAGCTTGCATATCTTGATCATGAGGCTGTTTGGACGAGATTGCCTTAACAACCAACCCAGTATTATGCAGGAACGTGCTTTTGGCACTATTAGTGGACATGTACTGACCCACTGCAGCAAGAGGTGATATTGAGGTTATAGTTGCCTCGTCACCTTCAGAAGGTGGCGGTTCCACCATTTGTTCCATAGCTTGCTAAAAAGTTGAGTTTTTACATTAGTAGTACCAGAACAGAAGATATTAAGAAGGCAGCGAAACCAAACAAAATAGCTTTGGTCTATATACAGAACTTATTCTGGTGAACCCGTGTAAAATATTAGTTGTATTTTCCTGCAAAGTACATAATAAAACCAGGTTCCAAACATATGACCATGTACCATGGCTAATGTATTGTCTATTTCTTCATATTGTATTGACAGCTAAGGATAAAGAGACAAAGTTTATAATACGGTAAGCATAGTATGACATCATCCATATCACAAAACAATTGAGAACAGACAAACAGGCAATTGTAACATTGTGTAGACAAATCCAGCACGGAACTAGATTGCAGATCAAGATCAAAGGAACATCACTCCTCTCTTTTAAACCTTGTAAGGTGCAATGATATGCTAAGACAATTGTGTATAAAATTGAAAAGAGTAATAGACATTGGATGCAAACCGTGCAGTTCAATGCACAAGTCAGAGTAGGTAGTAGTTAAAAGGCATGAGAATTAAGGACTTACAACAGCGTTTTTGACTGGTGTAGTCATGCCCTTCGTCTTGCTAGTGTGACAGTCCATGAAGATTTCCACATCATTTGGTTCAGGTACTTTTTGGTCCATGTGGGCTTTCCTCTGCATTTGGAACAAGTCAATATAGATCTGATAATATGGCATAACAAAAAGAGTGAAACAGCAGCTAATTACAAGAGCCTCGCAGTGTGCAATATAGCTACGAGATCCTGTCGTTTGTTGGAATTTCACTTTCATACGGTTGGCCTTGTTCTTTGAAGAGTTCACCTACAAGAAGATAGATTTGTGAGGCACATGCGTAAATAGGAGTTCAACATGTGATCTGATCACATATATATAATGTACTTGATACTTTGGATCAGAGCAGTGTTTAACGAGGCCTCTCCAGTCTTCATCCGGTATATTTTCCACTGGAGATGTTTGGGCAAGTTCACTGTTAGCCTTGCCGTCAAAGTGAGTTTTCTCAAGTTATACCGACATTGTCGCAGAGCAGACTTGATAACATGGGTGCATGCTTGTCTGGTTGCATCATCTTGGCTATCCAACTTGAACCTCGTCTGTTGAAAATTATGGGAGTCTCATTACCAGTAACCTAGAAAGTATGGGACAGAGCAAGATGATATTACTAATTTACATACATAACCATACTTACAGATAAATGGTCGAGGAAGGTGTTAAACTAGGTTTCGTCTTTGTCATTCCTGTACTGAATCCATGTTGGGAGTATACCTGCATGACACCTAACAGTAATGGCTGCCTCTGATACTAACTTGGCTGACTCTATAGCATCACGTGGCCTTTTTAAACCTGCCTCAAAATGGATCTCCATTCTTCCTCCTCTAGATTTAGTTAACCTGTCGAGCATTATCCCTGATGTCTGTTTTCTCTTGCGCCTAGGTGCTAGTTCAACAACGAACATGGGAAGTGTTAGTGTACATCAAACTGTGAGACTACATATAAAGAAGCATGCAACTATAACTTGACTCGAGCAACTACCTTCTTGCTGTTAAAGCTCACAAGGTTCATCTGATCTTGCCAACTCGTCTTGTGTCAAGAGTGCTTCGGAAGTAGTGTCAGGTGGCAAGGGAGCTTGGGAACTTGCCGCTAGCAGACTTATTGAACGAGTAACTCGTGCAGATGTTGGTACTGTGGAAGAAGGTGTTACAACAACTAGGGCTGTCGTTGCTTGTTGCATGGAAGCTATTCATTTCTGTTTGGATTGTTTTGCAGCTGGTGTAGCAGGGGATACCGTGTTTGTACAATTTTCCGGTGGACTTTGACCTTCTATTGCACCATCAGTACCAGTAGAATCTGCATAATTCTTCGACTTCCATTTACGTGCGTCCTGAGTACTAACACCATCCCCTACCATTCTGTGTTCCTTTCTCTTTCTCTTTGCCATGTCAAGTCAAGCCGACAAGAAAAAGGAATAAAAATTTAGTTCTTCAGAACAAATTGATGCGTGATACAGATGAACTGAACTTTGATGTTAGACAACCGCATGATAGGAGGATGTAATATGTACGAAAAACAAGACGGCCTGAGATAATCAGAACTATGATGTGTAAAATAAGCAGAAGGCATTTCAATAAATTAGAAGCAATGCAATGGAAGGTAGACACCATATGAAAGATGCTACAAATATCGCTCTGCCAAGTTAACAGTGTCTCGTCATAACTGGCATTTAAACAAATGTGAAGCAGTACAAGAAATAAATCATATGCAAGATGCAAACAACATCACACTACCAAGTTAAAGGTCTCTCATCATTAGTGCCATTGCATATTCACAGCTATGATGTGTAAACTAAGCAGAAGGCATTTCAACAAATTAGAAGCAATGAAAGCTAGACACCATATGTAAGACGCAACGAATATCACTCTACCAAGTTAAAACTGTCTCATCATTAGTGCCATTTCAACAAATTAGTAGTACAAGCAAGAAAATAATGCGACATGTAAACTAAATCAGACTCCCAAGTTAAACGTGTCTTGTGATAAGTGATTGTTGCAGGTTACACAATAGTAGTACTTTGATGTAAGAACATGGTGTGATAGACAGATATTGTATGTTCTAGAAACAGGAACACGTGTCTTATTCACAAGTATAATGTATAAAGTAAGCAGATGGAATTCAACAAAATTCGAAGCAATACAAGCTAGACATCATACATAACATGCAACCACATATAACAGTGCCAAGTTAGAGGGAGCACCTGTGGTTGTGGACTAGGGGAGACGTGCTCATCATCAACACAACTACGTTGAGTGTCTATGCATGTGTTGTCTTGCAAATCTTCTTGGGGGGATGGAGGAGTAGAATCTGTAGAGGCCCTCTGTTTCAGTTGTTTGGAAGGAGCACCTTTATCCACTTCCTTGCTAATTTCCTTCCGCTTTATTGATTTCACATTGTCAAGTAAAACCGACAAGAAAAAGCAATAAAATTCACTCTTCAGAACTCATTCATGCATGATACTGACAATCACTACCTTGATGTAAGGCAAACACATGATATGAGGATGGAATATGTATGAAAAACAGGACGACATGGCATATTCACAACTATTTGTGTAAACTAAGAAGAAGTAATTAAATCAAATTACAAGCAATACAAGCTAGACACCGTATGCAACATGCAAGACAATATCACACTGCCAAGCTAGAGAAAGCACCTGGGATGCCGGTTTCACCGGAAGACCGCCATCAGTCCCTGCCTTAATTTTTTCCTTCCTCTTACTTAATTTTATTGCCTTGTCAAGTCAAACCCATAAGAAAAATGAATAAAAATTCTCTTTTCAGAACTCATTGATGCAGGATGCTGACGAGCACTACTTTATTGTAAGGCAACCGCATGATAGGACGATTGAATGTGTAAGAAAAAAGGACAGCATTGCATATTCACAGCTATGATGTGTAAACTAAGCAGAACGCATTTCAACAAATTAGAAGCAATGAAAGCTAGACAACATATGAAAGATGCAACGAATATCACTCTACCAAGTTAAAATTGTCTCATCATAAGTGCCATTTCAACAAATTAGAAGTAGTACAAGCTAGAAAAGAATGCGAGATGTAACCTATATCACACTCCCAAGTTAAACGTGTCTTCTGATAAGTGATTGTTGCAGGTTACACAACAGTAGTACTTTGATGTAAGAACAAGGTGTGATAGACAGATATTGCATGTTCTAGAAACAGGAACACGTGTCTTATTCACAAGTATAATGTCTAAAGTAAGCAGATGGAATTCAACAAAATTAGAAGCAATACAAGCTATATATCATACATAGCATGCACAGTGCCAAGTTAGAGGGAGCACCTGTGATGGTGGACTAGGGCAGGCATGCTCATTATCAACACAGCTACGTTGAGTGTCTATGCATGTGTTGTCTTGCAAATCTTCTTGGGGGGATGGCGGAATAGAATCTGTAGAGGCCCTCTATTTTAGTTGTTTGGAAGGAGCACCTTTAGCCACTTCCTTGCTAATTTCCTTCCGCTTTATTGATTTTGCATTGTCAAGTTAAACCAACAAGAAAAAGCAATAAAATTCACTCTTCAGAACTCATTCATGCATGATACTGACAATCACTACCTTGATGTAAGGCAAACACATGATACCAGGTTGGCATATGTACGAAAAACAGGATGGCATGGCATATTCACAACTATTTGTGCAAACTAAGCAGACGTAATTTAATCAAATTACAAGCAATACAAGCTAGACACCGTATGCAACATGCAAGACAATTTCACACTGCCAAGCTAGAGAAAGCACCTGGGATGCCGGTTTCGCCGGAAGACCGCCACCAGTCCCAACCTTAATTTTTTCCTTCCTCTTACTTAATTTTATTGCCTTGTCAAGTCAAACCCACAAGAAAAATGAATAAAAAATCACTTTTCAGAACTCATTGATGCAGGATGCCGACGAGCACTACCTTAATGTAAGGCGACTGCATGATAGGACGATTGAATGTGTAAGCAAAAAGTACAACATTGCATATCCACACCTATGATGTGTAAACTAAGTAGAAGGCATTTCACCAAATTAGAAGCAATGAAAGCTAGACACCATATGAAATATGCAACGAATATTGTCTACCAAGTTAAAATTGTCACGTCATAAGTGCCATTTCAACAAATTAGAAGTAGTACAAGCTAGAAAAGAATACGGGATGTAACCTTGATGTCTACTACGCAACCTTCTTCTTGTAGACTCGTGTTGGGCCTCCAAGCACAGAGTTTTGTAGGACAGTAGCAAATTTCCCTCAAGTGGATGACCTAAGGTTTATCAATCCGTGGGAGGCGTAGGATGAAGATGGTCTCTCTCAAACAACCCTGCAACTAAATAACAAAGAGTCTCTTGTGTCCCCAACACACCCAATACAATGGTAAATTGTATAGGTGCATTAGTTCGGCGAAGAGATGGTGATACAAGCGTAATATGGATGGTAGATATGGATTTTTGTAATCTGAAAATATAAAAACAGCATGTTAGCAAGTAACAAACGTGAGCAAAAACGGTATTGCAATGCTTGGAAACAAGGCCTAGGGTTCATACTTTCACTAGTGCAAGTTCTCTCAACAATGATAACATAATTGGATCACATAACAATCCCTCAACGTGTAACAAAGAATCACTCCAAAGTTTCTATCAGAAAACGTAGGACGAAAATGTGCATCAACCCCTATGCATAGATTACCCCAATGTCACCTCAGGAATCCGCAAGTTGAGTGCCAAAACATACATCAAGTGAATCAATAGAACTTCCCATTGTCACCACAGATATCCCATCACAAGACATACATCAAGTGTTCTCAAATCCAATACTCAATCCAACATATCAAAACCTCAATGAACAAGACTCAATTCATCGCAAGAAGGTAGAGGGGGAGAAACACCATATGATCCAACTATAATAAGAAAGCTCGCGGTACATCAAGATCATGCCAAATCAAGAACACGAGAGAGAGAGAGAGAGAGAGAGAGATCAAACACATAGCTGCTGGTACATACCCTCAACCCCGAGGGTGAACTACTCCCTCCTTGTCATGGAGACCGCCGGGATGATGAATATGGCAACCGGTGATGGTTTCCCCCTCCAGCAGGGTGCTGGACCGGGCTCCGATTGGTTTTTTGTGGCTACAGAGGCTTGCGGCAGCGGAACTCCCGATCTAGGTTTCTCTCTGGGGGTTTTGGTATTTATAGGAATTTTTGGCGTCGGTCTCACGTCTAGGGGGTCCATGAGGCAGCGGGAAGATAGGGGGGCGCGCCCTAGGGGGGGCGCCCTCCACCCTTGTGGTTGCCTCGGGACTCTTCGGGCCCAACTCTTGTGCTTCGGGGGCATCTTTTGGTCCAAAAAAATCATCGTAAATTTTTAGCTCATTTGGACTCCGTTTGATATTCCTTTTATGTAAAACTCAAAAACAAGGAAAAAACAGAACCTGGCACTGGGCTCTAGGTTAATAGGTTAGTCCCAAAAATAATATAAAATAGCATATAAATGCATATAAAACATCCAAGATGGATAATGTAATAGCATGGAACAATAAAAAATTATAGATACGTTGGAGACGTATCAAGCATCCCCAAGCTTAATTCCTTCTCATCCTCGAGTAGGTAAATGATAAAAACAGAATTTTTGATGTGGAATGCTACCTAACATATTTATCCATGAAATTTTCTTTATTGTGGCATGAATATTCAGATCCATAAGATTCAAAACAAAAGTTTAATATTGACATAAAAACAATAATATGTCAAGCATACTAATAAAGTAATCATGTCTTCTCAAAATAACATGGCCAAAGAAAGTTATCCCTACAAAATCATATAGTCTGGCTATGCTCCATCTTCATCACACAAAGTATTAAATCATGCACAACCCCGATGACAAGCCAAGCAATTGTTTCATACTTTTGATGTTCTCAAACCTTTTCAACTTTCACGCAATACATGAGCGTGAGCCATGGATATAGCACTATAGGTGGAATAGAATATGGTGGTTGTGGAGAAGACAAAAAGAAGGAGATAGTCTCACATCAACTCGGCGTAACAATGGGCTATGGAGATGCCCATCAATAGATATCAATGTGAGTGAGTAGGGATTGCCATGCAACGGATGCACTAGAGCTATACGTTTATGAAAGCTCAAAAAGAAACTAAGTGGGTGTGCATCCAATTCACTTGCTCACGAAGACCTAGGGCAATTTGAGGAAGCCCATCATTGGAATATACAAGCCAAGTGAAAGTGCAATCATGCCCTTACATCATGTTTTGATGTTGATGACAATATACATGTAGGGGACTAACTATGTTCGTCAAGTGAATCTCAGGTGTTAGTCCCCGGTTCATCAAAAGTGTGTGGATCGTGAGCATACGAAGTGGATTTCACTCAAGGAAGAAGTATCAAAATGATTACATATTTGTTTTCTTGAGTATAGGATCCCGCACTATTAAGAGGGGATTGGTAGGGTTAGTAAAAGACTTGCTCTTGCCACAAAGCTCCATCCCAAAACTTCTTTAGATCCTTCACTATATGCTCTGGCTTATTCTGCCTCTGGCCTTGCCGGATGTCCGGGCTGCCCCCCGGATGTTCGGGCCACCTGCCGGATATCCGGCCTGCACCCCAGATATCCGGACCCTGCTATCCAGAGTACAATATATGGGTGTGCCCTCTTCCGGATGTCCGGACCTCCATGCCGGATGTCCGGGCTCTCCATACACCCCGGATATCCGGCTCGAGCTATCCAGAGAACATCTTCTGTTCTGTGAACTCACCGGATGTCCGGCCACCTGTCGGATGTCCGGGCTTTCCTGACATGCGGATGTCCAGGCTTGGCCCCGGATGTCCGGCCCCTCTGGTTTATCCTCTGCTTCTGCTCTGTTCTTCAAGTGCCTTGCCAGGCCGGATGTCCGGCCCCTAGCCCGGATGTCCGGCCTGCCCGGTCACTTACACTACAATGGCCACATTTGCACTCACACTATATATAGCTCTCTTCCTCCCCTTGGAGAGGGTTGACCATTCACTTTGAGCAAACCCTAGAACACATTTTCACTCTCTCTCACTCTCATACACCAAATCTTAGATCCCAAGGGGATTTGAGAGCATCTGTGAGAAGTTGTCCAAGCAAGTGATAGATCCACTCCTTCCCCTTCTTTGCACCAAAGGAATTCGTGATTTGAGCAAGTCTTGAGCTTTTCCCCATCGTTCTTGTTACTCTTGGAGGTTGGAGACTCCTAGGCGGTAGGAGTCATTTGGAGAGGAATCGATCATTGTGATTACCCCCGGAAAGTTTGTGAGGGTTTGGAGACCACCCCAAGGTCTACCACTAGTGGTTGAGAAACGCCTTCGTGGTGTTGTCTCAAAGGGAGAATAGGGTGGGCCTTCGTGGCGTTGGTGTGCCTTCGTGGTAACATCCACCTCTCTAACGGTGACGTAGCTTCCCTCCAAGGAAGTGAACATCGGCATACATCCTCGTCTCTCGGAGTTGCGGTTATTCCTAACCCTAACTCTCTACTTGTGGTTACTTGTCTCTTAGCATTTACTTATATCATATTGTGCTAGCTTACTCACATATTTGTATTACTTGTTCATCTTGCTTAGCTCTTAGCATCTTACTTGCAATTGTTAGGCTCACTTTCATATTCCGCTTTATTGCCTAAAATTGCTAAGTAATAATTAAAATTTGTAATTGTACCTATTCACCCCCCCTCTAGGTCCATCTTGATCCTTTCAATTGGTATTAGAGCCTCGTGCTCTATTCTTGTGGCTTAACCGCCCTAGAGCGAGATGAACCCCGATGGGACTCCGCTTGTTGCGGATCCGAAGGATAAGGGCGCGGCTTCCACGGAAGTCAAGTCTTTTACTTCTGAGGATCTAGAACGGGCGCTTGCTAAGCAAAAGGAGGAGCATGATGCTTCTCTTGAGGCCTTGGTCCAAATGAGACTAGCCACACTAACCACGATGCTTGCACCACTTTCTGGTGGTGCGGCCTCGAGGCCAACTGTGCCTACTCCTTCACTTGGCCAACAACCTCCTAGTAATGAACACTCCAGTGTTCCTTGGCTTTATGCAAGACCTCAAATAGAGAAACCAAAGTATAACCCTCAAGGCAAACCTCCTTTACTTGATGACACTACCGATTTTGCTTTGTGGAGAGTTGCTATGCAGGATCATCTTCGATATGGAAATGATGAGATGTTGGAGATCTTGGAGTATGGCTACCAAGCCGTTGACCCGAAGAATCTTACTCCAAGAGAGGTATATGAAAAGAATCTCAACGACATAGGAATCATGTGCATAAGAAGAGGTATGACTGACTAGCAAAGAAGACCATACATACATATCACAAGTGCAAGGAATTATGGGATAGCATTGTGAGGACCAAGACCGGTACCTCCACTCTCCAGCTTGCTCAATATGAAATTGCCAAGGGTCAATTGCAAAACTTTTGTATGGAGAAAGGTGAATCGCCCAAGCAACTCCTTGAGCGTCTCATGACTCTCACCGCTGACATCGAGTCATGTGAGTGTGACAAGACACAAGATGGATTCAACTTGACTAAGCGGTTTCTCGTGGATAAGTTGCTTCATGCTCTTGCTCCGTATCATCACCAAATGGTGTGGGACATAAGACAACATCATGGATTCAAGGAAATGACTCCAGATGACATCATATCCACTTTCCAACTATTTGAAGAGTCAAAGGCAAATGCTACAAAACATCTTGCCATGCATGGTACCTCAACATCAAAAATCAATCTTGCATTGAAGGCCAAGCATATATATGAAGAAGAGCAAAGTGAAGAAGAAGAAGATGATGAGGATGAAGACGGTGATGAGATTGACTCCGATGAGAGCCCTTCATATGAAGACATTGCCCTCTTTGTCAAGAAGTTTAGCGCGGGAAAATTCAAGGGAAGATTCCCGAAGAAGAAAGTGAGAAAATGTTACAACTGTGAAGAAGCCAACCACTTCTCCAACGATTGCCCCTATGAGAGAGAAGATAAACCAAGGTTTCCCAAGACCTTTCCCAAGAAGAAGTTGCCAAACCCTTTGAACTCAAAGATCAAGAAGAGAGATGGGAAAGCAATGGTTGCTCATGAAGAATCCGATTTGGATGATGTTAGTGGTGTTGTCGGAGTTGCTCAAGATTCTCAAAACACCTTGAGGCTAGTCAACAAGAGTGGTGATGTTGTCACCTACAACTATATGAAAGACTACAAGGGCAACGCTCATAAGTGCCTGATGGAAAAGGCCGTGGTTGAAGATGAAGAGGACCAAAACTCTCCTGACAAGGTCAAGGTAACCCCACAATCAAATCCTCATCTCTTCACTCCTCCTACTCCTAGTGATGAGTACCTTGATGCGGAGGATAATCATGATGATAATGATATAGATGACCCCATGTTTGCTAAACTAAATAAGGTCATGTGCTCCCTCAAAGGAAAGAAGCTCACTATGTTTCGTATGCTTATGGAGATGGTGGGTAAGCACACCATCACCATTAAGGAACTTGAAACCCTCGTAACCGAGGAAAAGGAAAAATATGAAATCCTTGAGCAGAAAGTCCAATATGAGGAAGCACGAAATGATGAACTATGCTTGAAAATTGGTGCAAACATTGATGTTCATGCTATAGATCTTGCCTCCTTGAAAAAGGCTAAGGACTCTTGCGAAGAGTTGATGAATGATAAAAGTAAGCTTGTGAAGTCTCATGCTTCTCTCTCTAAGGATTGTGAGCTCCTATCCATGTCCCTCAAGACTAAGGAAGAAGAGCTCACCCTTCTTACAAAGAGTTTTGAGACGCTCAAGCTTACTTATCTTGAAACTCTAGCCAAGGCTTACTCTTCTCCTATTATCAATGTTGATGCTTGTACTACTAACTCTAGTAGTGATCTAGCATCTATTCTTGAGGAGAATCGCTTTCTGAAGGCTCAAATCGAGAAAGGTCTCATGACATGTGCTCAAGGACAAAAGAACCTTAATGAGGTATTGGGCCAACACAATGAGGTGTTTGCCAAAGAGGGGCTCAGGTTTGACCCAAGCAAAAGCAAGAAGAAGACGTCTTCTCAAAAGTGCATCACCCCTCTAAAAAAAACATTTGGACGAGAAGGGCACAAGGAGAAAGGTAAGGTTATGAGTGGGAAGGCCACAAGGGGCATGCCCACTCTCAACAAGCCAAAAGAGTTCATGCCTCCATCCTATGTACTTCGTAAGACTAAGGATGGAGAAGTTTATGCTAAATTTGTTGGTCCTCGAAATGCATTCCGATTCTATGCTATTTGGGTCCCTAAGACCCTTGTGACTAACTTGAGAGGTCCCATTGCAAAATGGGTGCCTCTAACCAAGTCATAATTGTGTGTAGGTTGCTTTCTCTGGTGGAGTAAAATGGGTGATTGATAGTGGATGTACCAATCATATGACCGGAGATAGCAAATTGCTCTACGATTTCATGGAAGCTATTCAACCATTTATGAGCATTATGTTTGGTGGAGGATCAAAAGGACAGGTACTCGGGTTGGGCAAGGTGGCTATCACAAATGACATGTCTCTTGCAAATGTCATGCTTGTTCAATCCCTTAAATATCATTTGCTTTCTGTTCGCCAATTGGCTTCTATTGGTTATGATACACTCTTTGGACTAACGGATGTGAAAGTCTTTAAGAGAGATACTCTCGAAGTGGCCTTTGTTGGAGAGTTGGATGGCAACCTTTACACGGTTGATTTCTCGAAAGAGAGCACATTCCATGCAACTTGTCTAATGGCCAAGGCCGACAAGGGGTGGCTTTGGCATCGCCGGCTAGCCCATGTCGGCATGAGAAATCTTCAAGATCTCTTAAAGGGTAATCACATCCTTGGACTAACCAATGTCTCTTTTGAGAAAGATCGTGTGTATAGTGCATGCATAGCTGGGAAGCAACATCAATCAAAGCACCTACCCAAGAATATTGTGTCTACTTCAAGGCCTTTGGAGCTCCTTCATGTGGATCTTTTTGGGCCTCCTTCATGGGATAGTCTTGGTGGGAAAAAGTATGGACTTGTCATTGTTGATGATTACTCAAGATACACATGGGTGTTTTTCCTCAAGTCCAAGGATGAGACGAAGATCACCTTCATTGATTTTGCCAAGCAAGCACAACACAAGTTTGACAAAGAAATCTTGGCAATAAGAAGTGATAATGGCTCCGAGTTCAAGAACTACACCTTGGAAGGATTTCTTGGTGATGAAGGGATTGAGCATCAATATTCCGCACCATACACCCCTCAACAAAATGGTGTTGCAGAAAGGAAGAATCGTACACTTGTGGAGATGGCAAGGTCCATGTTGGATAAATACAAGTCGCCACATAGTTTTTGGGCCGAGGCTGTCAACACCGCATGCCATGCATCAAACCGGCTCTTCCTCCACAAAATATTGGAAAAGACTCCATATGAGCTCCTAACCGGGAACAAGCCAAATGTCAAGTACTTTCGTATATTTGGGTGCAAATGTTTCATCCTCAACAAAAGAGAATGGTTAGGAAAATTTCAATCCAAAACAACTGAGGGCATATTTGTTGGTTATGGATCAAACTCTCACGCCTATAGAGTCTACAACAAATCCAATGGATGTGTTGTAGAAACTTGTGACGTGGTGTTTGATGAATTTCATGGCTCCCATGGGGAGCAAGTTGATCTAAGTGATGTAGGTGAAGAAGATTCGTCTCAATATATTTTGTCCATGGGTGTTGGTGCTCTTCTTCCCATGGAACAAGAACCTCATGATGATGAAGAAGAAGATGGAAGTTTCACACATCATCAAACCACTTCAACACCCATAACACCACAAGCTCCTATTGCTCAACCAATGCCCGTTGTTCAAGAACAAGAAGATGATCAAGTCCCTCACCATGAGCATCTCCATGAGCAAGATCATCACCAAGAGCAAGAACGAGAAAATGCAATCGTTGATAATGATCCTCAACAAATGCAATATGAAGAAGAAGATCTTCCACCTCACATTAATGATCCATATGTTGAGGATGTGGATGATGGACATGAAGTTGAACCTCGTGAAACCCTAACCTCCATCATGCCCCGTGTGGCCGGTCGTGTTGATGTTGATAAAATCCTCACCGGCATATCAGAAGGTAGAGTCACTCGTAAACAATTGACAAACTTTTGTGCTCACTTCTCGTTTGTGTCTAGTGTTGAGCCTCTCAAGGTACAAGAAGCATTGATGGACAACGATTGGCTCATTGCTATGCAAGAATAGTTGAATAGCTTTGAACGCAACCAAGTGTGGTCATTAGTCAAGAGGCCAACTACGAAACACAATGTCATTGGAACAAAATGGATTTTCAAGAACAAGCAAGATGAGAATGGTGTAATCATCCGCAACAAGGCAAGGTTAGTGGCACAAGGGTACTCACAAGTTGAAGGCTTGGACTTTGGTGAGACCTTTTCTCCCGTTGCCCGTCTTGAATCTATTCGCATCTTACTTGCTTATGCTGCTTTCAATGGTTTTACATTACATCAAATGGATTTGAAGAGTGCTTTCCTTAACGGTCCTCTACAAGAAGAAGTATATGTATCACAACCACCTGGGTTCATTGATCCCGATCACAAAGACTATGTGTATAAACTTCATAAGGCTTTGAATGGCCTCAAACAAGCACCTCGTGCTTGGTATGATCATCTTAAGAAGTTTTTACTCGATGATGGTTTTGTGAGAGGGGTGATCGATCCCACTCTTTTTACTAAGAGGGAGAAGGGTGATTTGATCTTATGCCAAATCTATGTAGATGATATCATTTTTGGTTCTCCTAACATTCATTTGTGCAAGAAGTTTGCGGCATCCATGACCAAGAACTTTGAGATGTCACTCAATGCGGATTTGAAGTTCTTTCTCGGATTCCAAATTCAACAATTTCAAGAAGGAATTTTCTTGTCTCAAGAAAAGTACCTCAAGGATATTCTAGAGAAGTTTGGCATGTCTGATGCTAGTCCATGTAAGACACCCATGCCAACAAAAATTGTACTCACTGAAGACACAAACGGTATCCCTTTTGACCCATCTATTTACCGCTCTATGATTGGTTCATTGCTTTATCTTTGTGCATCTAGACCAGACATCATGTTCAGTGTATGCATGTGTGCTAGATTTCAAGCTTCCCCTAGGGAAAGTCATCATAAGGCGGTTAAGCATATTCTTAGATAACTTGTTCACACCCCAAAGTTGGGTTTATGGTACCCCAAGGATGCTAAGTTTAATCTCATTGGGTACACGGATGCGGATTCGGCTGGAGACAAAGTGGATCATAAGTCCACCTCTGGTGCATGTCAATTTCTTGGACGCTCCTTGGTAAGTTTGTCCTCGAAGAAACAAAATTGTGTTGCTCTCTCCACCGCCGAAGCCGAATATATTGCAACCACCAGTTGTGCAACTCAATTACTATGGATGAGGCAAACTTTGAAGGATTACGGTATCACCTATAGACATGTACCTCTTCTATGTGATAATGAAAGTGCCATCAATATTGCTGAGAATCCCAAAGATCATACCCGCACCAAGCACATTGATATTAGGTATCATTTCTTGAGAGATCATGTGGAAAAAGGTGACATTGATATTGCTCATGTTGGCATAGATATGCAACTTGCAGACATTTTCACCAAGCCATTGGATGAAGCAAGGTTTTGTCAACTTAGGCGTGAACTTGGTATCTTGGAGCTTGAAAACATTATGTGAAATCTAGTACCATCCATGTATGTACTTAATGTCTTGTCTTGATGTAGGCATATATTTAGGGGGAGACATTCAATTCATGAGTACTCTCACCCTACATAATGCATAAATAGAACAAACACTCTCAAAGTTATCATGGTTTTCGAACTATGGTGCTTTAAATGATGGAGTCGTGACTATGTACCCAAAGTCGAAATCTTTGCGGTACTATGTCCCATATGCTCAAACATGGTGACCTCGGTCACCGCTCGTGCAGTGCGTATATGAACCTTCTTTACTTAATATTGTTGGGTTATTGTTGCACATCTTAGTATGGCCATAGATTACTCAAGTTTTCATCCCTACAATCTCTAAATCTCCTTGGCGGAGTCTATATCAAAATATCTTGTTGGCCCTTACAAAATCTTTCCCTGCTTGGCCTCTCTGTCCAGTTGCCGGACATCCGGCTTCGCAGCCGGACATCCGGGCCCTGGCAGGATTTTTGCTGCTAAGTCTCCCATCGAGCACCACCAGTGGCCAGACATCCGGGCCCTGGATTTTGCTCCCTGACCTCTAGTCACCGGATATCCGGGCTTTGACCCCGGATGTCCGGCCCGTCGCCTGCAGACACACAAAACGGGGGAGGGCTCGGGATTTGGGGGCAGTTCCCCATTTTCCCCGTTGCTCTCCCCATCTATCTTAAACAGCCGCCACTGCCGGGCTGTGCTCCGGCGCTGCCCCGGCCATCTCCTCCGTCCTCCGGCCTTGATCTTCTGCCTACGCCTTCATCTCCTCCCAATATACGTTTCCATCCAATCCATTCTCTGGGTTGCGGTGTGAATCACTCGGGAGGGACAGGTTCGGGTGTTCACTTGTGGATTGGCCGCCGGAGTTCTTCATGGCACGTACCAAGAATTGCGGGCCTGCTCCTTCTTCCCCGGGTATGGCTGCTATCTACTCTTGCCTCCTTTTTCTTGTTTTGGCACAACCATCCTAGGCTTTCACTATCTCTCATGACTATCTTGGTATATATATCTCTCTCTAGAGATTCGATGACACTTGCCTAGCCTAAAATCCTCTCTATGTACTTGGCTAAACAACTTAATCATGGGCATGTCAATATTTTGATCTACCACTTGGACTTGTCCTATGGTCATGTTCGAAAATGTTCGCATCCCCACTGTTTAATTTGCTTTATCCTTGTTCATACTGTTTGACTCCTTCTCATCGGCACCCTTATCATGTATCCGTTTCAGTCGCTCGCCGGCAAGGTTCCACTGATTCCGATGAACTTGCTCGACCCAAGAAGAAGAAGACCACCACCGGTCCTAAGAAGAAGCGTCGGGCACCATCACTAACTCCGTCGGTCTCTGATCCGGATGATGAGGACTATGTTGGGGAGGAAGAAGAAGAGGTCACTGCTCCAAGACACTCTGTTGGCCAGTCGAAACCAGGCACTCGGAGGGCTCCCGTGCCTCAGGTCCGTGGAGCGGCGATGCCCGTTGTCCATGGTCGTCGCATCTCCATGGAGCTTCCCGACAGCGGGGATCACCCCACTCACGACTTCACAACCGTGGGGCTGGTCCGTATCTTGAGTTCCGTCGGGATACCAACCCACATGAGATGGTGGCTGATGCCGAAGATCCTCATTTCCGTACTCGTATGCAGCAAGATCTCTACTCTAGTTTTGTCCACGGGCGTGGGCTAGCTCCTCACAAGTACTTGGATCTTTAATTCATGCGTGATCATCCTGCCATGTTTCCTAACAACCCGGTCAAGATCATTGATGATATGACTCTCGGTCCAGCAATGACCTTCAAGTTTGATTGGAATGAAGCGGCCATCCTTCAGTTCTATGCCACCTGCTTTTTTGGTCCAAACAACACTCTCACATGGATGACCGATGACACTATGCTGAGCATCACCTATGCTCAGTTTGTTCAGATTTTGGGCTTCTCCGGTGTTGGCCATCGCATCCACAGTCTGGATCCAGAGTATAAGCCCAAAGGGATTGATGCTTGCATGCCTCTTGTTAAGCCTATCACTCAGCTCACTCCAGTGGAACATGAATATCCTCCCAATGAGGTATCCATCTTCCGGGCTCCTTACTACATTCTCTATCAGTGCGTGCTTCGCACTCTCTATCCTAAGAAGGGAGATCGCTCAAGGGCTCGCAACTGTTGTATTGACTTGATGGTTCGTATGCATGACAAACCCACCGAGCCTCTGGACACAGCCCATTACATTTGGCATGAGATCCGTCTTTCCAGTTTCATTCAGACGCGCCAATTCCCTCATGCTCCATTCATTCAGGCTCCGATTGATCACACTGCTCCCTTTGCGGTTGTTAAGACTACTGTGCACTCCGTTTGGAAGCCTCCGACTCATATGCGCGTGCTGGCTCCTACACCGTCTGCTGCTCCTACTCAGCCTAGGAGGTCTGCTGGTGGGTCTCAGCCCACAGGTCCCTCCGTGACTTCCTCCTCGACCGCTCCTTGTGGACGTCTTGCCTTGTTCTTGGGCAAGACTCAGTCTGCTATCATGAAGGCGATCACCTTCAACTGTCAGCAAAACCATGATGTTCAGAAGCGCCTCATCATTTCCAAGAACCAGCTCAAGCAGCGCCTTCGTGACCGTGGGAGTCCCGTGAGTGATGACGATCCGATTCTCGCAGCTCCGTCCTCTTCCACCTTCGGTTTCCCGTCTTGTGACGTGTATGCCGAGTTCTTTGTTGATGATGATGGCATCCGCCAGGAGTGATAGAGTTCTTCGGTTCTTCGCCCCTTTTTACTTGTTGCTGTCAAAGGGGGAGAAGTAGTATCTTAGTGAGGTCATGCTATATGTTGGCTATTTGTGTTCGCTTTTATTCAAACTCTTAATGTATGCTACTTATGGTACTTAATCGTTTGAGTCTATGTTGTTATGGTTGTTTCATATGTGCGTGTCACACATTTATATCTTTTTGAGCTACATATGCTACCATGAGAGTTTGTGCTGTACATCCTCACATATTCATCTCATGCACACAATGAGGGGGAGCTAAAGCAAATAGGAACATATTTTGTATTATGCTCTCATGATTTACAATGCTAAATTTATTTATTGCATCTATGATACTACATGTATGATTGTCATCAACAAACAAAAAGGGGGAGATTGAAAGTGCAATCATGCCCTTACATCATGTTTTGATGTTGATGACAATATACATGTAGGGGACTAACTATGTTCGTCAAGTGAATCTCAGGTGTTAGTCCCCGGTTCATCAAAAGTGTGTGGATCGTGAGCATACGAAGTGGATTTCACTCAAGGAAGAAGTATCAAAATGATTACATATTTGTTTTCTTGAGTATAGGATCCCGCACTATTAAGAGGGGATCGGTAGGTTAGTAAAAGACTTGCTCTTGCCACAAAGCTCCTTCCCAAAAATTCTTTAGATCCTTCACTATATGCTCTGGCTTATTCTGCCTCTGGCCTTGCCGGATGTCCGGGCTGCCCCCCGGATGTCCGGGCCACCTGCCGGATATCCGGCCCGCACCCCGGATATCCGGACCCTGCTATCCAGAGTACAATATATGGGTGTGCCCTCTTCCGGATGTCCGGCCCTCCATGCCGGATGTCCGGGCTCTCCATACACCCCGGATATCCGGGCCTTCATGCCGGATGTCCGGCTCAAGCTATCCAGAGAACATCTTCTGTTCTGTGAACTCGCCGGATGTCCGGCCACCTACCGGATGTCTGGGCTTTCCTGACATGCCGGATGTCCGGGCTTGGCCCCGGATGTCCGGCCCCTCTGGTTTATCCTCTGCTTCTGCCCTATTCTTCAAGTGCCTTGCCAGGCCGGATGTCCGGCCCCTAGCCCGGATGTCCGGCCTGCCCGGTCACTTACACTACAACGGCCACATTTGCACACACACTATATATAGCTCTCTTCCCCCCTTGGAGAGGGTTGACCATTCACTTTGAGCAAACCCTAGAACACATTTTCACGCTCTCTCACTCTCATACACCAAATCTTAGATCCCAAGGGGATTTGAGAGCATCTGTGAGAAGTTGTCCAAGCAAGTGATAGATCCACTCCTTCCCCTTCTTTGCACCAAAGGAATTCGTGATTTGAGCAAGTCTTAAGCTTTTCCCCATCGTTCTTGTTACTCTTGGAGGTTGGAGACTCCTAGGCGGTAGGAGTCATTTGGAGAGGAATCGATCATTGTGATTACCCCCAGAAAGTTTGTGAGGGTTTGGAGACCACCCCAAGGTCTACCACTAGTGGTTGAGAAACGCCTTCGTGGTGTTGTCTCAAAGGGAGAATAGGGTGAGCCTTCGTGGCGTTGGTGTGCCTTCGTGGTAACATCCACCTCTCTAACGGTGATGTAGCTTCCCTCCAAGGAAGTGAACATCGGCATACATCCTCGTCTCTCGGAGTTGCGGTTATTCCTAACCCTAACTCTCTACTTGATGTTACTTGTCTCTTAGCACTTACTTATATCATATTGTGCTAGCTTACTCACATATTTGTATTATTTGTTCATCTTGCTTAGCTCTTAGCATCTTACTTGCAATTGTTAGGCTCACTTTCATATTCCGCTTTATTGCCTAAAATTGCTATGTAATAATTAAAATTTGTAATTGTACCTATTCACCCCCCTCTAGGTCCATCTCGATCCTTTCACCAAGTTCTATATTGAAAATTTCCCACAAGTATATGAAAGTGAAAAAATAGGAGACTCTCTGTAATTAAGATCATGGTGCTACTTTGAAGCACAAGTGTGGAAAAAGGATAGTAGCATTACCCCTTCTCTCTTTTCTCTCATTTATTTTTATTTTGGGCTCTTTGGCCTCTCTTTTTTCTTTCTTTTTTTCTCCTTTTTTTATTTTTATTTTTCGTCCGGAGTCTCATCCCGACTTGTGAGGGAATCATAGTCTCCATCATCCTTTCCTCACATGGGACAATGTTCTAATAATGATGATCATCACACTTTTATTTACTTACAACTCAAGAATTACAACTCCATACTAGAACAAACATATGACTCTTTATGAATGCCTCCGGCGGTGTACCGGGATGTGCAATGAATCAAGAGTGACATGTATAAAAATATGAATGATGGCTTTGCCACAAATACGATGTCAACTACATGATCATGCAAAGCAATATGACAATGATGAAGCGTGTCATAATAAACGGAACGGTGGAAGTTGCATGGCAATATATCTCGGAATGGCTATGGAAATGCCATAATAGGTAGGTATGGTGGCTGTTTTGAGGAAAGGTATATGGTGGGTGTAATGCCGTGCTCTAAAAAGATATAAATGAAGCACTAGAGCAACTACCCAGCTCAAAAGATATAAGTGAAGCACATAGAGTATTCTAATAAATTCACGATTAATGTGTGTCCCTCTCAAAAGGTGTGTCCAGCAAGGATGATTTTGGCAAACTAAAAAGCAAAGACTCGTATCATACAAGACGCTCCAAGCAAAACACATATCATGTGGTGAATAAAAATATAGCCTCAAGTAAATTTACCGATAGACAAAGACGAAAGAGGGGATGCCTTCCGGGGCATCCCCAAGCTTAGTTTCTTGGATCTTACTTTAATATTACCTTGGGGTGCCTTGGTAATCCCCAATCTTAGGCTCTTGCCACTCCTTATTCCATAGTCCATCAAATCTTTACCCAAAACTTGAAAACTTCACAACACAAAACTCAACAGAAAACTCGTAAGATCCGTTAGTATAATAAAACAAATCATTCACTTTGGTACTATCAAGACAAGATTCATAATTTTTCTCACATGATTACTACTGTACCCTATCATTTCTACAATTTATATTAAGCAATATAAGCCATAGAAACTAGAAAACAAGCAAACTATGCATCGAAAACAGAATCTGTCAAAAACAGAACAGTCTCTAAATATCTGAATTGTGCTCATACTTCTGTTACTCCAAAACCTCTGAACAATTAGGAAAACGTAGAAAATTTGTATATCAATCCTCTGTAAAAAATTAAGAGTTTTTCCACGTTCCAGTGAATTTTAACAATTCTGTTACTGGATGTAAAATTTTCTGTTTTTGCACAGAATCAAATCAACTATCAACCACACTATCCCAAAGGCTTTACTTGGCACTTTATTCAAACAAAAGCTATAAAACATGATTACTAGAGTAGCTTAATCATGTTAACACACAAAAACAGTAGGTAAAAGTGTTGGGTTGTCTCCCAACATGCGCTTTTCTTTAATGCCCTTTTAGCTAGGCATGAAGATATCAATGATGCTCACATAAAAGATAAGAATTGAAACATAACGGGAGCATCATGAAGAATGTAACTAGCACATTTAAGTCTAACCCACTTCCTATGCATAGGGATTTTGTGATCAAACAATTTGTGGGAACAAGAATCAACTAGCATAGGAAGGCAAAACAAGCAGAACTTCAAAAATTTCAACACATAGAGAGGAAACTTGATATTATTGCAATACTTACAAGCATATATTCCGCCCTCATAATAATTTTCAATAGCATCATGAATGAATTCAACAATATAACCATCACATAAAGCATTATTTTCATGATCCACAAGCATATAAATTTCACTACTCTCCACATAAGCAAAATTCTTCTCATTCGGAATAGTGGGAGTATCATAAGAAACTCGAATACTATAAATTGTTTCCACATTAAAAGAATAATTTTCAAAAAAAGGGTAATCATAATCATGACAAGCTTTACAAATATAATCATCACTACTTTTTATAACATAAGTAACATCACAATAATCATCATAAGTAGCAACTTTGTTCTCATCATAGTCAATTGAAACCTCTTCCGAAATAGTGGAATCATTACTAAATAAAGTCATGACCTCTCCAAATCCAATTTTCTCATTATAATAAGATTCAACACCCTCCAAAATAGTGGGATAATTATTATCTAAAGTTGACACTCTTCCAAACCCACTTTCATAAATATTGCAATCATCATAAATAGGAAGCATGCTATCATCACAATAAATTTGCACATCAAAACTTGGGGGACTAAAAATATCATCTTCATTAAGCATAGCATCCCCAAGCTTGGGACAAATATTAATTGCAGCAAATAAATTCTCAAACATGTCATTCTCATCAAACATAGCATCCCCAAGCTTGGGCCTTTGCATATCATAAGCATAATCACTCTCATCATTAATAGCATGAATGGCACCAATAGTATAGCAATTATTATCATCACAACTTTCTAAGTTGGTGCCAAAAAGATTTTCAAGATTATAAGAAGTATCATTATTTTCCCAATCATAATCATCACAACGAGTAATAGGCATAAAAAAAATCATCCTCAATAGTTTCTTCGGACATTGTACCATAAGATAAAGAATCACTATCATCATTAAGTATATCATCTTCCACATTTATTTTTGATTCATTCTCATGAGGCATAATAATAATAGGAGCAACATCATTTGGGAGGGATACCTTTTTACCTTTGCTTCTCCGTCTTTTCTTTTTCTTCTCCATGTCATGTGTGGGTTTAATCAACTTTTTGGAGTTCCTTATTGATGAGATTGGTTGCATAGGGAGCTCATTCTCGTAACCTTCAAGAACTCACCTCCCCGGCAACGGCGCCAGAAAAGAGCTTGATGTCTACTACGCAACCTTCTTCTTGTAGACTTGTGTTGGTCCTCCAAGCACAGAGTTTTGTAGGGCAGTAGCAAATTTCCCTCAAGTGGATGACCTAAGGTTTATCAATCGATGGGAGGCGTAGGATGAAGATGGTCTCTCTCAAACAACCCTGCAACCAAATAACAAAGATTCTCTTGTTTCCCCAACACACCCAATACAATGGTAAATTGTATAGGTGCACTAGTTCGGCGAAGAGATGGTGATACAAGCGTAATATGGATGGTAGATAAGGATTTTTTGTAATCTGAAAATATAAAAACAGTATGGTAGCAAGTAACAAAAGTGAGAAAAAATGGTATTGCAATGCTTGGAAACAAGACCTAGGGTTCATACTTTCACTAGTGCAAGTTCTCTCAACAATGATAACATAATTGGATCACATAACAATCCCTGAACATGCAACAAATAATCACACCAAAGTTTCTATCGGAGAACGTAGGACGAAAACGTGCATCAACCCCTATGCATAGATTACCCAAATGTCACCTCGGGAATCCGCGAGTTGAGTGCCAAAACATACATCAAGTGAATCAATAGAAATTCCCATTGTCACCACAGATATCCCATCGCAAGACATACATAAAGTGTTCTCAAATCCAATACTCAATCCAACATATCGAAACCTCAAAGAACAAGACTCAATTCATCACAAGAAGGTAGAGGGGGAGAAACACCATCTGATCCAACTATAATAACAAAGCTCGCGGTACATCAAGATCGTGCCAAATCAAGAACACGAGAGAGAGAGATCAAACACATAGCTACTGGTACATACCCTCAGACCCGAGGGTGAACTACTCCCTCCTCGTCATGGAGACCGCCGGGATGATGAAGATGGCCACCGGTGATGGTTTCCCCCTCTGGCAGGGTGCCGGAATGGGCTCTTGATTGGTTTTTCGTGGCTACAGAGGCTTGCGGCGGCGGAACTCCTGATCTAGGTTTCTTTCTGGGGGTTTTGGTATTTATAGGAATTTTTGGCGTCGGTCTCACGTCAAGGGGGTCCATGAGGTAGCGGCAAGATAGGGGGCGCGCCCTCCACCCTTGTGGTTGCCTCGGGACCCTTCGGGCCCAACTCTTGTGCTTCGGGGGCTTCTTCTGGTCCATAAAAATCACCGTAAATTTTCGGCTCATTTGGACTCCATTTGATATTCCTTTTCTGTAAAACTCAAAACAAGTAAAAAACAGAAACTGGCACTGGGCTCTAGGTTAATAGGTTAGTCCAAAAATAATATAAAATAGCATATAAATGCATATAAAACATCCAAGATGGATAATATAATAGCATGGAACAATAAAAAATTATAGATATGTTGGAGACATATCAAACCTATATCACACTCCCAAGTTAAACGTGTCTTATGATAAGTGATTGTTGCAGGTTACACAACAGTAGTACTTTGATGTAAGAACATGGTGTGATAGACAGATATTGTATGTTCTAGAAACAGGAACACGTGTCTTATTCACAAGTATAATGTGTAAAGTAAGCAAATGGAATTCAACAAAATTCGAAGCAATACAAGCTAGATATCATACATAACATGCAACCACATATAACAGTGCCAAGTTAGAGGGAGCACCAATGGTTGTGGACCAGGGGAGACGTCCTCATCATCAACACAGCTACGTTGAGTATCTATGCATGTGTTGTCTTGCAAATCTTCTTGGGGGGATGGCGGAGTAGAATCTGTAGAGGCCCTCTGTTTCAGTTGTTTGGAAGGAGCACCTTTATCCACTTCCTTGCTAATTTCCTTCCGCTTTATTGATTTCACATTGTCAAGTAAAACCGACAAGAAAAAGCAATAAAATTCACTCTTCAGAACTCATTCATGCATGATACTGACAATCACTACCTTGATGTAAGGCAAACACATGATATGAGGATGGAATATGTATGAAAAACAGGACGACATGGCATATTCACAACTATTTGTGTAAACTAAGAAGAAGTAATTAAATCAAATTACAAGCAATACAAGCTAGACACCGTATGCAACATGCAAGACAATATCACACTGCCAAGCTAGAGAAAGCACCTGGGATGCCGGTTTCACCGGAAGACCGCCATCAGTCCCTGCCTTAATTTTTTCCTTCTTCTTATTTAATTTTATTGCCTTGTCAAGTCAAACCCACAAGAAAAATGGATAAAAATTCTCTTTTCAGAACTCATTGATGCAGGATGCTGATGAGCACTACTTTAATGTAAGGCGACTGCATGATAGGATGATTGAATGTGTAAGAAAAAAGGACAGCATTGCATATTCATAGATGTGATGTGTAAACTAAGCAGAAGGCATTTCAACAAATTAGAAGCAATGAAAGCGAGACACCATATGAAAGGTGCAATGAATATCACTCTACCAAGTTAAAACTATCTCGTCATAAGTGCCATTT
Organism: Thinopyrum elongatum; assembly: GCA_011799875.1. NCBI lineage: Eukaryota > Viridiplantae > Streptophyta > Magnoliopsida > Poales > Poaceae > Thinopyrum > Thinopyrum elongatum. Next base: position 96,671,028 of record CM022298.1, read on the forward strand.
CAACAAATTAGAAGTAGTACAAGCTAGAAAAGAATGCGAGATGTAACCTATATCACACTCCCAAGTTAAACATGTCTTATGATAAGTGATTGTTGCAGGTTACACAACATTAGTACTTTGATGTAAGAACATGGTGTGATAGACAGATATTGTATGTTCTAGAAATAGGAACACGTGTCTTATTCACAAGTATAATGTGTAAAGTAAGCAGATGGAATTCAAAAAAATTAGAAGCAATACAAGCTAGACATCATACATAACATGCAACCACATATAACAGTACCAAGTTAGAGGGAGCACCTGTGATGGTGGACTAGGGGAGACGTGCTCATCATCAACACAACTACGTTGAGTGATTATGCATGTGTTGTCTTGCAAATCTTCTTGGGGGGATGGCGGAGTAGAATCTATAGAGGCCCTCCATTTCAGTTGTTTGGAAGGAGCACCTTTATCCACTGCCTTGCTAATTTCCTTCCGCTTCATTGATTTTGCATTGTCAAGTAAGACCGACAAGAAAAAACAATAAAATTCACTCTTCAGAACTCATTCATGCATGATACTAACAATCACTACTTTGATGTGAGGCAAACACATGATACGAGGATGGAATATGTACGAAAAACAGGACGACATGGCATGTTCACAACTATTTCTATAAACTAAGCAGAAGCCATTTCAACAAATTAGAAGCAATGCAAACTAGACACCACATGAAAGATGCAACCATTATGACTCTACCAAGTTAAAAGCATCCCATCATAAATGGCGTTTCAACAAATTCGAAGCAGTGCATGCTATAAATCATATGAAAGATGCAACCAACATCACACTGCATAGACTAAAGGTGTCTCGTCATAATTGATTGACGCGGGATACAAAAAAATAGTAGTTATGTAAGGACATGCTTAATAGACAGATGTACTGTGTACCAAAAATAGGAAGTCATGTCACATTAACAGGTATAATGTATAAACTAAGAAGAATAGCACTTGCAATTTAACCAGATTTGATGAATTACAATCTAGACACCATATGCAACATGCAATCACATATCACGCTGCCAAGTTAGAGCAAGCACATGCGATGGTGGTGTACGGGAAATGTGGTCATCAACTACAGAGATATGTTGACAATCTTCATCTAGCCTTGCTGTTTCTTGAGAATCATGTGGGGAGGTTGACACTGTATTCTTTAAAGGAGGATCTTTTCTCACACTAGTCCACGGGCCTGACTGTCTCATGATAAGTGATTGATGAGGGATACACAAGAACATTAGTTTGATGTAAGAACATGGTTAATAGACATATGTAGTAGTATGTACCAAAAATAGGAAGGCATGTCATATTCAAAGGTATAATGTGTAAGCTAAGCAGATGCAATTTGAGCAAATTGGAAGCAATACAAGCTAGACACCCAGCTGGAGTGGTGAGCATGATCATCGAGGACCTGAGAGCTTGGTGGGAGGCAGGCTGCTTCGCCACCATAGTGGCTTTTTAGTTGGCTTGCAGATGATGCCTGTCTGTGCTGGGCTTGTCACTGGCTCGGCCAGTGCCCTGACTAGCTATTTGGCTTCTGGTGCTCCCGGGATGGTTGTTCATGTAAAAAATATCTTTCCTTATCTTAATAAAGACCGACTTTGGCCTTTCGAATACAAGCTTGACACCATATGCAACATGCAACCACATATGACACCGCGAAGTTAAAGCAAGCACCTGGGATGGTGGTTTATGGCGAGCGAGATCATCAACTCCGGAGCTACGTTTACCATCTCCATCTGCTGACACTACACCCTTTAAAGTGCCGAAACGTGTCTTACCTACCCGCGTAGAAAGCTGGAGCGACTTCTCTCTTTTCTTTCGTGTTTCTAGCAACAGTTTGGTAGAGGTTGAAATACGATGCATAAAAAAACAATAGTGAGAGTATGAGTGAAGTGTGTGCAGAACTAGTGCACTGTAAAAGTAGCAGATAGCAGGTGGCTGAAAAGTAAAAGACATGAAACATATGATAGCTCATAGCTCTACAACATTACATGGAAAACGAAATTAGATTCTACTCCGTATGATTTTGTAACATATGAGCACAGGGATGGCTGGGAAATGCAGGTACTCTCCAGCACACCACCACATGTGGTCCTATCAAAATAACAGTCGACTGAAAATAAATAGGTCAGTCAATTTTTTTCTGAACCGTCCGATCTACAAGGAACGGGCAGATGGCCTTCGTCTACCTCCCGCCAGTCACTGTTGATGATCTTTCTCGAACCGCCAACGACCACCGGCCAGACCCCTGCCTCCGCCGCCCCGCCCTCCCCTCGACCTCACACCACCGCCGTGCTTGGCAGCACCCCCCGGCCATCCCTTTAAGCCCGGCCAACCTCCAGATCGAAACTAGCAGCTCCTAGGGCCCACACACCCCTAAGATAAACACTGAGGCGCTGCTTCCCCGGCGTAACAGGCGGACTAGCGCCTGTTACACAGGGGAATGCTTCCTTTAATTGGGAATCAACTGACCAGGAATTGAAATCCAGGGGGGCGATGGACCTCTAGCTAAGGTGAAATAGTATATGAGGAGAAACCTTGTGCATCGTGAGTTACTAGGAACATCTAGTATCAGGAAGAAGGTGCAGGAAGAAGCGGTCAACTAGTGTCTTCTATGGGATGAATACCGTGCAAGCAGACACGTAAGATTTGCACGAATAAGGGAAGAGGAGTACCAGTTCCGGTTGCCAGTGCTGTGTCCTCCTAATATCACGGCGATGTTCTTCTTTTTACCGGGGGAACCGATGTTGTGGAGGAGGGTGGAGCCTTGGACGAACCCATGGCCAAATTGTTGACTGTGTTGCGGTGGCCGTCTGTCGGCGAAGGGGAAGCAGATTCAAGGTGGCGAAGGACGGCGTAGCGGGAACAGCTTCGGTGCGGTGGACGGTGGCGACATTGGAGCGACAGCGGTGAGGCGCAGGACGGCGTGGTTGAACTGGCTCGAGTACAGTGCACGTCGGCATCCTGGAGGCAGCTCAGCCTTGGCTTCAACTACTAGCCGTGGAGGGCGTTGCGGTTGCGGTTGCGGTTGCGGTTGCGGTGGACGACGATGTCCGGGTATCGGCTGCGGCGTGATGGAGGAGGGCGGCGGTTGATGGGTGGGATGAGGTGGCGGACGGAGGACGCCGGGTTTTCGCGGCTGGTGGAGAGGTAGTTTTGGAGCCCATGGAGTACGAATGGGGAATCAGACGGGGGGTGGGGGGAGCTAAGGGGGAACCATGTTTCGGTCTGGGACGCGCTTGTTTGAAATTTGGGGAAAGTACAAACTTTGCCCCCCTCTTAAATTTCAGACCTACTGCGGGTCGGGGGTAGGACGGTAATCCCAGGTGTCCCAAATAGTGGGCGGGAGTGATTTTGGCCGAGCGCATGTGTGTTTAGGCGGCCATGATGTATGAATGTTTTTCGGAGGCGGTTGCGTGGCGTCTAGATGAAGTTACAAACCTACCCCGGTTTAGACCTTTGGACGTCGGGCCGGTAGGCTTCACGGGTCGGAGTTAGAAAAGTAATTTCCTTCTACCAAACATTGGTCTCACATGGTTTCGGGCGAGTAGAGGCTCTTTTGGCGCTTCATTCAAAATTTTGAAATACAAGCATTCACGTTTAGAGTACTCTTGAACTTTGAGGATTGACCTAAATGGACAACATTAAATTTGACCTTGTGTGTTTGAAAACCTCATTAAATTATGCGCTTCTTTTTGAAATTTTGACTCTTGAAAATCCTATAACTACGATTATTTTGGAATGGAGGAGGTAAATTTGAATCTATTTTGTACATGACTATATGTGCTATTATGTACAAAAGCAGAGCAAATATTGGTGCCCCCATAATTTAGGTATAATTTACAAATGCCATGATCTCGAATTCAAATAATTGAATGGACTTCATGTTGAATTTGAATTTTTTAAACCACCATAAGTTGAATTCAAATGTATGCTAGTTCCTAGCTAGCTATTTAGAATGTTCATTGTGTAACTTTTGTATGTATACTGTGCTTTACACACACAACATGAACTATACTCACGTTTATATTTGAATTGCTAAAGCGATGCATTGTCTGGAGTTCAAAATACTGATTCTATGGATCAATTATGTCGAATAATAACATAGATATGCTCAAATTCGATAGAATATAGATGTCTGATGGATCAATGACCGGTCCTTATGCGAATTGCAAATATCATGATCCCATCCTAATATTTGGATACAATTTATATTTTTAATCAATGTGTACATCAGTCTTTTACGTGCAGTTTCACTCTCCAGAGGCCCCTCCTCACACACGTGCTAACTTTCTCTCTCACACATACGCGCACACGGTGTATATCCATTGGGGGTCTCTCACACATGCTCACACACACTCTCTCCCAAGGTGTCTTTCTCGCACACATGCTCTCGATATCACCCTCCCTCCCTCTCGCAACCATTTATGACTGTTTTCACTAACGTTTATCAAAAGCACTCTTCCTCTCACATGCATACGCACGCAAAATCCCCATCGACCCTTTCTCTATACATACACCTGCCTACGTGTCTCCCGCACGCACATTATCTTTAGGCCTATCTCGCACACATTGTCTCCACCTCTCTTCCTAATTGATGAATATGATTCCAGAAGAGCATTCTGTAGGATGCCCCTTAAAGTTAGGTTGGATGAATGGTAATATCAGAGACAACGGGTTACCTTAGTCTGAGGACCTAGGGTTACAAATCCTAGTCGGCTTTGTTAGTGGACACAAAGTCCTTCACGCCTCTGGTATCTTTGTCTTGTACGACTAGTCCTCCATTGGTCTCCCTGAAGGCGTCACGGACCGACCAATGTGGCGTAGGATGGAACCGATCCAAGGGCCTCACCTCGGCCCATCGAACCTGACCCGGTGACACACCCTCTGCCCCTACGTCTTGTTATATTCTCACACCCACACATACCAACACAGATACCACACAAACTATTTCTCCTCATGCCTCTATATATCCCCTCCCCCCTTGCATGTACACACTCAAGGGCATCTCCTAGACATCCCTCATTTCTCATGATATCTCCCCCACGTCGACCCCCCCCCCCCCGCCGGCCCCTCTATCCATGCCTGTCTCGAATACGTACACATACCCTCTCTAGGCCCTACCAAATACGTCAACTACACATTCACGCATGTTACATCTTATCACGTACCCCATTGATCTAAAAAGCCATCTCTTCACGTTTACTTCGCTACAAAATTCCTTTTGAATAAAACCACACAAAGTGTGGCCAAAAATTTATTTTAGAATTTCTACAAATATACAACAATACAAAGTTATATGGAGTATGAAAGTTAATTTGCATTGCATGGTGCACCCAATGATATTTATTCTGCACTGTGAATTTTTATATTTTATACTATATATAAAGTTAGTCATAATAAAGAGAAATGAAGAGCATCTCTCTCTCCATCGCACACACCCCCTCTACGCCCCTTTCACGTACGCACACAAACTATCTCTAGGTCCTCTAAAAGTACGCCCCCGGCACATTCACACATGTTTCATCTTTCTCTCGCGATATATACAGTGACGATCACTGTATTTGAAGCGAAAGCATGATATGTACATTAGACTTCAGAATCCACTCATTACGGTCATCATTTATGTTTTGTGGTTATTATACAGTCACGGGCTCACCGTACAGCTCTGTATTTGCTCAAGACACGACTAGTTTACCAGTTAAATGCTCCACGTGGCACCTCTAGTTTTGCATCACATTATGTCACTACCATTGGGCCCACCTGTCGGCGTGTATAAGAATGAAAACAAACGATAAAAAAATATTGGACGGTGGGTATTCGAAGTCATGACCGCGGGCACAGCGGACAAGGTGGCCTTGTATTAGTATGTTGAGCCGTCTGTTTTAACACACAGGAGCTGGTGTGGTGATTATACACACACGCACGCATTCACATGAACTGCATGCATGCAACAGTTACACGTACAGACGCAGCCACGCACGCACGTAACACTCACACGCACACACGCACGCATGCATGCACACACCACATGACCAACACACACGCTCACGCTAAAGTGCTCAACCTACACGTGCATGCGCACACATCAGGCCCTGACAGACACATACACAACCAGGTGGTTCTCGCGCATGGGTAGGAGTCTTGTCGCGCCTGCATAAATTTGTGTTTATCTTACTTTTTTCCTCTGCGAACTGACAGGTGGGACCCACAAGGAACATGGTCAATTTAACCAGTCAACATAGTGCCATGCAGACTATTTAGCCGGTCAACAGAGCGCAATCCGATGCTGAACGGTGAGCAAGTGACCGTTTAATCACCGCAAAACGTATATAGTGATCGTAATGAGCGTATTCTGAAGTCCGATGACCGTATTACGATTTTCGCTTGAAATACACTGACCGCCGGTGTATTTATCTCTTCTCTCGCTCTCTCTGTGGAGCCGAGTAGGCCAACGTGCCAGTGCCTAAATTGGCGCACGCCACCCCATTATTGTTGTACTGGTTCTGTAAGAGCGAACAAGCATTCACGTCTACCGTACAAATTGTAGATATGAGTTACAAATGCTATGAAGATGAATACAAATATTTGAATCCACTTTATGCCCAATTTCTCTCTATAGACCCTCTAAAAGTACATCTCTACATGTTCTCACATGTTACATCTAACAATTATGCAATACAACACTACTACACTCTAGCACAATAAATCATATGTGTTTTTAGTTTTACTAGATCTCATATTGTTACTTAATTATTCAGTTTGCATACATTAAAATTGCCTTTTAAATGTATGGCTAGTATCATCTAGTGATCTGAAAGGTCAGACTATACACACACACACACAAAATAAAAAGGGCCCATTACATATTCAAGCATTTCACATCTTTCTCTCGTTCTCTGTGTCAAACCGACTATGCCAAACTACCCTATCTACCGCGTGGCAAAAATCCCGCCCTCGCCTGTTTAATTGGGTTTGTATCGATGGATCGTGCGAAACAGCAAAACTATAGTAGTACTACAGTACAAGTAACAGTTCACTGGGCCACCGTGTCATGTACTCCTCCGTCGTAAGAGTGGAACGCTCGCGTTCATAAATGTTCTAGTCCCTTTCGCTGACATGTTGGACATCAAGCAACCGGGTCCACGTGCCATACCGAAATAACAGTGCAGAGCAGCAGGGGTGAAGCACCCCGGTCATGGCGCCGGCGTAGTAATGAGCAATGAGGCGTCAAATCACAAAGCCACACCTTTCCCGCAGTTAAGTTGGAGGGACGAAGTGATGCTAAAAAAAGAAGTTGGAGGGACGAAGCAACCATCATTTCACTCATTGCTGAATCCGCTTCTCCCTCATCTTCTTCAAGTTAACCACGTGTTGCTTCAGCCGCATGTGGGACGCGGATCGGCGTGGTAAATAACTGACACGTGGGATCGCATGTTAGCACACCGCCAAGCCAACGTCCTCTAAAAATAAGAAACCTCCCCCGCCTTCCGCGCGGCAAAATCACCTCCTTTTTACTAATCTTGATATAAGTTTTAAGATCAATATAATCGAGATTTGTATAGATAGCACACAGGAGCAAAACCAAGTGGTACGGTAAAAGGGCATCCACAATGTGTAGCCAAATGTGAAAATAGCTTTTGGCATCGATGGGAACCATTGTGGAGGGTGCTGCCAAAGACAAAAAGAGGGAACCGAAGCTCCCTAATTGATTGATTGAAGGAATAGAAAAATGCAACCTCTCTCCTCTTTCTCGCGCGCTTGGACGCATGTATAGTATAGAGCACAGAGTCTACTCCCCTTTCCCTTCTATCACAAATCACAAAGTAGTGAGGCGTCAAATCACAAAGCACGGACGAAGCAACCATCATTTCACTCTTTGATGACTCTGCTTCTCCATCGTCTTCCTCGAGAAACCACCTTTACCGCACTAAGCTGGACAGATGACGCTATTATGTAGTAGTACATTTATGCCTCCTTTGGTTCAACGGACTTCCTAGATGCAAAGAAGGCGGTTGTCTCATCTTGCACGCGACACTTGCGAATGACTTACCGTGGACTCCCTCAATGGTGTGCTCCGTCGAACGCACTTTGCCAAAGCCACAACGTTTGAGATATCGTCGACGTCACTGCAGTGGGGAAGGAAGTCAAATAGTTACTACCTCCATTTTTTGTATACAAGACATGTATCAAAATTACAATTTGTAGAAGGCCACTAACACTAATCGAGGCAAAATTAATGGGGTTTGCCTCGTACTAGCAACCAAGGACATTAATATACCCATGCATGCATGCGGAAGTGAGAAGGTTGGTTTGCATGGCACTGCATTAATGAAGCAATGAGGAGTGAGATGGTTAGCTCTTTGGGCGTTGGAGAAAAAAATACGCATTAATTGACATGTCAAACGTGTATTTGTATCAATCAATCCTGCGAAGGAAAACCCCACCTTTCTTTTTTAACACAAGTAGTACGTACTTGTATCCTGTTTGGGTCTAGGCCTTGCATTGCCATACTTTGCCACACATTTTTGCCAAGCTTGCCTAAAGTTTTTCAAAATGAAAAGGTGGTACACTTGTGCACAGCTGTCGTGGTCGCACCGCACCCTCACACAGTTGCTCCTGCACGCCACAAACCCAACTAAGGGAATGCACCCTCACTGACACGTGCTACCGCATGTGATCAAACCAAACTCAGCCATCCTACCGCTGACACATAATTTTTGTTCATACAATATGTTTAGCCAACCGCATGTTGGGGAAGATCCGTGCGGCCCGTGCGGTGGTCTGTTGGGGAAGAAGAAGAGGTGAGGAAGAAGAAGGGTTAGGAGATGTAGGATATTCATCCAACCGCTTGAAATGGTCGACAGACCCAAATGATGAAAGTCAGGCGACTTGCATAAATATATGTTTTTACACAGCAAAAGATCCCTAGAAACAACAACATAAAGAAAAACTATCACTGCTCGTGGAACGAGCCGGCCTCGTCGTCTTTGGCTACCGGCGCGAACCAGTCGTAGCTGCCGACGTGTGTCTCCGCACCGTGGTTGTCCTCAGCCTCAAGCTACTCGTTCACGCGGAGCATGTGGGCGCTCTGCACGGACACGAGTACCGCCCGGTTTACGTCCACGACATTCCGTTCCGCCCGCAGGAGGGCCTCGATGGCAGCGGCATCCGCGCGCTCCGCGTTGAGTTGAGCCTCCGCCGCCCGATTCAAGTCCAGGACGTCTGGTTCAGCCTGCAGAAGGGCCTCGATGGCAGCGGCATCCGCGCGCTCTGCGTCAAGTTGAGCCTCCGCTGCCCGGTTCACGTCCACGACATCCGGTTCCGCCTGCAGGAGGGCCTCGATGGCAGCAGCATCCGCGCGCTCCCCGTCGAGTTGAGGCTCTGCCTCCCGGTCCTCCTTTAGGATCGCCAGGTTGAACCGCTGGTCTACCTGCACCATGGGGGACCCGGACACTGGCACGAAGTCGACGTCCATTGTCTCATACGCATCGGGGGCCTTCTGTGCCGCGACCTCCGCCATGAACATTGGATCGGCTTCCTCCTCCTCGGAGCTTGGCTCCAGAGAACTCGGGGATTGGCCCGCCGGAAAGCGAGCTTGGGAACGAAGGTCTGTGGCGCCGAACGGCGCCGCAATTTCTGCGCGGCGCTACGGCGTCAGCATCTTGTAGTACGTGATCTTGAGGTGCACCATGGCTTTCCGGCGAACTAGGGGACGATTGATGCAGGCTAGGGGATCGAAAGGTGGGGGAATGGGCTGGAGAGGAGGTGTGGTTTTGGGGCAGTGGTGACTGGCTGGCAAGTAGCTGGCATAGGCCGAGCAGCGAAGGTTCTGGTATGAATAGTGGTTCCAGTGACGACCGGTCAATTGGTTTTGGTGTGAATAGTGGTTCTGGTGTGCATTTGGCTATTCATCTACCTGATGCGGCACTACTTAGAGGTCGAGTACAGTATGGCTGGATGTACCCTATTGAAAGGTGGCTAGGAACTTTCAAGGGCTATGTTAGGAACAGAGCTAGACCTGAGGGTTCCATTGCAGAGGCCTACATTGCTACAGAAGCGTTGACATTCTGCTCAAAATACATTGAAACAGCTGAGCAGCTTAGCGAAAAGGTGGGTGAAGACAATCCTGAGCTCAATGTTTTCGATTGTTCTATTCAAGTTACAAGGAAGAGTCGACAAGATGACAAACCTAAAGGTTTGGACAAAATGGTTTGGTATGTGTTGAATAACCGTCCTGAGATTCTACCTTATATCGAGTAAGTGCTAAGTACTGCAACTTATACATTGTAATCTACTAAACTTGCAACACATTCTTATATATTTAGATGTTTGATGCGATCACTATGTTGTGCAGCATCTACAAAAATGAGTTATTGCCGCAAAATCCTAGAAACATTGACAAACTGGTTATGGCAGGATTTGCGAAATGGTTCAACAGCCCTGTAAGCTTTTGAATTGCACTGTCAGTTTTTTTAATATATTGAGTACATAAGATGATCAGCTTGTCTATTTTCTAACCATAGGTTAAGAAGATGTGGGAGGATGGGCAGGCAGTTAATGATGCCCTTTACGCACTAGCAATTGGTCCTGATACTCGGGTAAGACATTATGAATCTTGCATTGTTGGAGATGTGCGCTACAACACCCTTGCACGCGACGAAGGCAGGAAGACACAAAACAGTGCCATCATGAGCACAGATACGTACAGCAAAGAGACAACTGAAATGTATGCTAACATAACAGACATTGTGCAGTTGTAGTATATCTCCACTTTCGAGGTTCATCGGTGTGTGGTTCTGTTGTGCTGTCGTTGGTATAAACTATTTTCCAGGATCGCAAAACCCAGAGCTGATGATTATTTCAAATCCATCAATGCCAAGGCGGCGTACCATACCGACGAGCCTTTTATTTTGGCAAATCAAGCAACACAGATATTTTTCTTGGAAGACACATATGCATGTAACGATGACTGGAGAGTATAGCAAAGGTTTGAGCAGAGGAATTCGTTTAATGAAGTTGCACAACAAGATGATGTTTACACTGCTCCTGATGTAGAAGATTCCACAGATGTTCCTAGTATCTTTGAGAACCATCATGTCAATGATGCTGGCGAAAAGATTGCCTGTCGGGCTATGGACATATGAGAGTTGATCAATAAGACGCCAACGTTTGAGGACATTGAGGATGAAGAAGAAGATGACACTGGGGGAATTACGATTCAGACTGATACAAATTGCGAAGATGTTGACGTTGCCGCTGCGGATGATGATTAGATTGCTTTTGTCGTATTTGCCTGTGAGAAGACGACTTTTTATCTACTATGTGAAATTGTGTTTGCTATGACAACTGAAATCTAATGAAGTTGTTGTTTAGTATTTTGCTGTGAGAACATCACTTATTATGTATGTTTATTTGTGTTTGGTGATTGTATGACGACTAAAACCTGATGACATTGTTGTTTAGTTGTACTCATATTTGGCTGTGAAACTTGTATTTGATGATATAGTTTGCTGTTGCACTGCAATTTGCTCTGCGTCTTCGAATGGGAAGAAAGCTGACCCGACAGGGCCTCTGCTAATTTATTTATTAGCAAAAGGGCCTCTGCTATTTATTTATTTATGAGCAAAAGGGTATACCCCCCGATTTCCCTTAATAGAAATCATTAGATGTTCACAACTCTATGCCCAGCCTGCTAAAAAGGTTTCATTCATTACAAGTTTCAGCAAAGTGCTCATGTCATAGCCACTGAATACATCACGAGTGCTACATACACTGCAAATAAAGAGACAATCATCCTATAGAGCACAATGATCTTGCCCATTATCTTCACAAGCTCTTTCATTTCCTCATTGCTGTCAAGGCCATTCAGCAGTTGTTGCTTGGCCATGATCAGAGGAACTGCATCTTTAACCTTATGCTCTGCATCTTCCTCTTCTGGCGTTCCTTCAGTTACTTGTCCAACACCCCGACCTGCTAGTATTGGGATTCCTCGGCTAAGCAAATAATCAGCGTAGTTCCATTCCCCCACATCAGCAACTTCCCAGAAATAAAGATCACACGAATCTTCCCTTTTCTGCATGAATCAAATTGGAAGATCATCAACCAAACTATTAAAAAAATCAGCAACTGAAAGCAGGCGAACAACACTTAAACATATTATTACCCCATGATTCGGGCATTTGTAGAAGACTCGGCCAGGGTTGAGGATTGTAGTTGAGATGGGATGGATGACTCTGTGTGATTTGCAGCAGTGGCACCACACCAGCGACAGCGGGTTGCGATGAGCAACCGGCTGTGGTGAGTGTGCCGGCGGGGGTGTGATGAGACCCACAGGGGATGGTACGGGTGGTGACTTGGCGCATATCTAGTTGTTGCCTGCTGAAGAGTAGGTGGACGAGCTGCCAGCGGACATGGTTGCTGCGGCTGGAGCTTCTGATGCTAGGAAGAGTAACTAGAGAAGAGGAGAAGCGAACGTTGGATATATCAGTTTCATTACTTGCAGAGTAGCATAGCACTATATATAGTCATAGTCTAGGTTTGGATTCGAACCAGCTACAGGAGCACGTCTCTTTTTTTTTCTAAAACTCAGCAATGTCTCTTTACTGGTACACTAGCTTGTTTTGTACGCCTTCTCAAGTCTTTGATTTTCGGGAATGTTATGTGGCGAACGTTCCCTGGGAGGAGGATGGCAAACGAACGCATTTTCTTGGCAGTTTTAGTTGTGACGCAAGATCAAATGGCAGCAGTTTTGTGAATGTTATCTGGCGAACGAGCCCAGTTTTTCTTTTCTTCCTATAAAAAAGTATGCTACGTGGTGTCGGCTTAGTCAACAAACGATTGTGCCAACCTTGACCGCTGGATTGATATTCAATGTCTATCGTGTTTCTTCAGTCTCTTCTTCCTCCAGCCGCCAAAGCCAAACCAGCGCCGGCGGGACCGCCTGCTCCCGCCTCTCACGGCTGGCTGTGCTGCCGCGCACGCATCACAGCCACATCGCACCCTAAAATCTATGCATCTTCCCTGGCTCCTGTTCGTTCCCGTCTGAGGCCTCACCATCGTCCTCCGCCTTGGTTCGCTCGCCGCAGCGCCGCCCTCCGGTGTTGTCAACATGGTCAACAACCAAGACGAATAAGGAGATGACTGTACATGGTGAGGATGACAGTAGGGACCCACTAGGATCATGGCAGTAGGCAAGCAAGTGCCTCCTTTATTACAAGAAAAAAATGGTTCCTCCTGATGGTTTCCTGACTCTGGATCGCATGCCACTGTCAACGTAGTCAATAAGCGAGATAACTGCACAAGGAGCGGCTGACACCCGGGATCCAGCAGCTCGCGCAATATTATTTTTTTTTGTTTTCGGGACGGAGCAGGGTATCAACTGGGTTGTCCGAGAGCTATGGCCCGTCTAGCCTAGGCTTTTATTTCATATGTTTACCACATAACCAGCCACTTTTGTTTTTTCTTTATGAAAATGGCTAGCCCGGCTATTTTGTTTTTTGCAGAATAACCAACAGAGGCCTACTTGCTTTTCTACGCCCTGCTGGGTCGGAAATCTTTCAAGATGAGGAGGAATGCATTCGGCTTGCCCAGAAAATGGGCTATAAGTAATAAGAAATGAGATGTAAAATGAAAAATACAGCAAACAGGCAATTAGTTCCAAATTACTTTTTTCTTTCAGATTTTGATATTATAAATTTGGTTGTTTTTGTGCGGGTAAAATTTCATTGAATTTTAAATTATGGTATGTTTATTTTTTAAATTAATTTGAATCTGGCTAGAAATTTCGGGCTGTATGCTGTTTGGGACAGATTTGGAGGCTGACTTGTGGGTCTACTAGGTTGACGTGTACGAAAGGCTTTGTCAACTTAGTCCACAAACGATTCTAACAGCAGTTTGTAACATCCTGGATTTTGCCCATTTTCTTTTTCTTTCGATTTTGGCCTGGTTTTGCTCTTCTGTGGCTTAGTGGTCTTGAAACCTGGAGAGATCATCCTTGATTCCTCTCCCAAGTGGCTAGTCAACCTCAAAATCATCTCAAGCCCTTGTCATTTCCATCTTGGACCAAACTCAATATTCTTTTCTTGGGAATATCCCTTTTTCTATTAAAGGAATAACCCTGTCTGTCCTGGGTTGTGAAGCAACCCACATTTCCATCACTCTGAAAATTCCCAAATAATTCTCATAAATTGTTTGGGTCATATCTTCCTCAGATATGTTAAAACCTTCCTTGCCATGTTCAAAAATATTCCACCAATATTCCTTTTCTGATTCTGCCCCAGCTGGCAGTTTGTGAAGCAAGTACCCTTTATATTTGCTTGCTTGCTCACAAACTTTTTGTGCACTCTTTCCCATACATATCATTGACATATGCCAAAATTAAACTCAAGTGGGCTAGTAAATCTTCCTTGGAAAATTTCCAAAGTTTCTGGTTAGCTGGAAGCTTAATGAAGGAAGTACTAGCTAGGAGTATCCAAATGAGTTGAAATTTTTCAAGAACCTTCATATGATCAAATCATGATTCTCCACCAAGTTTCAAACCAATCCAATCATCCATGAGAACAGAACATCAAATCTTGGCTTCTGGTCATATTTTCCTGTTGTGAAGCAACTATATTTTATATTGCTTCATAATTGCTGAAAATTTACCAGGACATTCTCCTAATCACATGACACCTCTCCACCAAAGTTGGGCTCATTATATTTAGCCATTTCTCCTCAGTTATTTTTCTTAGATTCCGGTCAGAGAGGACCATTATGAAAGAAGTAACATTTTGGCTTGTCCAAATGGCATGAAATTTATATGGCATCCTCATTTGACCAAATCATCAACCTATGCCCATTTTTAGCCTTATAAAATACTTGAGGTGAGTGCCACTTCAAGGTTAGTGATTCTAGTCAGTATAGCCATTTGAACTGCATGTGCTATGTATCATCATCCAAATGGGCTGCAAATTTGCAGACATGATCATCTTAGCATGTGATCACCCCATGCCTACAATTTCACCCGTGGGTGGGGCTGGCTACGCTTGCTAGATTGGATAAAATATACGTGTCCTACGCTAGGCGGAATCGTTGTTTCACTCCTCCAAGCGTTCCTTGCCAATGGGTAAAGCCTTTATCTATCACTTCGGTCGGAGACATATTAATTACCTTTTTTATCCTGGGACCCTTGAAAGCTCGCTTCCCTTCCTGAACTGAGGGAAACCGGTGCCTGAGAGATCCGTTATCTGCAGTCTCTGAGCTTGATTGCACATCTTTTCCTGCTCATACATGTGTTTTTGCACGCTTGAGACCTCCTCTTTCGCTTATATCAGAGTCTAGATCCTGCTCGATCTCCCCCACCCCACTCCAAACACCTTGCTGTGGCTTGGTCTCCAAGCTCACTTCTGTCACTTCTTGCCTCCACTTCCAGCCAAGACTTGATGAGTCCACTCTCTGACCACTGAGCTATCTTGTTGACATGATCTTAGGTCGTGTCAACGCCCTGGTCGCGTGGCACCGGCGGTGACCACCGCCCTGGCACGCCATGTGTAACACCCTAAAAATTTAATCATGTTTTTACTAAATAAAAATTTGGCCAGAAATAAAATTTTGAATTATACTAGGTCTTTATTTAATTTCGGAACCTTTTATGTTTTCTGATTTCAAATTCTTCCCTCCATATAGAAATTTTTGGAAATAATATTGTGGCTTGGGTAGTTCTCTTAAAACATTTCAATTATAGTTTAATAACAGTAAGAATTATTTTCATAATAAAAATTTCCCCAAAACAATTCTTTTAATAGTTATTCCTATATTTTAAATGCCTCTGTTACACTACAACTAATTTAAATATTTCTTTTTAATTTCCACAAAAAATTATGGGAGGTCATGTGATGCCTATACATCACTTTTATGCAAAAACCCAACTTGGTGTTTTGAAAATTTTGAGCACAACTTCCTCTTTTCAATTCTGTCCATTTTCTAGGTTATAACTACAACCCCAATTTTTATTGCTCCAAAAATTCTGAAATTTCTCCCACTTACAGTCCTTCCAACTAAACCCTTAAGTCCAAGAGATAAGCCCCATTTGCATCATTCAAATCCACCAAATATTCTCCTGTAGTTTCTGCCCAGAAATGAATTCTGGTAGAAATTGCATTAGGAAGTTTCTGTTCTTGCCAAACCAACCCACCACCGTCTTTATCATATAAAGAGGCACCATCCTGCCAATGTTCATAAACAACAAAAGTTCCTAAATAGCCCTAGCATTTCATCGAACACGTTGTGTGCATGGCATAATTCTGCAATCACTCAAACTTGCACTAACACCAAACCCTTTTCCCAAAATCAGCTTGTCTAGAATCCCTATCATGATCAGAAGCACCATCCTGTTAAATTTTAGCTCGTTTGGGTCCCTAAGGATGCCATTGGCATTTCATCAAACATATAGCGTGCGTGCACCGGGCACGGCCGGAGCACGCGTTCTGCACAATTGGCATCGAGCTACTGCCGCTCCCTCCGCTGCCGCCCTCATTCGACCTGATCCTTCCATGAACTACCAGTGAACCCACCGACCCCGCCGACACCTTTCCTTGGCCCTAGCACCGCACAACGCGGTTCTGCATCGTCCCGAGCCATCGGCGCCGTCGTTTCTTCAGACACGGCACCGCCCGTGCCACCTGGCTCGAACCAGAGGCCGCCAGCGTGTCCCTCGCCTTAACTGCGAACCACCACCATCCACACCGACCCCGCCACCCTCACCAGCCTCGCCACAGACCGCGGGAAGCCATTAATGGCCGCCGCCAGGATCTGCCGTTGCCAGCGCCGTCCGAGCCACCTTGCACCCCTTCGAGCCAACCAGCTGCCCCTGGAGTTAATTTGGACGGCCACCGCTTTCACCGGCCTCGTTGACCCTGGCCGCCGCCCATAACCACTTCACCGGCGCCATAAATGGTAGCCGCCGCCCTATTCATCCACGGGAAACCACGGAACCGACCATGACGGGCTATAAAAGCCACCCCAGGTCCTCGACCAGCACCACCTCACCCTCCCTCTCCCTCACTGATTCCCTCCGTAGCAGCAGCACGACCAGAGGAGGTCGTCTTCTCCGATTCCGGCAGTTACTGCCGTCGCCACTGTTCGGATGGTTCCGACGCCGTCCGGCCCTCCCTCTCCAAAATCTCACCACCAAGAGCCTCCTTGAGCACTCACCGATTCATCCCCACCGCCAATTCCATCGGAGGTGGCCCGTAGACGAAATGCCCAAACCACCATGGCCGGATTTCCGTAGGAGAGCTCACCGCCGACGACTGGGTGGACCCCGGCGAGCATGCCGTACCTCTTTGGGATCGCCAGGCTCTCCTGGTCCCGCAGATGGCCTCAGCTTCACAAATGGCGCCACCGTTCACCGGCGCCGGACGTCGGAAGCCCTCCTCTGTTCTGTCCAGGCGCGCGCGAGGTGGAGGACAAACCCGACAGGTGGGTCCCACCTGTCGGTGAGCCACCGTGTCGCCCCGCGTGACAGCTCCTCTGGGCTCGGCCCGATATGCGTCGTTTAGTTGGGCCTCGCTTCAGTGTGCTTGTCCGATTGCTTTTTTCTGCCTTTTCTTTTGTCCAGTGATCTAAAATATTTCTCTAGTGTCCATTTCAAATCCAAAGGGATTGATTCCAACTTCTATATGCTCTATAAATCATGACCCAATTACCTAAGGGTGGTGAACATTTCCTCCATGCATAGGTTTTATCTGGTTAATTAAATAGACCATTTCTTCACGTAATTCAACTCTTAAAAATAAAAAAATAAAAAAATCACTAGACTATTCATCTCAACTCCAAATCCAGTGAATCAATTTCTAAAATGATTCTAAAATCATGCCTCATTTAATAGGTGCCTCAACTCTTTTTATATAAAAAGGTTTTCTGTAGAATTCTTGCAGATCTTTTATACCTATATATATTTCCACCTAAGTGAAATTCTCATTTTTAGAGCACTCTTATTTTCCTGCTTAATATTTGTGTGGTATCTGCAATTTTTTAAAATAGGAAATGGAGGGAAGAAAACTTTTCAACCTTTTGGAGTGCACCCAGTATTTCTGCATGCTCAAGGCAAGCATCTTGAACACTTGATATGGTGAATTGCATAGTTGTTGTTTGCAAGAATAATTGCATCATGAATATGTTGAATTCAAATAAAACTGGCATATGGCTAATTTTGCATGTGTGTAGTGTTGGCATGTTTCATCGTACCGTGCATCATGTGTTGCCATGACTAACTTGCAGGAGCAGGCATAAGAGAAATACCGTTACCGGCAGGAGGATGATCACGTTGGAGCGTGATCATGCCTTGTTTGTTGTGCATGTTGGAGCATGCAAGGGTTGTGGCCCTGTTGGTATTGCTGTTAAAAGAATACCTTGTTGTGCTAACCGTTGCAGGAAACATAATGCCTCCTGGGTCGACCGTAGATCGAGTCTTGTTCCGGTCACCCCATACTTGTTTCGTGCTGCCACAGGTTCCTGCCACAGGTAGGGTATGGTTCAGTAAGTTGATAACCCCTTTCCATGCACACACCGTACAGAGGGCCACGATGAGGGTTTCCAATGTCCATGGACTAAATCCTGTCATCGGGTCAGGGGGCATGGGTGTTTCCAGTTGTGACTGAGAGGGGGGCACCCCTTGGAATCCGCGCGTATTAATAGTGATCCCATGCAGGATGTTGGTCTCTCCATCTCAGAGTTTTTCTTGAACGATGCTTTGGGTGATTCCGGGCATCCGGAAAGTTAATCTAGTGTGTGCTGGTCAGGTGTGTTTACAACCCAAAGACCGTAATGGGAATTAGTCGGTGTCACGGTACTGACTAAAGAAATCCTTTACTTGTGGGTAAAGAGTACACCCTCTGCAGAGTTTAAACCTATTCGAATAGCCATGTCCGCGGTTAAGGGCTATAGTCTGGGTTGGTCAAGTGTCGGTCTTAGTGTCGGTCTCCGGAGGAAAATAACTATGATATGCCTGAAATATTTTGGAGGATAACTTTTGACACCCTGATGCCACCATGAATATTTTATACATGTTAATAATTATTATGGTTATGCATATTATTGAGGACTGACCCGTTTCTCTTATTTGAATTTCCTGAGTGTCTCAGGGGCTGGCTAGACTACCCCGGGCACTCAATTTTTATTTTCAAGACCTCTCGTGGCGTCTCTCGAGTTAACAGGCGGTTCCGCCACTACTCTTGTGGACACCCGATTGGCATTTCTCTTCAAGTCCGACCGTGGCGTCACTTGACACCCGACTGGCATTTCTTTTCAAGACATCTTGTGACATCGCCTGAGTTCTCGGATGGTCCTGTCTCATCCGATTTCTCTTTTAGACACCCGTTTGGCATTTCTCTTCAAGACCTACCGTGGTGTCATTTTAGACATCCGACCGGCATTTCCTTAATTTTATTTTCCATGAACTTTCCTTGTTTATCACTAATATTTTTATACATCCAGTTATTTGCACATGCTAATATGTTATCATGCCATGATTTAATTCCAGACAGCATGCCTTTAAGTCCATCATGAGCATACGCATATAATTTTTAATTCAACTTGATCACATAACATTTGTTGCATTCGGTATATCATCTGTTCATGATGTTTGCGAGTACATTCAAATGTACTCACAGGCTTGTCCCTGGCTATTTACTTGGCCAGGTCAGGATTTCTACGAGGAGTACCACAGCGATGACCGTGCGGAGCCTAGGATAGCAGCCATGCGGGATAGGAATTATCCGGGTCAGCTGTTCCTGTGGGAATGGAGCCCCATCTACGTTGGAGAACCACGAGTTAATTCTATCGTCCACCACCAGACATCATTGTTGTATCATTGGACCTTTATGGTCTTGTATTCAATTCTTGTAATAGCTTGGTAATCTGTAACAAGGACGTGTCCACCAGTAACAGTAATCCTGGGCTGGTGGTAACACGAGGGGTTAAATTTCTGGGATATGTTGTGTCCCCGAAATCCGGCCCCGACAGCCTTGGTATCAGAGCCAGGCTGACCATTGGCTAATCCTATCTTAGCCTGGTCACTATCCCTAGGTTTCCACATCGTCCACATCTTTTCTTATCCATAGTCAGCCCATCCCATTCGATAAAGCCTAGACAGTGGCCAGCCGACACCTTTTTGATAATCGGTGCCCAACCTATCACCCTAACCGGCAACCACAATAATACGTCACATTTTGTGATTTGTATCTGTGACTTTGACCCCGACCACTCTAGAGCAGAGCCGATAACCAGAATCGTAACCCTGCTGATATTTGTTCCCCAGCCAGGCACTATATAAGAGACCACTCTCGCATCCATAACTAGCATCCCTCACCTTGTACACTGCCTCCACCACCATTTCCCCCATGTCGCACCTTGGGATTCATCTGAGAACCCCAGACGCAACCCCGGGCAGTTTTGTCAAGATATTATGGGATTTCACCCGCAACACTCTTGGCTCCACTCAGCCACCCCAGTATGAGCTGTACAAATCGAGGATCAACCACAATGCCTCGAAATATTGGGCAGTCGCGCACATCCCACCAGTAGACCCAAACCAAGGCCCTACAAGTGTCGTCTTCATCGGGAAATCTATGCCAACTTCAGAAATGGCTATAGAAGTTGCTGCCTATGAAGCAATTACCCGCCTCCAGTACGCAGTGCCCCGTGCCAGCGAAAGGGGGTATTACTACTTCCCAAGCCGTGTAGCACCCGGAGAAGAAGCATCTTTTCCCTGCAGACAATCAGAGAGAGATCCAATGCTAGCCAACCTTGTTCAATATGTTATCGCGGAGGAGCGTCTGACCCAGCAAGTGATGGACTTCCTCCAGACTCTTGCTATTCTAAATCCTCAGATCGCCATCGGCGGACCACTGTCGCCAGACCAAGGAGGGAACGTTCTGTGACTCCTCCATCCACTTTCTCCGGGGGAAGAAGAATGTGTTCCAATGCCAGGGATATTTTCTCAGGACCCTGTCGATTTTACCTTTGTACCGTAGAGACCATGGTTGTGTTTGTTAGCCTAGCATTTAAATTGCATGATTTCATATCTGTGTTGCATCTTGGGATTTACCCTATGAATAAAATGTTTGGTTGCAGTTGCGTATGAGTAATTGTGGAGATTTTATTAAGAACCACTGTGACTAATTATTTTTCAAACACAGAATTAATTCACGCACCGCCACGACACCCGGCTTACAATCACACTCACTCTACTACATGCACTAAGTGCAGGACCACACACACACACTGGCACCTAGTCAACCACCTCAGACACCAGACCACTCTACTCACACCACAAGTTTTTCTAAAGAAAAAATTGTGGGTTTTCTTTTAATTCTACGGAGCTGCTGCAGAACGCACTAACACTCACCTGTAACCACCACCGATGCCTAATCGTCACGGTCACCGCCGCCTCGAAGAGCCACCACTCGAGCTTCGGCATCACGCGATCGTCAAGGATCATCGCGCATAGGAGCAGCGAGAACCTGAGCAACGCCGCCACCACTCCGGACATGAGAATCGTAAACCACCCCGGAAGCACGTCCTCCATTGGAGCCCCGTCCGAGCTCCTGCGAACAGAAAAGAAGGAGGAAGAAGAAGTGAGGCCAGGTGTGATAAAGAAGAGAGTAGCACTGCGTTCGTTTTATAGCTCGGGCTCGGTGCATGGTGAACGAGGTCCACCAGCACCGCTCGTCGCCCGATCACCAGTGTTCGGAGGTCAAAACGCGAGCAGTGCCGACAAGGTGCTGGCCCGCGAAGTGAGTGCACACTGCACCGGCAGCTTGCATGCCGCGCACTACCACAATACGGCCCTAGATACCCTACGCGTTAGACGCCGCAGGTGGAAGCGCGCGAGAAGGAGAAGGAGAAGAGAGCTGGAGGAAGAAGAAGAAGAGACTGACAATGGGCCCTGGGTCCACCCGTCAGCCGGAGAGTGCACTGTGCACTGGAGTGCGGCAAGCGAATTTTGGAAATTATACTTTTTCCAAATTCGTCGTAACAGTCACAGTAGAACCACAGCACTAGTGCCTCACTGTAGTTACACCAATTATCAGGAGCCCTCGTCAACTGTGACTGAATAGGTTAATTTTAAATAGCTTAGGAAAATCTCCTCGAAAGGTGGGTTTAATTTTGGTGACCACCTAACAAATCTCGAGGACGATATTTTCTTAAGGGGGGTAGAGTTTGTAACACCCTAAAAATTTAATCATGTTTTTACTAAATAAAAATTTGGCCAAAAATAATATTTTGAATTATACTAGGTCTTTATTTAATTTCGGAACCTTTTGTGTTTTCTGATTTCAAATTCTTCCCTCCATATAGAAATTTTTGGAAATAATATTGTGGCTTGGGTAGTTCTCTTAAAACATTTCAATTATAGTTTAATAACAATAAGAATTATTTTCATAATAAAAATTTCCCCAAAACAATTCTTTTAATAGCTATTCCTATATTTTAAATGCCTCTGTTACACTACAACTAATTTAAATATTTCTTTTTAATTTCCACAAAAAATTATGGGAGGTCATGTGATGCCTATACATCACTTTTATGCAAAGACCCAACTTGGTGTTTTGAAAATTTTGAGCACAACTTCCTCTTTTCAATTCTGTCCATTTTCTAGGTTATAACTACAACCCCAATTTTTATTGCTCCAAAAATTATGAAATTTCTCCCACTTACAGTCCTTCCAACTAAACCCTTAAGTCCAAGAGATAAGCCCCATTTGCATCATTCAAATCCACCAAATATTCTCTTGTAGTTTCTGCCCAGAAATGAATTCTGGTAGAAATTGCATTAGGAAGTTTCTGTTCTTGCCAAACCAACCCACCACCGTCTTTATCATATAAAGAGGCACCATCCTGCCAATTTTCATAAACAACAAAAGTTCCTAAATAGCCCTAGCATTTCATCGAACACGCTGTGTGCATGGCATAATTCTGCAATCACTCAAACTTGCACTGACACCAAACCCTTTTCCCAAAATCAGCTTGTCTAGCATCCCTATCATGATCAGAAGCACCATCCTCTTAAATTTCAGCTCGTTTGGGTCCCTGAGGATGCCATTGGCATTTCATCAAACATATAGCATGCGTGCACCGGGCACGGCCGGAGCACGCGTTCTGCACCATTGGCATCGAGCTACTGCCGCTCCCTCCGTTGTCGCCTTCATTCGACCTGATCCTTCCGTGAACTACCAGTGAACCCACCGACCCCGCCAACACATTTCCTTGGCCCTAGCACCGCCCCACGTGGTTCTGCATCGTCCCGAGCCGTCGCCGCCGTTGTTTCTTCGGACACGGCACCGCCCGAGCCACCTGGCTCGAACCAGAGGCCGCCAGCGCGTCCCTCGCCTTAACTACGAACCACCACCGTCCACACCGACCCCGTCACCCTCACCAGCCTTGCCACAGACTGCGGGAAGCCATCAATGGCCGCCGCCGGGATCTTCCATTGCCGGCGCCGTCCGAGCCACCTTGCACCCCTTCGAGCCAACCAGCTGCCCCTGGAGTTAATTTGGATGGCCACCGCTTTCACCGGCCTTGTTGACCCTGGCCGCCGCCCATAACCACTTCACCGGCGCCATAAATGGTAGCTGCCGCCCTATTCATCCACGGGAAACCACGGAACCGACCATGACGGGCTATAAAAGCCACCCCAGGTCCTCGACCAGCACCACCTCACCCTCCCTCTCCCTCACTGATTCCCTCCGTAGCAGCAGCACGACCAGAGGAGGTCGTCTTCTCCGATTCCGGCAGTTACTGCCGCCGCCACTGTTCGGATGGTTCCGACGCCGTTCGGCCCTCCCTCTCCAAAATCTCACCACCAAGAGCCTCCTTGAGCACTCACCGATTCATCCCCGCCGCCAATTCCATCGGAGGTGGCCCGTAGACGAAATGCCCAAACCGCCGTCACCGGATTTCCGCGGGAGAGCTCACCACTGACGACTGGGTGGACCCTGGCGAGCGTGCCGTACCTCTTCGGGATCGCCAGGCTCTCCTGGTCCCGCAGGTGGCCTCAGCTTCACGAATGGCGCCACCGTTCATCGGCGGCGGACATCGGAAGCCCTCCTCTGTTCTGTCCAGGCGCGCGCGAGGTGTAGGACAAACCCGACAGGTGGGTCCCACCTATCGGTGAGCCACCGTGTCGCCCCGCGCGACAGCTTCTCTGGGCTCGGCCCGATATGCGTCGTTTAGTTGGGCCTCGCTCAGTGCGCCCGTCCAGTTGCTTTTTTTTCTGCCTTTTCTTTTGCCCAATGATCTAAAATATTTCTCTAGTGTCCATTTCAAATCCAAAGGGATAGATTCCAATTTCTATATGCTCTATAAATCATGACCCAATTACCTAAGGGTGGTGAACATTTCCTCCATGCATAGGTTTTATCTGGTTAATTAAATAGACCATTTCTTCACGTAATTCAACTCTTAAAAATAAAAAAAATAAAAAAATCCCTAGACTATTCATCTCAACTCCAAATCTAGTGAATCAATTTCTAAAATGATTCTAAAATCATGCCTCATTTAATAGGTGCCTCAACTCTTTTTTTATAAAAAGGTTTTCTGTAGAATTCTTGTAGATCTTTTATTTCTATATATATTTCCACCTAAGTGAAATTCTCATTTTTAGAGCACTCTTATTTTCCTGCTTAATATTTGTGTGGTATCTGCAATTTTTGAAAATAGGAAATAGAGTGAAGAAAACTTTTCAAACTTTTGGAGTGCACCCAGTATTTCTGCATGCTCAAGGCAAGCATCTTGAACACTTGATATGGTGAATTGCATAGTTGTTGTTTGCAAGAATAATTGCATCATGAATATGTTGAATTCAAATAAAACTGGCATATGGCTAATTTTGCATGTGTGTAGTGTTGGCATGTTTCATCGTACCGTGCATCGTGTGTTGCCATGACTAACTTGCAGGAGCAGGCATAAGAGAAATACCGTTACCGGCAGGAGGATGATCACGTTGGAGCGTGATCATGCCTTGTTTGTTGTGCATGTTGGAGCATGCAAGGGTTGTGGCCCTGTTGGTATTGCTGTTAAAAGAATACCTTGTTGTGCTAACCATTACAGGAAACTTAATGCCTCCTGAGTCGACCGTAGATCGAGTCTTGTTCCGGTCACCCCATACTTGTTTCGTGCTGCCACAGGTTCCTGCCACAGGTAGGGTATGGTTCAGTAAGTTGATAACCCCTTTCCATGCACACACCGTACAGAGGGCCACGATGAGGGTTTCCAATGTCCATGGACTAAATCCTGTCATCGGGTCAGGGGGCATGGGTGTTTCCAGTTGTGACTGAGAGGGGGGCACCCCTTGGAATCCGCGCATATTAATAGTGATCCCATGCAGGACGTTGGTCTCTCCGTCTCAGAGTTTTTCTTGAACGATGCTTTGGGTGATTCCGGGCATCCGGAAAGTTAATCTAGTGTGTGCTGGTCAGGTGTGTTTACAACCCAAAGACCGTAATGGGAATTAGTCGGTGTCACGGTACTGACTAAAGAAATCCTTTACTTGTGGGTAAAGAGTACACCCTCTGCAGAGTTTAAACCTATTCGAATAGCCATGTCCGCGGTTAAGGGCTATAGTCTGGGTTGGTCAAGTGTCGGTCTTAGTGTCGATCTCCGGAGGAAAATAACTATGATATGCCTGAAATATTTTGCAGGATAACTTTTGACACCCTGATGCCACCATGAATATTTTATACATGTTAATAATTATTATGGTTATGCATATTATTGAGGACTGACCTGTTTCTCTTATTTGAATTTCCTGAGTGTCTCAGGGGCTGGCTAGACTACCCCGGGCACTCAATTTTTATTTTCAAGACCTCTCGTGGCGTCTCTCGAGTTAACAGGTGGTTCCGCCACTACTCTTGTGGACACCCGATTGGCATTTCTCTTCAAGTCCGACCGTGGCGTCACTTGACACCCGACTGGCATTTCTTTTCAAGACCTCTCGTGGCGTCGCCTGAGTTCTCGGATGGTCCTATCTCATCCGATTTCTCTTTTAGACACATGTTTGGCATTTCTCTTCAAGACCTACCGTGGTGTCATTTTAGACATCCGACCGACATTTCCTTAATTTTATTTTCCATGAACTTTCCTTGTTTATCACTAATATTTTTATACATCCAGTTATTTGCACATGCTAATATGTTATCATGCCATAATTTAATTCCAGACAGCATGCCTTTAAGTCCATCATGAGCATACGCATATAATTTTTAATTCAACTTGATCACATAACATCTGTTGCATTCGGTATATCATCTGTTCATGATGTTTGCGAGTACATTCAAATGTACTCACAGGCTTGTCCCTGGCTATTTACTTGGCCAGGTCAGGATTTCTACGAGGAGTACCACAGCGACGACCGTGCGGAGCCTAGGATAGCAGCCATGCGGGATAGGAATTATCCGGGTCAGCTGTTCCTGTGGGAATGGAGCCCCATCTATGTTGGGGAACCACGAGTTAATTCTGTCATCCACCACCAGACATCATTGTTGTATCATTGGACCTTTATGGTCTTGTATTCAATTCTTGAAATAGCTTGGTAATCTGTAACAAGGACGTGTCCACCAGTAACAGTAATCCTGGGCTGGTGGTAACATGAGGGGTTAAATTTCTGGGATATGTTGTGTCCCCGAAATCCGGCCCCGACACCGTGGACGTGAGCCGCACGTCGTTTGCTCGGGCGCCTCCTCTCCTTGTTGGTTCCGTGCGACTAATCATGTCCAACAGCTCTCCCTCGCTGTCCTCTTCTCCCCAGACCTCTCTCCCCCTCCCACGCGGTGCACAGGCCATGACCGCGACCAGTCGTCTCTGCCGCCGTCAAGTCCGATCACCGTGAGCCCTCTCAAGCATTCCCGGCCTTCCCCGAGCCCTCTCAGACCCTCCGCGACCTCCCGGGAACTCTCTCCCTTCCTCCAGGCGAGCTCTGGAAGCGCCGGGACGCCGGCACACACGTCGCCGCTGCCAAGCTCGGCATCCTCAGTCGCCCGCATATAAATAGGCTGCCCGAGCCCATTTCGAGCTCACCAAGCCTCTCCTCTCCCTCCTCTGGTTCTCCCTGACCCATCCAAACCATCGTCGGAGCTCCTCCCCGTCGCATTTGGCCGCCATTGCCGCCTTGGCTCTCGCCTAAATTGGCGATGCCCAAGCCCCCTCCCTCCTTGCTGCCACACCAACAGCCTTCCCGAGGCCAGGCGAAGCCCTGCCCAAGCTCCTCTCTTCCCCTCCGGCGCCGTAGCCCCGAGGTCGTCACCGCTGAATTACCATCCGCTTCGGGCGGTGCCGCCACTTCTCCGGTGATCCCCGGCATCCGTGCCACCCACCACTGGATGCGGATCTTCGTCCTGAATCCATCCATGGGTGGGACGTCGTCGGAGGTGGCCTGTATCACCGGGAGTCATCGCCGGCCGATCGCCTCTTCTCTGCTCGGCGTCGAAGGAGGAAGAAGGAGGTCGGGGGAAGATAAGGTGGGCCAGCCCACTGTGGCCCACCATTTTTTTTAAACTTAGTTGGGTAGCAGCGGGTGGCCGGCCCAGTGGCAGCAGTAACAGCGGCGAGATTTGGTCCAACTCGACCCAGGAGCACAGTGAAGTTTATTCTTTTCCAGAATTTAACCAGGGACCCGAAAGTAATCACTTTTTACAGAAAGGTCCCTGCCCTTCAATCCTTCATATCCTTTCCACCGCAACTCTGATCGTGGTGACTCCAAAGCCCACATCTTCGTCTCTTCGAGTTCGTCATGCTGGTATCATTTTCATACTGTCTTGGCACAGTGGAAATGACCCATTTGCCCTTGCCGTAAACAGCCCCCTCCGAGAGAGAACTGTTTCCGGCAACTTCTTCCGCGACCTTTCCGCACTCCTTCCCGGTGGTTCCTTCATCTCCAGGCAAGCCACAACACTCATCTGCATAATTGCATTGCAATATCATAGTTAAACTAATTATTCTAATAGAAAATATGCTTATTTGTATAATGGATTAGATTCTGCAATGCTAGAGTAAATTCTTGTATCGGTAACTATCATGTTGAGGACTGGTTTGTTAGGAGCTACTCCCTCTGTTCGGAATTACTTGTCTCGGAAATGGATGTATCTAGAACTAAAATACGTCTAGATACATCCATTTCTGCGACAAGTAATTCCGAACGGAGGGAGTAGTAGTTTATCCACTTGAAGATGCTATGTCGTGGTTGGATTAAGAGATTACCGTCTATGATTATTTTGGATTTCATACGGTAGTATGTGAATAAGAATTAGTAGCAATGGCTTGAGCATAGGGGTATTGGATTACTAGTTGATTAATGTTTTGACTTGGATTACTATGATACCGGAAGGTCAGCTATGACGGAAATATTATTTGGGGATACGATCCTTAGATGGTTGATCTTGAGTCACCTGTCCGGGCTTATTCGTGCAACCACATTTGCCGGTATGGGACAGCCTTGACTTGGTCTGATCGCGTGCTCTTTCACCGGTACCTCCAAAGAGGGAGGGTTATGCGTGCGTGCTGCCCTGATCAGGTAGACGATGATAACCCTGTGAGCCCAGTTGAGTTGTTTGGGATCCCATCCCTGTTTGGGATAGTTTAGTTTGGCCACGACGGTGGCAGGGTGTCACGACGTGACACGGGGCCACCCAAGGCTTGACTCCGAGGGAGTGTGATTGCCGGTGGTACGATGGAAGAGTCACGGGTCAGGCGGGTTTCGTTGGAGCAATGCTGGTCCACCTGAATGGGATCACGAGGTCAGTGCTCCATAGT
This sequence comes from Thinopyrum elongatum, assembly GCA_011799875.1. Classification (NCBI taxonomy): domain Eukaryota; kingdom Viridiplantae; phylum Streptophyta; class Magnoliopsida; order Poales; family Poaceae; genus Thinopyrum; species Thinopyrum elongatum. The sequence continues at coordinate 96,699,856 of CM022298.1, forward strand.
GTGGGTAAAGTGCGCAACCTCTACAAAGTGTAAAATCTATTCGAATAGCCGCGTCCACGGTATTGGACAGCCGTCCAGACCTCACTAGGTGGTCAACCATAGTAGTGTTGATAATGATGGAAGAACTTGTCTGAGAATGAAACTGTTGGACCTCATGCCATTGGCAAGTCTTGGTAACAATATCGAGGATTATGGTTGGGTGTTCTTGGAGTGATCACAAGTTAGTCACCAAAATGCAGGGAGAGTAGCCTGTCATTGCTAATTTCAACCATTCCTTCGGCAACAGTAAATCTTGACCTAATCTTGATTTCTATGATGTTGTCCTGCCTTAATGCTGGTGTTTGTTGTGAGCTTGCGAGTACATTCAAAGTACTCACCTGGCGTGTCATGCCAGTTTGCAGGTCATGCCATGTTTGCTTGTTTGCTTGAAGATGTTGAGATCGCGAGCTAGGATACGCGTTCCAGCCAGAGTACCTGTGGAGTGGAGTCCATCACCGCCGACGTTGTTCCGCTGCCGAGAGATACTCCGCTTCCTCAGGTTGATCCGCTGTTAGCATAGAGCTATCCTGAGCAGGCGTATTATCGCCATGCCGATGTAATCATTGTACCCTTGTAACCTTATCCATAGTAATAAAAAGCTGATTTGTTCTATGCCAACAGTGTCGTATTCCAGGAGACTTGTCCCTGGGCTGGAATACGGGGTGTTTCGGTTTTCTCTGAGCCGGGGTGCCACAAGCGTTGGTATCAGAGCAGGTCTGGCTGTAGGATGCCCTAGACCGAGCGCACGTTAGAAAGCGGTAGAATAGAGCTTAGTGGGTTTGCTGCACTTGCTTGTTGCATTTGTTTGCTGCATAGCATGCATATAGACTAGTTATCACTAACGATGGATCTGGTGAGTATAGGTAACAATCCACTACCTGTACCCTCCATTTGCATATTGTTCCTTGGTGTTTGGTGTCATCTCCGTCCCAGCGGAGTGATGCCAAGGTGCCTAGTAGTATCGATCCCTTGCAGGATTGATGCACAGGTACCACACCAATATTTTCTTCAGCCAGCCCTATTGTTCGGTGATAGACATGTTTCTATCCCGGATCTTGCCGTTGTCCCACTAGCCACAGTGGCAACCCTTAATGATCTTAGTTATCAGAAAAGGGCAATGCCTGCAAGCCCTTCTTTCCACCGCTATGCTACCATGTTATCCATTCCCTGTATAAGTACGGTTTCTTCCGTATGCTTGAGGATGATGTGGTCGTGACCTCGGTGTTCCGGTCCATGATCATCAAGTCCGTCCTCGCCTCTGTATCCTTCCGGCTGCAACTAGTGTTAAGACCGTGGTTGGTGTAGCTTTGTTTACACCAACTCTTTCCACACATGAATTCACTTTCGTGCACACCGCCACAGCATGTTAGACCGTAATACCGAAGTTCTTGCGAGATTTGTGTGCTTGAGTAGGCATGCATATTATTGCTGTGGATAGCTGTGATATATGGCATTGGTTGTGTGTGATCTTGATGCTTGTGTGCTTTTGTTTTAGTCGTTTCTTTTGCTTGGGGCCCCTGGTGTTACCTTATTTTCCCTTATGGAAGTTGCTCACCGACACCGGACTCAAAGAAATCAGTGAAGAGACAGTTATTTGGAGGTTCAGCTCAACAATATGGAATTTTCCGCTGACTGCCTAGTATCGGGAAATACCTGTCCTGACTACCAATGGTATTTTGGATTGATTATCAGCATCAAGTATACATCAGTCCAACCTTCGCAGCGGAAATCATCGAATTAACAAGACGACAGATTGTGTGCCCGATCCACATTACATTTCATGTTAAAGGTATGGTTACCATATACGGTTTGAGTCTGCTATGAGTATAGGTTGAACCCTGATATATCCCGGAAGCAAGCCAGAATGTGTGCGGTGTTTAGCAAGAAGGATAGCCGAACACCCTGTTGCCTACAACAAGTAACTGACAATAGAAACATTAAGGGATATATATATATATATGCACTCAGTCCGCATATGGCAAAAAGAAAGCTTCAGACGTAACCAACCCAGTCCTTCTCAACAAGCTATTAGAGAAGCTTACGACGCAAGGTTTCTTTGTCTGCCTCGATACGACATAACGATATCTTCTAGTGCAAGATACTCATGATAGTTTCCAGCACAAGCTATGCCAATTCCGTCAGCAAGGCATCATATCCGTGGCAGTACAAGATATTCCCCAGACAGTTGGCAGCATATGACAATGCATCCCAGGAGTCAGGTCTGCAACCGTTGGTCAGGATGCAAGACTCAGTCAGGACACAAGTCTGCCTCAGAAATCAAATGCCCAGCTACACATGTTTCTATAGATATGGTGAACATGCTGCCAAGGTTATACGAGTTACTCATCTAATGATGACAGCCCATGAGCTGTATGGGATGCTACTGAACCCTTGCCTGCCTTCCTTTAGTAACGGCACCACGCCTATGTTCTGAGCTGTTTACGGCCGTCCGGGGTGGATGCCGATTTTTATTTCTCTTGTCAGCAACTGTCCGTGTCCTGAGCTGCTTTTCGGCCGTCCCGGGTAGCTGCTAAATTTCTTTCCATAGCGGTGACCCTATGTCCTGAGCTGTTTTTCGGCCGTCTTAGGGAACTGCTACTTTCTTCTTATCGACACCGTCTCATGCTCTGAGCTGCTTTTCAGCCGTCTTGAGTCGGGGTTGAGTTATTCCAGTAATGTCCCAGATCTGAGTTGTAAAGACCGTTCTGGTGGCTACTGGTTTATTTGCTGGTTTCATCCAAGGGTTTCAGACGGTCGTTACCCTACAACTACAACTTGTAAAGTAATATGCCTACCGGAATACTGCACCAGACAGCACCCATGGTCACCCGAAGAATCAAGAATACATAAAGCCAAGCACTTTCAGCTAAGGATCTAGGCAAAGAAAACCACAATAAGAGAACAAGATCATCCATATAGGTATGGTAATGGATGCATGGTACAGATACGCCGGACAGTCTGGTTCGATACCGATCACCATGGGTACACACCCACGGGGTCTATCTCATTTGCAAGGACCCCATATCGAGTCAACCCGCTCAATCAGCTATATATTCTCAGAATCGCCAGAAGGGGGATATTCAAGCTTCTCAGGTAAGACCGAAGTGTCAGCTCAGCAGATCAATTGCAGCAACAGTGTTAAAGCATTACACGGCCTACCATCCACATAGAAATGCCGATAGACTGAGTAATCAAAAGGATGAACAACAGTCTCGAAGCACATGTCCTCATATGTGGGAATCAGTTAAAGAAGAACCTGCCGTGCACAAAATTCTGCTGCCAGGACCACTGTCAGTCAAGACTGTGGATAATATTGTAATGAGACCATGCACCTTTATGCTGGTCACGACAGGTGACAGTCACATCTTTGGCACAAATGTGATACCCAAGACAGTGAAGGTACCCAAGATGATTCAGCAACCCGTGCGAAAAGTCAGATTCCGCCAAGAGAGCGGTATGATTCACGGCACTGTTTTACACCTGAGGACACACAGCCATTGGAAGCCACCCAATGCAATGAGCAAAATATTTCATGTCCACTGAGAGAATTTTTTCACAACCCAATGGACGGTTGTCCATATTGGACTTCGTTGCAACACGTTCATGGGGAAACAACTCTCGGACCTGCGAGAAGAACAGGTATTTCAGGATAATTCATCGCACCCCAGATAGGGCAACAGACATAAAAGGAGTGAAGTCAGAGTAATATATGAGGTAAGATTTGCCAGAAAAAAAGAAGAAGATCCAAGTGAAACAAACCACCCTCAAGTCAGGTAGTCAGACAGATGAAATTTAATGGGAACATTATACAAAGGCAAAAAGGAAACCCGAGTTGGAAACGGTTTCCACAAGTGGGAATATTCGTGTTTGACCCCTGAACAACCAAATCTCGAGGACGAGATTTCTTTAAGGGGAGTAGGTTTGTAACACCCTGGATTTTGCCCATTTTCTTTTTCTTTCGATTTTGGCCTAGTTTTGCTCTTCTGTGGCTTAGTGGTCTTGAAACCTGGAGAGATCATCCTTGATTCCTCTCCCAAGTGGCTAGTCAACCTCAAAATCATCTCAAGCCCTTGTCATTTCCATCTTGGACCAAACTCAATATTCTTTTCTTGGGAATATCCCTTTTTCTATTAAAGGAATAACCCTGTCTGTCCTGGGTTGTGAAGCAACCCACATTTCCATCACTCTGAAAATTCCCAAGTAATTCTCATAAATTGTTTGGGTCATATCTTCCTCAGATATGTTAAAACCTTCCTTGCCATGTTCAAAAATATTCCACCAATATTCCTTTTCTGATTCTGCCCCAGCTGGCAGTTTGTGAAGCAAGTACCCTTTATATTTGCTTGCTTGCTCTCAAACTTTTTGTGCACTCTTTCCCATCCATATCATTGCCACATGCCAAATTTAAACTCAAGTGGGCTAGTAAATCTTCCTTGGAAAATTTCCAAAGTTTCTGGTTAGCTGGAAGCTTAATGAAGGAAGTACTAGCTAGGAGTATCCAAATGAGTTGAAATTTTTCAAGCACCTTCATATGATCAAATCATGACTCTCCACCAAGTTTCAAACCAATCCAATCATCCATGAGAACAGAACATCAAATCTTGGCTTCTGGTCATATTTTCCTGTTGTGAAGCAACTATATTTTATATTGTTTCATAATTGCTGAAAATTTACCAGGACATTCTCCTAATCACATGACACCTCTCCACCAAAGTTGGGCTCATTATATTTAGCCGTTTCTCCTCAGTTATTTTTCTTAGATTCCGGTCAGAGAGGACCATTATGAAAGAAGTAACATTTTGGCTTGTCCAAATGGCATGAAATTTATATGGCATCCTCATATGACCAAATCATCAACCTATGCCCATTTTTAGCCTTATACAATACTTGAGGTGAGTGCCACTTCAAGGTTAGTGATTCTGGTCAGTATAGCCATTTGAAATGCAAGTGCTATGTATCTTCATCCAAATGGGCTGCAAATTTGCAGACATGATCATCTTAGCATGTGATCACACCATGCCAAATATCAGAGTCTAGATCCTGCTTGATCTCCCCCACCCCACTCCAAACACCTTGCTGTGGCTTGGTCTCCAAGCTCACTTCTCTCACTTCTTGCCTCCACTTCCAGCCAAGACTTGATGAGTCCACTCTCTGACCACCGAACTATCTTGTTGACATGATCTTAGGTCGTGTCAATGCCCTGGACGCGTGGCACCGGCGGTGACCACCGCCCAGGCACGCCGTGTGTAACGCCCTAAAAATTTAATCATGTTTTTACTAAATAAAAATTTGGCCAGAAATAAAATTTTGAATTATACTAGGTCTTTATTTAATTTCGGAACCTTTTCTGTTTTCTGATTTCAAATTCTTCCCTCCGTATAGAAATTTTTGGAAATAATATTGTGGCTTGGGTAGTTCTCTTAAAACATTTCAATTATAGTTTAATAACAGTAAGAATTATTTTCATAATAAAAATTTCCCCAAAACAATTCTTTTAATAGCTATTCCTATATTTTAAATGCCTCTGTTACACTACAACTAATTTAAATATTTCTATTTAATTTGGCCAGGTCAGGATTTCTATGAGGAGTACCACATCGACGACCGTGCGGAGCCTAGGATAGCAGCCATGCGGGATAGGAATTATCCGGGTCAGCTGTTCCTGTGGGAATGGAGCCCCATCTACATTGGAGAACCACGAGTTAATTCTGTCATCCACCACCAGACATCATTGTTGTATCATTGGACCTTTATTGTCTTGTATTCAATTCTTGTAATAGCTTGGTAATCTGTAACAAGGACGTGTCCACCAGTAACAGTAATCCTGGGCTGGTGGTAACACGAGGGGTTAAATTTCTGGGATATGTTGTGTCCCTGAAATCCGGCCCCGACACCGTGGACGTGAGCCACATGTCGTTTGCTCGGGCCCCTCCTCTCCTTGTCGGTTCCGCGTGACTAATCATGTCCAACAGCTCTCCCTCGTTGTCCTCTACTCCCCAGACCTCTCTCCCCCTCTCTCGTTCCCTCCCACGCGGTGCACAGGCCGTGACCACGACCGGTCGTCTCTGCCGCCGTCAAGTCCGATGACTGTGAGCCCTCTCGAGCATTCCCGGCCTTCCCCGAGCCCTCTCAGACCCTCCGCGACCTCCTGGGAACTCTCTCCCATCCTCCAGGCGAGCTCTGGAAGCGCCGGGATGCCGGCACACGCGTCGCCGCGGCCAAGCTCGGCCTCCTCCATCGCCCGCCTATAAATAGGCTGCCCGAGCCCATTCCGAGCTCACCAAGCCTCTCCTCTCCCTCTTCTGGTCCTCCCCGACCCATCCAAACCATCGTCAGAGCTCCTCCCCATTGCATTTGGCCGCCATTGCCGCCTCGGCTCTCGCCTAAATTGGCGATGCCCGAGCCCCCTCCCTCCTTGCTGCCACACCAACAGCCTCCTCGGGGCCAGGCGAAGCCCTGCCCAAGCTCCTCTCTTCCCCTCCGCCGCCGTAGCCCCGAGGCCGTCGCCGTCGAATCACCATCCACTTCGGGCGGTGCCGCCACTTCTCCGGTGATCCTCGGCATCCATGCCACCCACCACTGGATGCGGATCTTCGTGCTGAATCCATCCATGGGTGGGACGTCGTCGGAGGTGGCCTGTATCGCCGGGAGTCATCGCCGGCCGATCGCCTCTTCTCTGCTCGGCGTCAAAGGAGGAAGAAGGGGGTGGGGGGAAGATAAGGTGGGCCAGCCCACTGTGGCCCACCATTTTTTTTAAACTTAGTTGGGTAGCAGCGGGTGGCCGGCCCAGTGGCAGCAGTAATAGCGGCGAGATTTGGTCTAGCTCGACCCAGGAGCACAGTGAAGTTTATTCTTTTCTAGAATTTAACCAGGGACCCGAAAGTAATCAGTTTTTATAGAAAGGTCCCTGCCCTTCAATCCTTCATATCCTTTCCACCGCAACTCCGATCGAGGTGACTCCAAAGCCCACATCTTCGTCTTTTCGAGTTCTTCATGCTGGTATCATTTTCATACTGTCTTGACATAGTGGAAATGACCCATTTGCCCTTGCCATAAACAGCCCCCTCCGAGAGAGAACTGTTTCTGGCAACTTCTTCCGCGACCTTTCCGCACTCCTTCCCGGTGGTTCCTTCATCTCCAGGCAAGCCACAACCCTCATCTGCAAAATTGCATTGCAATATCGTAGTTAAACTAATTATTCTAATAGCAAATATGCTTATTTGTATAATGGATTAGATTCTGCAATGCTAGAGTAAATTCTTGTATCGGTAACTATCATGTTGAGGACTAGTTTGTTAGGAGCTAGTAGTTTATCCACTTGATGATGCTATGTCGTGGTTGGATTAAGAGATTACCGTCTATGATTATTTTGGATTTCATACGGTAGTATGTGAATAAGAATTAGTAGCAGTGGCTTGAGCATAGGGGTATTGGATTACTAGTTGATTAATGTTTTGACTTGGATTACTATGATATCGGAAGGTCAGCTATGACGGAAATATTATTCGGGGATACGATCCTTAGCTGGTTGATCTTGAGTCACCTGTCCGGGCTTATTCATGCAACCACATTTGCCGGTATGGGACGGCCTTGACTTGGTCTGATCGCGTGCTCTTTCACCGGTACCTCCAAAGAGGGTGGGTTATGCGTGCGTGCTGCCCTGATCAGGTAGACGACGATAACCCTGTGAGCCCAGTTGAGTTGTTTGGGATCCCGTCCCTGTTTGGGACAGTTTAGTTTGGCCACGACGGTGGCAGGGTGTCACGAGGTGACATGGGGCCACCCAAGGCTTGACTCCGAGGGAGTGTGATTGCCGGTGGTACGATGGAAGAGTCACAGGTCAGGTGGGTTTCGTTGGAGCAATGCTAGTCCACCTGAATGGGATCATGAGGTCAGTCCTCCATAGTGTGGGTAAAGTGCGCAACCTCTGCAGAGTGTAAAATCTATTCGAATAGCCGCGTCCACGGTATTGGATAGCCCGTCCAGACCTCACTAGGTGGTCAACCATAGTAGTGTTGATAATGATGGAAGAACTTGTCTGAGAATGAAACTGTTGGACCTCATGCCATTGGCAAGTCTTGGTAACAATATCGAGGATTATGGTTGGGTGTTCTTGGAGTGATCACAAGTTAGTCACCAGAATGCAGGGAGAGTAGCCTGTCATTGCTAATTTCAACCATTCCTTCGGCAACAGTAAATCTTGACCTAATCTTGATTTCTATGATGTTGTCCTGCCTTAATGCTGGTTTTTGTTGTGAGCTTGCGAGTACATTCAAAGTACTCAACTGGCGTGTCATGCCAGTTTGCAGGTCATGCCATGTTTGCTTGTTTGCTTGAAGATGTTGAGATCGCGAGCTAGGATACGCGTTCCAGCCAGAGTCCCTGCGGAGTGGAGTCCATCACCGTCGACGTTGTTCCGCTGCCGAGAGATACTCCGCTTCCTCAGGTTGATCTGCTGTTAGTATAGAGCTATCCTGAGCAGGCGTATTATCGCCGTGCCGATGTAATCATTGTACCCTTGTAACCTTATCCATAGTAATAAAAAGCTGATTTGTTCTATGCCAATAGTGTCGTATTCCAGGAGACTTGTCCCTGGGCTGGAATACGGGGCGTTCCGGTTTTCTCTGAGCCTTGGTGCCACACAGTGACCATTGGATGTTAATCCAACGGTCGTGCTGCTTCTTCAACCTCTGGTCTTCTTGCTCTAGCCGGCCAAACCAGCGCCAGCCGTACTGCCTGCTCATTCCTCCCGTGGCCGGATGTGCTGCCGCGTAGGCCAAACCGCTTCACACTACTCCCATCACTGGCCTGGCCATCCCTCTATGCACCCACAGTTCTTGTTATTCTCCGGTGATGGCAGATGAAGCAGTAAACCCTCGTACTCCCCTTCGTGTGGGAAACAACTGCCGGGTCTTCTCCGGCTCCGGGTCGTTCCCTTCCTAGGCCTCGCCGTCGTCCACCGCCCTGGTGCTCTCGGTGCGGCGTGGTCAACGTGGTCAATGAATGACATCCATCAGAAGAGGACTGTACGTGGAGAGGATGACAGCTAGGTCCACGGCCCCACGCAAGGAAGTGCTTCCTTATTACAAGCAAAATAAAGATTCCTCCACCTGACAGTGGGGACCCTCCAGAAGGGCCTCTTTATTTCGTGAAAAAAAGTTCCTCCCGCTGGCAGCTCGGACCCACTAGCTATATCTTCGAATGCAAGGAACTGCCTCCTTATAATGCACAAAAAAATGAATACTCCCCCTTCTAGCTGGGACCCACCATATTTGGAGGCTAACTTGTGGGCCTACTAAGTTGACCCGGACGCAGGATTTGTCAACTTAGTCCATATAAATGATTCTAGCTGCACTGACCGTACGATGTCCATCCAACGACCATTGATACGTCCATTTTGCATCATGGTTTCCTACTATTATTTATAATGTTTTTATGCATAATAATGCTTTTGGGAGTAATTCTAATGCCTTTTCTCTCATAATATGCAAGGTTTACACAAAGAGGGAGAATACCGGCAGCTGGAATTCTGGACCTAGAAAAGCTATGTCAGAGCTACCTATTCTGCACATCTCTAAATGAGCTGAAAATTTACGGAGAATTGTTTTGGAATATATGAAGAATATTGAGGCAAATAACTATCAGAGGAGGCCCACTAGGTGGGCACAACCCACCTGGGCACGCCAGGGAGCCCAGGCACACCCTGGTTGGTTTGTGCCCTCCTCGGCCCACCTCCGGTGCCCCTCTTCTGGTATATAAGTCATTTTTACCTAGAAAAATAAATAAGGGGAGGACTTTTGGGATGAAGCGCTGCTGTCTCGAGGCGGAACTTGGGCAGCGTCACTTTTGCCCTCCGGCGGAGCGATTCCACCGGGGGAACTTCCCTCCCGGAGGGGGAAAATCGTTGTCATCGTCATCCCCAACAACTCTCCCATCTTTGGGAGGGCCATCTCCATCAACATCTTCAACAACACCATCTCCTCTCAAACCCTAGTTCATCTCTTGTGTTCAATCTTTGTACCGGAACCTTAGATTGGTGCTTGTGGGTGACTAGTAGTGTTGATTACATCTTGTAGTTGATTACTATATAGTTTATTTTGGTGGAAGATTATATGTTCAGATCCATTATGCTATTTAATACCCCTCTGATCTTGAGCACGATTATTATTTGTGAGTACTTACTTTTGTTCTTGAGGTCACGGGAGAAGTCATCTTGCAAGTAATCATGTGAACTTGATATGTGTTCGATATTTTGATGATATGTATGTTGTGATTCCCATAGTGGTGTCATGTGAACATCGACTACATGGAACTTCACCATACTTTGGCCTAAGGGAATGCATTGTGGAGTAGTTATTACATGATGGGTTGCTAGAGTGACAGAAGCTTAAACCCTAGTTTATGCGCTACTTCGTAAGGGACCGATTTGGATCCAAAAGTTTAATGCTATGGTTAGATTTTATCTTAATACTTTTCTCATAGTTGCGGATGCTTGCGAGGGGGTGAATCATAAGTAGGAGGTTTGTTCAAGTAAGAACAACACCTAAGCACCGGTCCACCCACATATCAAATTATCAAAGTAGCGAACACAAATCGAACCAACATGATGAAATTCCTATGTACCCTCAAGAACGCTTTGCTTATTATAAGAGACCGTTTTGGCCTTTCCTTTGCCAAAAAAGGATTGGGCTACCTTGCTGCACTTTATTTACCGTTACCGTTAATTGCTCGTTACAAATTATCTTGCTCTCAAACTACCTGTTACCAACTATTTCAGTGCTTGCAGAAAATACCTTGCTGAAAACCACTTGTCATTTCCTTCTGCTCCTCGTTGGGTTCGACACTCTTACTTAGCGAAAGGACTACGATTGATCCCCTATACATGTGGGTCATCAGCCATCATGTTTCTTCAACCTCTAGTCTTCTTGCTCCAGCCGCCCAAACCATCACTGGCTGTGCCGCCTCCTCCTGCGTCCCGTGGCCGGCGGTGCAGCCGCGCAGTCCTCACTGCTCCCTATACTCACCCAGACCTCCTGTTATTCTCCGGCAATGGCAGCCTCACACTGCAGCTTGATATGTCCATTTTGCATCATGTTTACCTACTGTTATTTATGATGTTTTTATGCATAATAATGCTTTTTGGAGTAATTCTAATGCCTTTTCTCTCATAATATGCAAGGTACACACAAAGAGGGAGAATTCCGGCAGCTGGAAATCTGGACCTGGAAAAGCTACGTCAGGCCACCTATTCTGCATAACTCCAAATGAGCTGAAACTTAACGAGGATTTTTTATGGAATAAATAATAAATACTGGAGCAAATAACCACCGGAGGGGGGCCACCTGGTGAGCACAAGACACCAGGGCGCGCCCTGGTGGGTTTTGCTCAGCCCAGCCCACCTCCGGTGCCCATCTTCTGGTATATAAGTCATTTTGACCTAGAAAAAATAAGGAGAGGACTTTCGGGACGGAGCGCCGCCGTCTCGAGGCGGAACTTGGGTAGGAGCACTTTTTCCCTCTGGCGGAGCGATTCCGCCGGGGGAACTTCCCTCCCGGAGGGGGAAATCATCGTCATCATCATCACCAACAACTCTCCCATCTTGGGGAGGATAATCTCCATCAACATCTTCAACAGCACCATCTCCTCTCAAACCCTAGTTCATCTCTTGGGTTCAATCTTTGTACCGGAACTATAGATTGGTGCTTGTGGGTGACTAGTAGTGTTGATTACATCTTGTAGTTGATTACTATATGGTTTATTTGGTGGAAGAGTATATGTTCAGATCCAATATGATATTTAATACCCCTCTGATCATGAGCATGATAATCATTTGTGAGTAGTTACTTTTGTTCTTGAGGTCACGGGAGAAATCATGTTGCAAGTAATCATGTGAACTTGATATGTGTTCGATATTTTGATAGTATGTATGTTGTGATTCCCTTAGTGGTGTCATGTGAACATCGACTACATGACACTTCACCATATTTGCGCCTAAGGGAATGCATTGTGGAGTAGTTATTAGATGATGGGTTGTGAGAGTGACAGAAGCTTAAACCCTAGTTTATGCGCTATTCCATAAGGGACCGATTGGATCCAAAAGTTTAATGCTATGGTTAGAATTTATTCTTAATACTTTTCTCTTAGTTGCAGATGCTTGCGAGGGGTTTAATCATAAGTAGGAGGTTTGTTCAAGTAAGAACAGCACCTAAGCACTGGTCCACCCACATATCAAATTATCAAAGTAGCGAACACGAATCGAATCAACATGATGAAAGTGACTAGATGAAATTCCCGTGTACCCTCAAGAATGCTTTGCTTATCATAAGAGACCGTTTTGGCCTGTCCTTTGCCTCAAAAGGATTGGGCTACCTTGCTGCACTTTTGTTACTACTACCATTACTTGCTCGTTACAAATTATCTTGCTATCAAACTACTCTGTTACTTACAATTTCAGCACTTGCAGACATTACCTTGCTGAAAACCACTTGTCATTTCCTTCTGCTCCTCGTTGGGTTCGACACTCTTACTTATCGAAAAGGCTACAATTGATCCCATATACTTGTGGGTCATCAAGGCTCTTTTCTGGCGCCGTTGCCGGGGAGTGAAGCGCTCTTGGTAAGGAAAAATTATTACTACGTGCTGAAATTTATTGTCACTTGTTACTATGGAAAACAATCCTTTGAGGGGTTTGTTCGGGGTATCTTCACCTTGACCAGAACCACAATTAGTTATCCCTCAACCTACTGCACCTACTGAAAATATTGAATATGAAATTCCTTCAGGTATGATAGAACAACTACTAGCTAATCCTTATGCAGGAGATGGAACAGAACATCCTGATATGCACTTGATATATGTGGAAGAAATTTGTGCATTGCTTAAGCTTGCAGGTTTACCCGAAGATGAGGTTAAGAAGAAGGTTTTCCCTTTATCTTTGAAGGTAAAAGCATTGGCATGGTATAGGCTATGCGATGATATTGGATCTTGGAATTGGAATCGATTGAAATTGGAGTTTCACCAAAAAAATTATCCTATGCATCTAGTTCATCGTGATCGGAATTACATATATAATTTTTGGCCTCGTGAAGGAGAAAGTATCGCTCTAGTTTGGGGGAGGCTTAAGTCAATGTTATATTCATGCCCCAATCATGAGCTCTCAAGAGAAATTATTATCCAGAATTTTTATGCTCGGCTTTCTCATAATGATCGATCCATGCTTGATACTTCTTGTGCTGGTTCTTTTATGAAGAAGGCTATTGAATTCCAGTGGGATCTTTTGGAAAGAATTAAACGCAACTCTGAAGATTGGGAACTCGACGAAGGTAAAGAGTCAGGTATTAAGCTTAAGTATGATTGTGTTAAATCTTTTATGAATACCGATGCTTTTGAAAAGTTTAGCACTAAATATGGACTAGACTCTGAGATAGTAGCCTCCTTTTGTGAATCATTTGCTACTCATGTTGATCTCCCTAAGGAGAAGTGGTTTAAATATCACCCACCTATTAAAGAAGAAATTAAAGAACCGGTACTAGCTAAAGAGGAAATTATTATTTATAATGTTGATCCAGTTGTTCCTACTGCTTATATTGAGAAACCACCTTTCCCTGTTAGGATAAAGGAACATGCTAAAGTTACAACTATGGTCAACAAAAGCTATATTAGAACACCTAAACCTGATGAACAAATCAAAGTAGAACCTAGTGTTGCTATGGTTAAGGATCTCCTGGAAGAAAATATAGATGGGCATGTTATTTACTTCTGTAATGAAGCTACTAGAATTGCCAAACCTGATAAAGAGGATAAACATAGACCCGTTGTTGGCATGCCTGTTGTCTCAGTTAAAATAGGAGATCACTATTATCATGGTTTATGTGACATAGGTGCTAGCGTGAGTGCTATTCCCTTTACCTTATATCAAGAAATTATGAATGACATAGCACCCGCTGAAATAGAAGAAATAGATGCTACTATTAAACTTGCTAATAGAGACACCATCACGCCACTTGGGATTGTTAGAGATGTTGAAGTCTTGTGTGGGAAAATAAAATATCCTACTGATTTTCTTGTTCTTGGTTCCCCACAAGATGACTTTTGTCCCATTATCTTTGGTAGAACTTTCTTGAACACCGTTAATGCTAAAATAGATTGTAAGAAACAAACTGTCGGTGTCAGCTTTGGTGATCAGTCTCATGAGTTTAATTTTTCCAAGTTTAGTAGAAAACCTCATAAAAAGGAATTGCCTAGTAAGGATCAAATAATTGGTCTTGCTTCTATTGCTATGTACTGATCCTTTAGAATAACATCTGCTAGACCATGAAAATGATTTGCGTATGCATGAAAGAAATGAAATAGATAGAATCTTGTTCGAACAACAACCTCTGCTTAAACACAATCTGCCTATTGAAACTCTAGGAGGTCCTCCTCCACCTAAAGGTGATCCTATGTTTGAATTAAAACAATTGCCAGACACTTTGAAATATGCTTATCTTGATGAGAAGAAGATATATCCTGTTATTATTAGCGCTAACCTTTCAGAACATCAAGAAGAAAGATTATTGAAAGTTCTTAGGAAGCACCGAGGTGCTATTGGATATACTCTTGATGATTTAAAGGGCATTAGTCCCACTCTATGTCAGCACAAGATTAATATGGAACCTGATGCTAAACCCGTTGTTGATCACCAACATCGGTTAAATCCGAAAATGAAGGAAGTGGTAAGAACGGAAATATTAAAACATCTGGAAGCAGGTATAATCTATCCTATAGCTGATAGTAGATGGGTAAGTCCTGTTCATTGTGTCCCTAAGAAAGGAGGTATTACTATTGTTCCTAATGATAAGAATGAACTTATTCCACAAAGAATTGTTACAGTCTATAGAATGGTAATTGATTTTAGAAAATTAAACAAAGCAACTAGAAAAGATCATTACCCTTTGCCTTTTATTGATCAAATGTTAGAAAGATTATCTAAGCTAACACATTTTTTGCTTCCTTGATGAATATTCTGGTTTTTCACAAATACCTGTTTCTCAACCTGATAAAGAAAATACCACTTTCACTTGTCCCTTTGGAACTTATGCTTATAGACATATGCCTTTTGGTTTATGCAATGCACCTGTTACCTTTCAAAGATGTATGACTGCTATATTCTCTGACTTTTGTGAAAAGATTGTTGAGGTTTTCATGGATTACTTTTCTGTTTATGGGAAGTCTTTTGATAATTGTTTAAGCAATCTTGATCGAGTTTTGCAGAGATGAGAGCAAAAAAATCTTATGTTGAATTGTGAGAAGTGCCACTTTATGGTTAATGAAGGTATTGTTTTGGGCCATAAAATTTCTGAAAGAGGTATTGAAGTGGACAAAGCTAAGGTTGATGCAATTGAGAAAATGCCATGTCCTAAAGATATCAAAGGTATTCATAGTTTCTTAGGTCATGCTGGTTTCTATAGGGGATTTATCAAAGACTTTTCTAAAATTTCTAGGCCCCTTATAAATCTTTTGCAAAAGGATGTTCCTTTTGTTTTTGATGATGATTGTTTAGAAGCCTTCGAAACACTCAAGAAAGCCTTAATTTCTACACCTATTGTTGAACCACCTGACTGGAACTTTCCTTTTGAAATTATGTGTGATGCTAGTGATTATGTTGTTGGTGTTGTTCTAGGACAAAGAGTTGATAAGAAACTAAATGTTATTCATTATGCTAGTAAGACTCTAGACAGTGCTCAAAGAAATTATGCTACTACTGAAAAAGAATTTCTAGCAGTGGTGTTTGCCTATCATAAATTTAGATCTTACATTGTCGACTCAAAAGTAATTGTTCACACCGACCATGCTGCTATTAAATATTTTATGGAAAAGAAAGATGCTAAACCTAGGCTTTTTCGATGGGTTCTCTTGCTACAAGAATTTGATTTACATATCACTAATAGAAAAGGAGCAGAGAACCCCGTTGTTGATAACTTGTCTAGGTTGGAAAATGTCCTTGATGACCCACTACCTATTGATGATAGTTTCCCTGATGAACAGTTAGCTGCAATAAATGTTTCTCATAACACTCCTTGGTATGCTGACTATGCTAATTACATTGTTGCTAAATATTTACCACCTAGCTTTACATACCAACAAAAGAAAAAATTCTTCTATGATTTAAGACATTACTTCTCGGATGACCCACATCTTTATAAAGGAGTAGATGGTATTATTAGATGTTGTGTACCTGAGCATGAATAGGGATAAATCCTACGGAAATGTCACTCCGAAGCTTATGGGGGGCATCATGCGGGGGACAGAACTGCTCACAAGGTATTGCAATCTGGATTTTATTGGCCTACTCTTTTCAAGGATGCTCGTAAGTTCATCTTATCTTGTGATGAATGTCAAAGAATAGGTAATATCAGTAAGCGTCAAGAAATGCCTATGAATTATTCACTTGCTGTTGAACCATTTGATGTTTGGGGTTTTGATTACATGGGACCTTTTCCTTCCTCTAATGGGTATACACATATTTTGGTTGCTGTTGATTATGTTACTAAGTGGGTAGAAGCTATTCCAACCAGTAGTGCTGATCACAACACCTCTATTAAAATGCTTGAGGAAGTTGTTTTCCCAAGGTTTGGAGTCCCTAGATATTTAATGACTGATGGTGGTTCACACTTTATTCATGGTACTTTCCGTAAAATGCTTGCCAAGTATGATGTTAACCATATAATTGCATCACCCTATCATCCTCAGTCTAGTGGTCAAGTTGAACTTAGCAATAGAGAAATAAAATTAATTTTGCAAAAGACTGTCAATAGGTCCTGGAAGAATTGGTCTAAGAAATTAGATGATGCACTTTGGGCTTATAGAACAACATATAAAAATCCTGTGGGTATGTCTCCTTATAAAATGGTTTATGGAAAAGCTTGTCATTTGCCTCTTGAGTTAGAACATAAAGCATATTGGGCAATTAAAGAACTCAACTATGATTTTAAACTTGCCGGTGAAAACAGGTTATTTGATATTAGCTCATTAGACGAATGGAGAACCCAAGCTTATGAAAATGCCAAGTTATTTAAGGAAAAAGTTAAAAGATGGCATGATAAAAGAATCCAAAAGTGTGAGTTCAAAGTTGGGGAATATGTTCTTTTGTACAACTCTCGTTTCAGATTCTTTCCAGGAAAACTCCTCTCCAAATGGGAAGGACCCTATGTTATTGAGGAGGTTTACCAGTCTGGAGCTATCAAAATAAATAATGCCGAAGGTACTAACCCAAAGGTTGTTAATGGGCAACGAATAAAGCATTATATCTCAGGTACGCCCATTAATGTTGAAAGCAATGTTATCCAAACTATGACACCGGAAGAACACATAAAAGAAACCTTCCGGAACACTCCAGAATCGTGAAAAAGAGGAGGTACGTGATACAGTAAGTAAATGGACTCCGAAAAATCCACAAAAATATTTTTTGTCAGTTTTGGAATATTTAGAAAATTAGGAAAATAAGAAACTACCAGGAAGGTGACCCTGGTGGGCACAAGACACCAGGGCGTGCCTGGCTTGCCAGGCGCGCCCAGGTGGGTTGTGCCCACCTCGGGTACCTTCCGGACTCCGTTTTTCTTCCGTTTGCTTGTTTCCCAAGATAAAAAAAATCTTTATATACCCCCCGAACCTATTTACTTCCGTATCACGGAGAAATCTTCTGTTTCTTTTCTTGCTGTTTTCCTGATAGATCTGAAAATATGTCATCCCAAGACTCGGAGGGTCAGAGCTATGTTGCTGATTTTATCGCAAACCCCAAGTCTTATGGTGATGTGGAGCATTATGGCTGGACTTTGGAGGAAGAGGAAGACTATTATCCTAGGGAGAAGGAGGAATCGAGCTCAGACGAGGACGAAGCCCCATTGCCTCAACCTGGGGACATGCATGTGGAATTCAAGAAGTCAAGCCTCCCCAACAAAGCAAAGAGGCCTAAGGTTTAGTTTATACCCTTCCGCCTTTTGCAGGAAAACAAGCAAGATTTATGAAAAAAGGTACTGGAGCTTGAGCAGGAGATCGGTGAATTGAAGGAGGAAAATTCCATCCTCAAGCGTAAGCTGAGGAAGAAGGACAAGATCTCTACTTCATCACCACCACCTTCTTCATCACCAAAAGAAAACTGAGTATCGGGTATGGGCACTCCCCTTGGTTTCCGCCAAGCTTGGGGGAGGTGCCCCGGTATCGTATCACACCCATTATCCTTTGCCTTTACTTATTTTAGTTCGATCCTTTCTTTTCAAGAGTTTGCCTAGTGATCTATCCTTGTAATCGTGTGCAAGATATATAATAAAGTTTAGTTTGAGTTTTTGTTTTCTTTACTTTCATGTTTCAATAAAAAGAAAGGAAATAAATGAAAAAGATCATATGCTAATCTTATGGTAGGTAATGACATCACATAAGGAAAAGTATAAGTAGAAAATTTTATTAGAGATTGACAAACATAGTGTTGGTCAATGATGCAACTTGTGAAAGAATTAATAAGGGAAGAGAAGATTCACATGCAAATACACTATCCTGGAAATCTTTTGTGATTGTGATCCCCCATCAAAATATTATATGCCAAAATTGTTGACGTTGGACAAGGAAGACAACTTAATGATTTATGTTTGTTCATATTCACATAGAAGTTATATTGTCATAGATCCTTCAACATGTGGTGCTTGCCCCCCATCTTTGCTAGCCAAAAATTCCGCACTAAGTAGAGATACTACTTGTGCATCTAAAAACCCTTAAACCCAAATCTTATTTTCAAGAGTCCACCATACCTACCTATGGATTGAGTAAGATCCTTCAAGTAAGTTGTCATCGGTGCAATAAGGCAATAAAAATTGTTTCTAAAAGTGTGAGATCATCTAGTGTAATAGAAAATTGAGCGTTGTACGAACTTGTGATGGTGAAGAATAAAAGCGACAGACTGCATAATAAAGGTTGCCATCACAAGGGGCAATATAACGTGACGTTATTTTGCACTAAGGGGTTGAGCATACAAACAAATAAGCGCATGGCAACCTCTGCTTCCCTCTACGAAGGGCCTATCTTTTACTTATATGTATTCACTTTTATGCAAGAGTCAAAGTTTTTCTCTCTATTCCTTTTTTATTTTTCTCCTTTGGCAAGCATCATGTGGTGAGGAAAGATCTAGGCACATATGTCCAGTTGAATATGGGTAGCATGAGTCATTATTGTTGACATCACCCTTGAGGTGAATACGTTGGGAGGCAAAATTATAAGCCCCTATCTTTCTATGTGTCTGGTTTAAACGTTTTGCTCATGTGTATGCGGTGAGTGTTAGCAATAATAGAAGACTATATGATGGTTGAGTATGTGGACTTGCCTAAAGGCTCCGATACGTGACCCTTCCTGAAAAGATGATGAATTGTAGTTGCAAAGTTGACTGAGAACATAGTTTGTTGGTTTCCAGTAGAGTTTATGCTTTATACTTCAATAGTGCGATGAATTGTTACTTATTTATGAGAAGTCTATGATAAAAGTTTTATGTTAAAGTTTGTTGCTGTTATAATAATTCACATGATGCTTCTATGTCCGTATTTTGTTTTTATCGACACCTCTCCCTCTCTAAGCATGTGGACATGTTTTTCGATTTTGGTTTTCACTTGAGGACAAGCGAGGTCTAAGCTTGGGGGAGTTGATACGTCCATTTTGCATCATGTTTACCTACTGTTATTTATGATGTTTTTATGCATGATAATGCTTTTTGGAGTAATTCTAATGCCTTTTCTCTCATAATATGCAAGGTACACACAAAGAGGGAGAATTCCGACAGCTGGAAATCTGGACCTGGAAAAGCTATGTCAGGCCACCTATTCTGCACAACTCCAAATGAGCTGAAACTTCACGAGGATTTTTTATGGAATAAATAAGAAATACTGGAGCAAATAACCACCGGAGGGGGGCCACCTGGTGAGCACAAGACACCAGGGCGCGCCTGGCCCCCCAGGCGCGCCCTGGTGGGTTGTGCTCAGCACAGCCCACCTCCGGTGCCCATCTTCTGGTATATAAGTCATTTTGACCAAGAAAAAATAAGGAGAGGACTTTCGGGACGGAGCGCCGCCGTCTCGAGGCGGAACTTGGGCAGGAGCACTTTTGCACTCGGGCGGAGCGATTCCGCTGGGGGAACTTCCCTCCCGGAGGGGGAAATCATAGTCATCATCATCACCAACAACTCTCCCATCTTGGGGAGGGAAATCTCCATCAACTTCTTCAACAACACCATCTCCTCTCAAACCCTAGTTCATCTCTTGTGTTCAATCTTTGTACCGGAACTATAGATTGGTGCTTGTGGGTGACTAGTAGTGTTGATTACATCTTGTAGTTGATTACTATATGGTTTATTTGGTGGAAGATTATATGTTCTGATCCAATATGCTATTTAATACCCCTCTGATCTTGAGCATGATTATCATTTGTGAGTAGTTAGTTTTGTTCTTGAGGTCACGGGAGAAATCATGTTGCAAGTAATCATGTGAACTTGATATGTGTTCGATATTTTGATAGTATGTATGTTGTGATTCCCTTAGTGGTGTCATGTGAACGTCGACTACATGACACTTCACCATATTTGGGCCTAAGGGAATGCATTGTGGAGTAGTTATTAGATGATGGGTTGCGAGAGTGATAGAAGCTTAAACCCTAGTTTAGGCGCTATTCCGTAAGGGACCGATTGGATCCAAAAGTTTAATGCTATGGTTAGAATTTATTCTTAATACTTTTCTCGTAGTTGCGGATGCTTGTGAGGGGGTTAATCATAAGTAGGAGGTTTGTTCAAGTAAGAATAGCACCTAAGCACCGGTCCACCGACATATCAAATTATCAAAGTAGCAAACACGAATCGAATCAACATGATGAAAGTGACTAGATGAAATTCCCGTGTACCCTCAAGAACGCTATTCTTATCATAAGAGACCGTTTTGGCCTGTCCTTTGCCTCAAAAGGATTGGGCTACCTTGCTGCACTTTTGTTACTACTACCATTACTTGCTCGTTACAAATTATCTTGCTATCAAACTACTCTGTTACTTACAATTTCAGCACTTGCAGACATTACCTTGCTGAAAACCACTTGTCATTTCCTTCTGCTCCTCGTTGGGTTCGACACTCTTACTTATCGAAAAGGCTACAATTGATCCCATATACTTGTGGGTCATCACAGCCGAACTAGTAAACCCTCGTAATCCCGTCCGCGTGAGAAACAACTCCGAGTCTTCCCCGGCTCCAGGTCATTCCCTTCCTAGGCATCACCGTCATCCACCGCCTTGGTGCTCTCGGCGCGGTGTGTTCAACGTGGTCAAGGAACGACTTCCATCGGAAGAGGACTATACGTGGAGAGACTTACAGCTGGATCCATGGCCGTAGCAAGGAAGTGCCTCCTTATTACGTGCAAAATAATGATTCCTCCACCTGACAGAGGGGGCCTGCTACTTCTTGAGCTTGCGTTGGTTTTTCCCTTGAAGAGGAAAGGGTGATGCAGCAAAGTAGAGATAAGTATTTCACTTAGTTTGAGAACCAAGGTATCATTCTAGTAGGAGGTACACGCAAGTCTCCAATCTATGCACCTGCACAAACAATCAAACACTTGCACCCAACACGATAAAGGGGTTGTCAATCCCTTCACGGTCATTTGCAAGGATGAGATCTGATAGAGATAGATATAAAAGATTACTAAAATGTAAAACAAAGTAAAAACAAATAAATTGCAGCAAGGTATTTTTGGGTTTTTTGGTTTATAGATCTGATAATATATGATGGAAAATAGACCCGGGGGCCATAGGTTTCACTAGAGGCTTCTCTCTTGAAAGAAAGCATACGGTGGGTGAACAAATTACTGTCGAGCAATTGATAGAAAAGCGCAAAGTTATGACGATATCCAAGGCAATGATTATGAATATAGGCATCACGTCTGTGTCAAGTAGACCAAAATGATTCTGCATCTACTACTATTACTCCACACATCAACCGCTATCCAGCATGCATCTAGAGTATTAAGTTCATAAGGACGGAGTAACGCCTTACGTAAGATGACATGATGTAGTGGAATAAACTCAAGCAATATGATGAAAACCCTTGATGGCAACATGTGACGCCCCCGGTTCAATCGTACACTAATCATACACGCAAACGTGTACGATCAAGCCCAGGGACTCACGGGAAGATATCACAACACAACTCTAAACACAAATAAACGGAGGTCCACAATATTACAGACCAGGGATCCGAAGATCCGAATACATAAGTCAGTCATACAAATAATATCTCGGTACAGACATAGTTAGACAAGTTATGCCTTAAGAAGGCTAGCACAAACAGCGACACTAGATCGAAAGGCGTTGGCCTCCTGCCTGGGAGCCTCCGATCCTACTCCTGGTCAGCTGGCTCGATCCAGTAGTACGTGCCCTTTGGACCCGCCTGGTAGTAGGCTCCGGTGGTGGCGTCTGGCTCCTGGACTCCATCGTCTGGTGTATCATCAAGGTGGGGTATATGGGGGAAAAGAGAAAATAAAGCAACCGTGAGTACTCATCCGAAGTACTCAGCAAGCAAGGATCTATACTACATATGCAACATTATCAATGGAGAAAAGGCTGTATATGTGGACTGGGCTGCAGAAATGCCAGAATAGAGAGAAAGGCCTAGTCCTATCGAAGACTAGCATCTTCAAACATCTTCTCAAAGCCATCATCTTGCAGCAGTAGAAGAGAGTAGAATAGCATTTTATTTAGCAAACATGTTGAAGTACAGCTCAAAGATCCTTCCTCGACTCCCAGCGAGAAAGTAATCCCGAAGCTTCAATTAAGTAACAAGTATCCAGTTTAAGTAGGTAGATCGGGATACACAAACTGAGCGTCCTTTACCGTAGGACCAGCTATCGATAGAAGATTCATCCCTGCAGGGGTGCACTACTGTTACCCAACACGCTCGATCAACTCTGGCCGGACATACTTGCTGGGTAATGCCCGTCCTCGGAAGATCAACACGAAGCAGCGCTCTACCTAGGCTCAGCAGAGAGGTCAGCACGCCGGACTAACCTATGCACCCAGGGGTCTCGGGCCATCGCCCTGGGCACCCTGCGCGTTGCGTGGCTGGCCGGGGTGCAGGCGCGACACTGAACTCGCCAGTGAAGTATCCAGCCCAATCCCGACGATCAGCCCGCACGGTGAATCGTGACGTCTGATAAGCTTTCGGCGAAACGTACATCGCAGAGGGCCCCATAACCATTATCCCGCGTGGTGGTAGTGCGTATAGGGCACGTCGACCCACTCAGATCACACACCCAAATCCAATAGGCTCAATTAGTATCAAGCGGAGACAATCAGAGTTTCTGATGCTCCGCCACAATGTCACACTCGAGTGCCCTTCCGGCACACCCGAAATCATAGATCCCCAGCGGGTACCCACCAGGGTGGACCCGCCTGTGACAAAGGTCAAGTAACCGTGTGGTCATAATCATCAGGGTGAACGTATGAGGTATCACCCTCGAGGTTCACACTGAGGGGTTGCACGACAGAGTCGTATCGGACATGGAGAAGGAGGAATCACCCTCGATGACCACGGCCGTACAGCTATGCTGCAGAGTATTCATCAGGAGTGCGTTACGAGGTATCACCCTCGGCACTCGATAGTTACTACGCAGAGTCGTACAACTAAGGGGGGTGTGAAGTGAGGCGTCTGTCTCTGATCGACGATCACGTTGATCGAGTCGTTGATGAACAAGCAGGGGCGACAAAGTAAGGTGGTGGGGTCACAGATGGGTCATACCAACCTATACTAAACAGTTTATCATAGGCAGGTAAGATAGCAATGAACAGGTTACAACAGCAGGCTATGCATCAGAATAGGAGCATACATTAACAGTAGCGAAATCTAATGCAAGCAGGAGAATAGAATGGGCGATATCTGGAATGCTCAAGGGGGGGGCTTGCCTGGTTGCTCTGGCAAGAGAGGGAGGTCGTCAACGGGCTGCTCGTCGGTAGAGTAGTCGTAACCTGGTGCAGCGTCGTCGGTCTCGGCGTCTATCGAGAGAGAAGGAGGGGGAGAGAAACAATAAATTCACGGCAATAATGCAAACAATATGTATGACATACCTAAATGATATGCCGGGGTGTTCTACTGCCTAACTAAACGATTTAGTTAATTTAGGAATTTATTTGGAT
Organism: Thinopyrum elongatum; assembly: GCA_011799875.1. Classification (NCBI taxonomy): domain Eukaryota; kingdom Viridiplantae; phylum Streptophyta; class Magnoliopsida; order Poales; family Poaceae; genus Thinopyrum; species Thinopyrum elongatum. Next base: position 96,724,076 of record CM022298.1, read on the forward strand.
TTATTTAATTAAAGTTGGGCACTATTCATTTACTGAAATCGGTCTAAAAGTTCAATGTTCTTATAGCTGCGGGCGTCTGACGGGAATACGGAGGGCGTATCCGGGCTCGTATCGTCGTTCTGAGCAAGTTTCATGTATAAAATATTTTCATCGGAGATACGGTTTAAAAGATATGATTTTCTAAAGTTTTTATTAATTTCTGAAATTTAATTAATTATTTAATTCAACATTATCCGAAACAGTGATTGATGACGTCAGCATGACATCATGCTGACGTCAGCAGCCACCTGACAGGGTGGGTCCCACCTGTCATAGGCTGTTAGGTTAATTAGGTATTAACTAATTAAATTACTGTTTAATTAACACTAACTACTTAATTAAATTAACCTAATCAGGATTAATTAACTAATTAATTAATTAATTATTTTAATTATTTATTTTTATTTTCATTATTTTTCCTAAAACGTTTCTGGGCCGTGGGCCCTATTCGTCAGCGTCACAGGGGGTTTGGGCCCCACTGGGCAGTGGCCCAGGGGGGGGTCACAGGCGTGCGGGCGCGGCGCTCGGGTGCGGGTGCTGGGCACCCGTATGCGCCCGAGGGCGCTGGCGGGCGAGGCGAGCAGCGCTAGTGCGCGGCGAGGCGATGGCGCGGGCACGCGGTCGGCGGCGCGGGAGGCGGGGCACACGGCGAGCGCACGCGGGGTCGGAGGCGGGGCGGCGGCGCGGTGGCTGGAGCGGCAGTGGGCGGCGGTCGCGCGGAGGCGAAGCGGGGCAAGATCCGCGAGCAGTAGCGAGGCAGGGCACGTGCGCGAGCAGGCGAGCGCGGGCGGAGCGGCGGCACGGGGGCGCGGTGCGCGCGGCGAGGTGCGGGAGCAGAGAGGGGGGAGGCCTGGGGCCTCACCGTGCTCGTAGGGACGGGGCAGCGGGGGGTCGGGGCGGTCGACGGGGACGACGGCGACGGAGACGAGGTGCAGGCCGGCGGGGAGGCGCGGGCTCCGGGCGGCGGCGTCCAACGGCGACGGCGAGCGGCGTCGGCGACGGGGCCGTTCCCGCGATCCCGATCCCGATCTGGATCGGGAGGTGGGGGCTGACGAGGGGGAGGCGGCGACGGGGCGGCGTCGGCGACGGCGTAGGCGACGGGGCGGACGGGATCGGGAGATCCCGATCCAGACGAGGGGGGAGGAGAGGAGCGAGGGGAGTGGGGGTGGGGATTAGGGTTTGGCCGGCTGGGGGCCATATAGGCCAGGGGGGGCACAAGTGGGCCGGCCGGCTGGGCTTCGGCCCAGTTGGGCCGGAGGGGGGGGGTCCTTTTTCTTCTTTTCTGTTTCATTTTTCTTTTATCTTTTTCTTTATTCTCCTTTCTCAGTTTAGTAGATAGTCAGGCCTCAAAATGGTTTTCGTAAAACATGAGACCTAGTTCATAAATACCAGTGCATTATTCCCTAACACCTAAAATTAGTTTGGACAAAACATAATTCCATATTTATTTCAGATTTAATAAATGGTTATTAAATATTATCTTTATCCACTGTTTGAGGTTGTTCGAGTCACTTATCCAATTCCAATGATGTTGGTTTCAATTTTAGAATAGCCTCTGGAATATTTGCTATATATCTGACATTTTAGCTCCTATGTTGGACAACTTTCATATTCCACTTTCATTTAATTTTTGAATTTGACTTAGGAGTTGAAATGCAATGTGATGCTAATGATGATTATGCACTGTTGATCATGCTAACATGTCATTATCAAAAGTGATTACTGTTGCTAATCACCGAGGGTGTTACAACTCTCCTCATCTATTAAGAATTCTCGTCCCGAGAATTAAGAGGAAGACTGAAAGAAAGAGGGGTATTCTTCGCGAAGACGATCCTCGCGTTCCCAAGTGGCTTCATCTTCAGAATGATTTGACCACTGAACCTTGAGGAACTTGATTGACTTTTGACGTGTTCGACGCTCAGCTTGATCAAGAATACGGATGGGATATTCTGGATATGACAGATCTTCCCGTAATTCAAGCACTTCATGATCCACAGCTCGAATAGGATCCTTGAAGCAGCGGCGGAGTTGGGATACATGAAAGACGTCATGTACTTGAGAAAGGTTTGGCGGCAATTGCAACTGATATGCCACTTCTCCTCGACGGGCAAGAATACGGAACGGGCCAATGTAGCGAGGGGCTAACTTGCCTTTGATTCCGAACCGATGAGTGCCTTTCAATGGAGTGACACGGAGGTAAGCTTGCTCGCCAGGTTGATAGACTATTTCCTGGTGCTTTCGGTCATAGTTGCTCTTCTGACGAGACTGAGCAGACTTCAAATGTTCACGAACAATACAGACTTGTTCTTCAGCTTGCCGAATAATGTCCGGTCCGACGAGTGAGCGTTCCCCAGTTTCTGACCAATTCAGAGGGGTTCGACACTTACGACCGTATAGAACTTCAAACGGTGCCATCTTCAGACTAGCTTGATAGCTATTGTTGTAAGAGAATTCGGCATACGGGAGAGATTCCTCCCATTTCTTACCGAAGGAGATGACGCAAGCTCGAAGCATATCTTCGAGCACTTGATTAACTCGTTCAACTTGACCCTGTGACTGAGGGTGAAAAGCGGTGCTGAAAGACAGATGAGTTCCCATAGCTTCTTGGAAACTATTCCAGAATCTGGAGGTGAAGAGGCTGCCATGATCAGAACTGATCTCCAACGGAACACCGTGGAGTGACACAATCCGGGAAACATACAAGTCTGCTAACTGGCTAGCAGTGATTGTCTCCTTAACAGGCAGAAAGTGGGCAACCTTAGAGAATCGGTCAATGACAACAAAAATAGCATCATGACCCTTCTGGGATTTGGGAAAACCAGTAATGAAATCCATTTGGACCTTGTCCCATTTCCATTCAGGAATTTCCAGGGGTTGCAGAGTTCCTGCGGGCCTTTGATGTTGAGCTTTAACGCGGCGGCAAACGTCACACTCAGAAACATAACGAGCAATGTCTCGCTTCATATTAGGCCACCAGAATCTTTGACAATTGTCACGGTACATCTTTGTGCTACCAGGGTGAATGGACAAGGGAGTGTCATGAGCTTCCTTCATAACGTTTTCCCTCTCATTCTTGAACTTGGGTACGAAGAGACGGTGTTGGAAAAATAGGATCCCATCTGCATCAAGATGGAACTCCGACGGCTTTCCTTTCTCGAGGTATCGTTTGATCTTTTCAACTTCAGTGTCATACCCTTGCATAACCTTAATGCCGTGTTCTAAATCTGGTTCGACAACCAGGGTATTGAGATAACCCTGTGGAACAATATGGAGGTTCAATTTGCAAAGCTCTTCATGGAGAAGAGGTTGTGTTTCTTGAACCATAAGATTGTTGCTATAGGACTTGCGACTCAAAGCATCGGCCATTACATTAGCCTTGCCGGGGGTATATGAAATATTCATATCATAATCGGCAATTGTTTCGAGCCATCTTTGTTGACGAAGATTCAGATCCGGTTGAGTATATAAATACTTCAAGCTTTGGTGATCCGTGTATATCTCGCAACGGTTACCGAGAAGGTAATGTCGCCATAGCTTCAAGGCATAGATAACCGCAGAAAGTTCAAGATCATGCACGGGATAATTTTCTTCATGAGGACGCAATTGTCGGGAGGCATAAGCAATCACTTTGCGCTCTTGCATTAGGACACAGCCTAATCCTTGACGAGATGCATCACAGTATATCACGAAATCCTTTTGGGAATCCGGGGGTGCTAGTACTGGGGCAGATGTCAATTTATCTTTTAGTGTCTGAAAGCTTTCTTGACATTTTTCTGTCCACTCAAATTTAACACCTTTGTGAAGCAGATATGTCAATGGTTTTGCAATCTTGGAAAAGTTCTCAACGAATCGACGGCAATAACTAGCGAGTCCGAGAAAACTTGTGACTTGCTTAACATTCTTTGGGGGAGTCCAGTCAAGAATAGCCTGAACTCGTTCGGGGTTAACAGCAATTCCATCCTTGGAAATCACATGTCCAAGGTAAGTTACTTCAGGAAGCCAAAATTCGCATTTGGAATACTTGGCATACAACTGGTGTTCTCGGAGCCTTTCTAGAACAAGGCAGAGATGTTCAGCATGTTCCTCTTTATTCTTAGAATAGACCAGAATATCATCTAGATATACCACGACGAATTTGTCGAGGTAATCCATGAATATATAATTCATCAGACGGGAGAACGTAGCTGGGGCATTCGTTAGGCCAAATGACATGACGGTGTATTCATAGGAGCCATAACGAGTGACGAATGCAGTCTTGGGAATGTCCTCCTCACGGACACGGATCTGGTGATAACCCAACCTCAAGTCGAGTTTAGAGAACACCGATGATCCAGCGAGTTGATCATAAAGATCATTGATCCGGGGCAGTGGGTATTTATTCTGGATTGTGGCTTGGTTAATGGGCCGGTAATCCTGAACCAATCGGTTAGTTCCATCCTTCTTCTTAACGAAGAGTGAAGGTGCTCCCCAAGCAGAGGAACTGGGGCGGATGAAACCACTCTTAAGTGACTTGTCGATTTCTTCCTTAAGCTCAAGAAGGTGATGCGGAGGCATCTTATAAGGTCGCTTGGCAATAGGAACGGTGCCAGGCTTCAAGTCGATGACGAACTCGACAGCTCTAGCCGGGGGTATTCCTGGAAGTTCTTCTGGAAAGACGTCTGGAAAATCTCGAACGACAGGAACGTTGTCGATCCCTTCCAGAGGTGAGGCGTTCAAAGCATTCATAACATATACCTCAGCTTCAGCGTCTCGAGTAATTCGGGCAGTGTAGTTCACTATCTCATCGGAGGGGTGAAGAAGTTGGATAATTTTTGTGGCACAATTGATCGAAGCAATGTGAGCTTTCAACCAATCCATTCCGAGTATGAGGTCTATGGTGGAAGACTTCAGGATAATAGGGGAAGCTAGGAATTCAAATTCCTCGATTTCAACAGGGACATTATGTGCCATCATAGTGGTTTGACATTGGCCTCCAGGGGTACGGACAACTATTGGCAGGTTCATCTTTTCGAATGCAATGTCATGAGATAATGCAAATGCTTCAGACATGAATGAATGCGATGCTCCTGAATCAAATAATACAGAAGCAGGTACTGAGTTAACAAGAAGGGTACCCATCACAGTAGCAGGTTGATCCTGGACTTCTTCAATGTCAATGTTGTAAGCTTGACCACGACCACGTGAAGCAGACCCAGTATTATAGTTGCGGGTCTGATTGTTGCCACGGCCATATCCACGGCCAGCACGAGAAAAATCTAACTGATTCTGAGTCTGGCGGCAGTCTTTAGCCTGGTGGCCTGGTTTGCGGCACTTGAAACACAAACCATCTTCAGGACGAAGAGGGGCATTGTTCTGAATAGCTTGAGCCTTTGACGGCCTCGGTGGTGGAGGAGGCAGACGTAGTGCAGCATTGTTCTTTGGCGCAGAGGCATTGGGACGGAACGCGTTGTTGGGAATCCAAACTCTACGCTTCGGTGCTGAGCCCGAAGATGAGCCAGCATCACGATAGCGCTTCTGCGAGTCCTTGTGTTCCATCTGAGCGGTCTCAACGAGAATAGCCTTGTTCACTAGAGTTGAGAAGTCATTGATGTCTTGAGCAGCTAGTGCAAGCTTGAGGTCAGGGTGTAGTCCATTACGGAACTTCTCCTGTCTGCGAGCATCTGTGGCGATGTCTTCTTCAGCATAGCGGGAGAGATCAAGAAATTCCCGCTGATAAGCTTCGACGGTTTTATTGCCCTGGGTGAGGTTACGGAACTGGGTCTTCATGCGTTCCATAATTGCTTGAGGGATGTAACGTGTACGAAAAGCAGCCTGGAACTCATACCAAGTGATGATTGTTCCAACAGGCAGAGTACGCTTGTGTGTGTCCCACCATTGAGCAGCGGGGCCCTTTAAGAAAAAGGCCGCGAAGGTGACAAAGTTGGCGGGGGCGACATTAGCAGACTCCATCTCGTGAGTGATGTCGCGGAGCCAGTCATCGGCATCCAGGGGCTTGTCAGAGTTGCGAAACTGCGTTGGGTTGAGTCGCGTAAACTCTGTCAAAGTTACTGAAGCTGGGTTCTGGTTCTGGTTGTTCTGATGCGGAAACTGAGCCATGATTCCAACCATGAACTGGCGGTTAAGCTCAAACTGTTGCATCATAGCCGCCATATAGTCTGGCGGTGGTGGACGTTCAGGGGTACGACCACGACCACGACCACCTGGTCTAACCATCCTGCTACGTATCAACAGGGGGTAGTTTAGTAAAAGCAATTGCGAGTGTTTAGCGACAAGTATGATGTAACACGACAATACCTTAAGCAGTGTAATAGATACATAACAGTAGTCGATTAAGACATACAGATCCATACACAAAGTCGGGTACATGCGGACAGCATAACAGCGCAAATTAAAAGCTAGACATACTAGGCGGCGCGCAGGCACGCGGTAAGGAAGTTCACAACGAGACATAGCAAAGGCTACATCAACGTCGGAGAAAACCACTGTAACGGGGTAACTGCGAGTGCGGACGACGAATATTCGTCGCGGAAGGATCCTGTGCTCCATGTGCACTCTGATGCAGAACCCGGTCTCGAACTGTAAGAAGAGGTCCACGTGTAGGTGTGTGACCTCCAACAGCAGGCCAGTCAATACCAGCATACATCTGAGTCCTGCGCGGGTAAAGGATGTGCTCCGGATGTATCCCTGCACGAACAGCGGGCATCAACTGCGTCATAGCATCGTAAAGACGTGCTCGAGTGGCAACCAACTCGACGGCAAGAGCCCGAACAGTGCGATCCAGAGCCTGAGTGCACTGAATCAGAACGCGGTGGTCATATCGGCGAGGCTCGTACGGGGCACAGATAGCTGTGTAGTATCCGGTAGCATCTCCAGCAGGGGCATACGGAATGTATCGGAACTCAGAGTCATCCAAGATATCACTGAACTGTCCTCGAAGACGTGCGACAGCAGAGTAGGCGGCATCATGTACTGCCATCTCAATCGTCACGCCGATACCGTGGAAAAGGTGCAGCTCGGTGTTTGAGTCATTCTGCCGATCATAGATACGAACATCAGCATGGTACTGCTCCTGATTAAACTCGCGGTAATCCTCGTAAACCATGTACTCAGGGTACCAGCGGTAGCCAAGTCTGGTCACGAGAGCGATCAGGACAGCTGGAAAACCAGGGGCATCACGAGCCCAAGTGCGAAGCACAAGCTGTATCGTAGGACGCGGTGGAAACAAACGGTCCATCTGAAACAGAGGAAATTCAGATTTGTCAAATGACAACGAGAAGTTTAACACAACTCGGAGAGAAAGGTTAAACAAAACAATGGAAAGGAAAATGATTATCAGACTAATCAGATCAACGACAGGGAAATCGCACAGATATCCAGCTCTCCGGGTAGACGTGATTTACGAGATCCTAAGTGTCGGCGTTAGTAAAATTTTATTTAACCCGAATAGAAGAGATATTAGAGTCCCAGAGTATAGACGAGGAATAAAAGATCCTAATACCACCCAGTTGGCGACGTGGGCCCGTAAGCCACACAGCCAAGTTAGTAAATTAGTTTCTCGGTTTCTAGACTCAACTTCGGCCAAGGAATTTGGAGGGGGGCTTCCTACAGGCAGTCGGCTCTGATACCAACTTGTGACGCCCCCGGTTCAATCGTACACTAATCATACACGCAAACGTGTACGATCAAGCCCAGGGACTCACGGGAAGATATCACAACACAACTCTAAACACAAATAAACGGAGGTCCACAATATTACAGACCAGGGATCCGAAGATCCGAATACATAAGTCAGTCATACAAATAATATCTGGGTACAGACATAGTTAGACAAGTTATGCCTTAAGAAGGCTAGCACAAACACTGCGACACTAGATCGAAAGTTTGGCCTCCTCCGGGAGCCTCCGATCCTACTCCTGGTCAGCTGGCTCGATCCAGTATACGTCCCTCGGACCCGCCTGGTAGTAGGCTACCGTTGGTGGCGTCTGGCTCCTGGACTCCATCGTCTGGTGTATCATCAAGGTGGGGTATATGGGGGAAAAGAGAAATAAAGCAACCGTGAGTACTCATCCGAAGTACTCAGCAAGCAAGGATCTATACTACATATGCAACATTATCAATGGAGAAAAGGCTTGTATATGTGGACTGGGCTGCAGAAATGCCAGAAGAAGAGAAAGGCCTAGTCCATCGAAGACTGCATCTTCAAACATCTTCTCAAAGCCATCATCTTGTAGCAGTAGAAGAGAGTAGAATAGCATTTTATTTAGCAAACATGTTGAAGTATAGCTCAAAGATCCTCCCTCGACTCCCAGCGGAAAGTAATCCCGAAGCTTCAATTAGTAACAAGTATCCAGTTTAAGTAGTTAGATCGGGATCACACAATGAGCGTCCTTACCGTAGGACCGGCTATCGATAGAAGATTCATCCCTGCCGGGGTGCACTACTGTTACCCAACACGCTCGATCAACTCTGGCCGGACATACTTGCTGGGTAATGCCCGTCCTCGGAAGATCAACCGAAGCACGCTCTACCTAGCTCAGCAGAGAGGTCAGCACGCCGACTACCCTATGCACCCAGGGGTCTCGGGCCATCGCCCTGGCACCCTGCGCGTTGCGTGGCTGGCCGGGGTGCAGCGCGACACTGAACTCGCCAGTGAAGTATCCAGCCCAATCCCGACGATCAGCCCGCACGGTGAATCGTGACGTCTGATAAGCTTTCGGCGAAACGTACATCCAGAGGGCCCCATAACCATTATCCCGCGTGGTGGTAGTGCGTATAGGCACGTCGACCCACTCAGATCACACACCCAAATCCAATAGGCTCAATGTATCAAGCGGAGACAATCAGAGTTTCTGATGCTCCGCCACAATGTCACACTCGAGTGCCCTTCCGGCACACCCGAAATCATAGATCCCCAGCGGGTACCCACCAGGGTGGACCCGCCTGTGACAAAGGTCAAGTAACCGTTGGTCATAATCATCAGGGTGAACGTATGATGTACACCCTCGAGGTCACACTGAGGGTTGCACACAGACGTATCGGACATGAGAAGGAGGAATCACCCTCGATGACCACGGCCGTACAGCTATCTGCAGAGTATTCATCAGGGTGCGTTACGAGGTATCACCCTCGGCACTCGATAGTTTACTAACGCAGAGTCGTACAACTAAGGGGGTGTGAAGTGAGGCGTCTGTCTCTGATCGACGATCACGTTGATCGAGTCGTTGATGAACAAGCAGGGGCGACAAAGTATGGTGGGGTCACAGATGGGTCATACCAACCTATATACAACAGTTTATCATAGGCAGGTAAGATAGCAATGAACAGGTTACACAGCAGGCTATGCATCAGATAGGAGCATACATTAACAGTAGCGAAATCTAATGCAAGCAGAGGAATGAATGGGCGATATCTGGAATGCTCAAGGGGGGGGCTTGCCTGGTTGCTCTGGCAAGAGAGGGAGGTCGTCAACGGGCTGCTCGTCGGTAGAGTGTCGTAACCTGGTGCAGCGTCGTCGGTCTCGCGCGTCTATCGAGAGAGAAGGAGGGGGAGAGAACAATAAATTCACGCAATAATGCAACAATATGTATGACATGCCTAAATGATATGCCGGGGTGTTCTACTGCCTAACTAACGATTTAGTTAATTTAGGAATTTATTTGGATTTATTTAATTAAAGTTGGGCACTATTCATTACTGAAATCGGTCTAAAAGTTCAATGTTCTTATAGCTGCGGGCGTCTGACGGAATACGGAGGGCGTATCCGGCTCTCGATCGTCGTTCTGAGCAAGTTTCATGTAAAATTATTTTCATCGGAGATACGGTTTAAAAGATATGATTTTCTAAAGTTTTTATTAATTCTGAAATTTAATTAATTTTTAATTCAACATTATCCGAAACATTGATTGATGACGTCAGCATGACATCATGCTGACGTCAGCAGCCACCTGACAGGTGGGTCCCACCTTGTCATAGGCTGTTAGGTTTAATGGTATTAACTAATTAAATTACTGTTTAATTAACACTAACTACTTAATTAAATTAACCTAATCAGGATTATTAACTAATTAATAATTATAATTATATTTATTATTTTTTTTTATTTTTCTTATTATTTTCTCTAAAACGTTTCTGGGCCGTGGGCCTATTCGTCAGCGTCACAGGGGGTTTGGGCCCCACTGGGCAGTGGCCCAGGGGGCGTCACAGGCGTGCGGGCGCGCGCGCTCGGGCGGGTGCTGGGCACCCGTATGCGCCCGAGGGCGCTGGCGGGCCGCGAGCATCCTGCCGCAGACCTGCACGCGGTCTGGGCGCGGGCGCACCCGGCACGCCCGGTCGGACGCGCGCCTTCTGGTTCTCAGGTGCGCTCCCAAGGGGAAGCGGGGCAAATCCGCGAGCATAGCGTGCAGGTCCTCGCGCGCGCTGTGCGAGTCCCCTGTGCGCTGGCTGCTCGCCGGGTCCCCATCCCTCCTCTTGCCCACGCCGTCTCGACCTTCCTCCTCATCGTGAGGAGGGGAGGCCTGGGGCCTCACCTCTCGTAGGACGGGGCAGCGGGGGGGTCGGCGGTCGACGGGACGACGGCGACGGGACGAGGTGCAGGCCGGCGGGGAGGCGCGGCTCCGGGCGGCGCGTCCAACGGCGACGGCGACGGCGTCGGCGACGGGGCCGTTCCCCGATCCCGATCCCGATCTGGATCGGGAGGTGGGGGCTGACGAGGGAGGCGGCGACGGGACGCGGGCGAGGGGAGGCGGCGCCGGCGACGGGATCGGGAGATCCCGATCCGATGGGGGGAGGAGAAAGCGAGGGGGAGGGGGGACGGGTGAGGCTAGGGTTTCGGGGGGGGGGGGGTGGCCTATGTAGGCGCCGCTTGGGCCGGCCTGGGCCCCTTGGTGGCTCTTTGGCCTATTGCCCATCCTTTGGGGGGGGGGGTTCCTTGTATCCTTTTCTTTATTCTCTTTTCTCTACTGTTAAATGTTTAGGCCCCAAATGGTTTTTGTAAAAAGTGTGACCTATTTCATAAATACCAGTGCATTATTCCCTAACACCTAAAACTAGTTTGGGCAAAACATAATTCCATATTTATTTCAGATTTAATAAATGGTTATTAAATATTATCTTTATCCACTGTTTGAGGTTGTTCGAGTCACTTATCCAATTCCAATGATGTTGGTTTCAATTTTAGAATAGCCTCTGGAATATTTGTTATTTATCTGACATTTTAGCTCCTATGTTGGACAACTTTCATATTCCACTTTCATTTAAATTTTGAATTTGACTTAGGAGTTGAAATGCAATGTGATGCTAATGATGATTATGCACTGTTGATCATGCTAACATGTCATTATCAAAAGTGATTACTGTTGCTAATCACCGGGGGTGTTACACAACAATACAATATGTGCCTCGCTACCCCTACTTTGTCACTGGGTGAGGACACCGCAAGATTGAACCCAAAACTAAGCACCTCTCCCATTGCAAGAAGAACCAATCTAGTTGGCCAAACCAAACCGATAATTCCAAGAGAAATACAAAGATATCAAATCATGCATATAAGAATTCAGAGAAGATTCAAATAATATTCATAGATAATCTGATCATAAATCCCCAATTCATCGGATCTCGACAAACACACCGCAAAAGAATATTTCATCGGATATATCTCCAAGAACATCAAGGAGAACATTGTATTGAAGATCAAAGAGAGAGAAGAAGCCATCTAGCTACTAGCTATGGACCCGTAGGTCTGTGGTAAACTACTCACGCAACATCGGAAGGACAATAGAGTTGATGTAGATGCCCTCCGTGATCGAATCCCCCTCCGGCAGGGTGCCAGAAAAGGCCCCAAGATGGGATCTCACGGGAACAGAAGGTTACGGCGGCGGAAAAGTATTTTTGTGGACGCCTCTGGTCGTTTGGGAATATTTGTGAATATATAGAGCGAAGATTAGGTTTGGAGGAGTCCCATGGGGCCCACAAGCCAGGGGGTGCGCCCTGTCGGCTTGTCGTCGCCTTGGGACTCTTCTGACTTCTCCTCCAAGCTCCCTGGATTTCTTCTGGTCCAAGAAAAATCATCGAGAAAGTTTTATTCCGTTTGGATTCCGTTTGATATTCCTTTTCTGTAAAACTCAAAAACAAGGAAAAAACAGAAACTGGCACTGGGCTCTAGGTTAATAAGTTAGTCCCAAAAATAATATAAAATAGCATATTAATGCATATAAAACATTCAAAATAGATAATATAATAGCATGGAATAATCAAAAATTATAGATACGTTGGAGACGTATCAAGCATCCCCAAGCTTAATTCCTACTCGTCCTCGAGTAGGAAAATGATAAAAACAGAATTTTTAATGTAGAATGCTACCTAACATATTTATCCATGTAATTTTCTTTATTGTGGCATGAATATTCAGATCCATGAGATTCAAAACAAATGTTTAATATTGACATAAAAACAATAATACTTCATGCATACTAATAAAGCAATCGTGTCTTCTCAAAATAACATGGCCAAAGAAAGTTATCCCTACAAAATCATATAGTCTGGCTATGCTCCATCTTCATCACACAAAGTATTAAATCATGCACAACCCCGATGACAAGCCAAGCAATTGTTTCATACTTTTGATGTTCTCAAACTTTTTCAACTTTCACGCAATACATGAGCGTGAGCCATGGATATAGCCCTATAGGTGGAATAGAATATGGTGGTTGTGGAGAAGACAAAAAGAAGGAGAAAGTCTCGCATCAACTAGGCGTATTAACAGGCTATGGAGATGCCCATCAATAGATATCAATGAGAGTGAGTAGGGATTGCCATGCAACGGATGCACTAGAGCTATAAGTGTACGAAAGCTCAAAAAAGAAACTAAGTGGGTGTGCATCCAACTCGCTTGCTCAGAAGACCTAGGGCACTTTGAGGAAGCCCATCATTGGAATATACAAGCCAAGTTCTATAATGAAAAATTCCCACTAGTATACGAAAGTGACAACATAGGATACTTCTCTATCATGAAGATCATGGTGTTACTTTGAAGCACAAGTGTGGTAAAAAGGATAGTAGCATTGCCCCTTCTCTCTTTTCTCTCATTTTTTTGTTTGGGCTTCTTTTGGCCTCTTTTATTTTTTTGTAAAGTCAGGAGACTCATCCCAACTTGTGAGGGAATCATAGCTTCCATCATCCTTTCCTCACATGGGACAATGCTCTAATAATGATGATCATCACACTTTTATTTACTTACAACTCAAGAATTACAAATCAATTCTAGAACAAAATATGACTCTATATGAATGCCTCCACCGGTGTACCGGGATGTGCAATGATCAAGAGTGACATGTATAAAAAATATGAACGGTGGCCTTGCCACAAATACTATGCCAACTACATGATCATGCAAAGCAATATGACAATAATGAAGCGTGTCATAATAAACGGAACGGTGGAAGTTGCATGGCAATATATCTCAGAATGGATATGGAAATGCCATAATAGGTAGGTATGGTGGCTGTTTTGAGGAAGGTATATGGTCTGTTTAATGCACCGGCGAAAGTTGCGCGGTACTAGAGAGGCTAGCAATGGTGGAAGGGTGAGAGTGCGTATAATTCATGGACTCAACATTAGTCATAAAGAACACACATACTTATTGCAAAAATTTATTAGCTATCGAAACAAAGTACTACACGCATGCTCCTAGGGGGATAGATTGGTAGGAAAATACCATCGCTCGTCCCTGACCGCCACTCATAAGGAAGACAATCAATAAATAAATCATGCTCCGACTTCATCACATAACGGTTCACCATACGTGCATGCTACGGGAATCACAAACTTTAACACAAGTATTTCTACCAATCCACAATACTCACTAGCATGACTCTAATATCACCATCTTTATATCTCAAAAGAAATGCAAGGAATCAAACTTCTCATAGTATTCAATGCTCTTTATATGAAAGTTTTTATTATATCCCTCTTGGATGCCCATCATATTAGGACTAAATTCATAACCTAAGAAAATTATGATGCTGTTTAGATACTCTCAAAATAATATAATTGAATCATGAGAGTTTAACAATTTCTATAAAATAAAGCCACCGCCGTGCTCTAAAAAGATATAAGTGAAGCACTAGAGCAAATTGCCTAGCTCAAAAGATATAAGTGAAGCACATAGGGTATTCTAATAAATCACGATTCATGCTTGTCCCTCTCAAAAGGTGTGTACAGCAAGTATGATTGTGTCAAACTAAAAAGCAAAGAATCATATCATACAAGATGCTCCAAGCAAAACACATATCATGTGGTGAATAAAACTATAGCCTCAAGTAAATTTACCGATGGATTGAAGACGAAAGAGGGGATGCCATCCGGGGAATCCCCAAGCTTAGATGCTTGGTTGTCCTTGAATATTACCTTGGGGTGCCTTGCGAATCCCCAAGCTTAGGCTCTTGCCACTCCTTATTCCATAGTCCATCAAATCTTTACCCAAAACTTGAAAACTTCACAACACAAAACTCAACAGAAAACTCGTGAGATCCGTTAGTATAAGAAAATAATTCACCACTTTTAGGTACTGTTGTGAACTCATTCTTTATTTATATTGGTGTAATATATACTATATTCCAATTTTTCATGGTTCATACCTCCCGATACTACCCATAGATTCATCAAAATAAGCATACAACACATAGAAAACAGAATCTATCAAAAATAGAATAGTCTGTGAAGATCCGAATATTTCATATACTTATGTAACTCCAAAAATTATGAAAAATTTGGACAACAGAGGCAATTTGTATATCAATCTTGTGTAAACAATTGAGAGTTTTTCGTCACTTTTGTGAATTATTAAAATTCTGCAACTGGACGCAAAAGTTTCTATTTTTCGGTAAGATCAAATCAACTATCACCGTAAGCCATCCCAAGGGTCTTACTTGGCTCAAACACTAATTAAAACACTAAAACACAATTATTACAGAGTTAATAATGTGTATTTATTGAAGAACAGAACCAAAAACAAAAAGCATAAGAATAAAATTGGGTTGCCTCCCAACAAGCGCTATTGTTTAACGCCCCTAGCTAGGCATAAAACAGAGATCTAGGTATTGTCATCTTTGGTATGCAATCCATAAGTAGCCCTCATAATAGATTCATATGGCAACTTCATTTTCTTTCTTGAAAAGTGTTCCATGCCCTTCCTTAACGGAAATTGAAATCTAATGTTTCCTTCTTTCATATCAATAATTGCACCAATCGTTCTAAGGAAAGGTCTACCAAGAATAATAGGACATGTAGGATTGCAATCTATATCAAGCACAATGAAATCTATGGGAAGATAATTCCTATTTGCAAAAATAAGAACATCATTAATCCTTCCCATAGGTTTCTTAATAGTGGAATCCACTAGATGCAAATTGAAGGAACAATCATCAGATTCATGGAAACCTAACACATCACATAAATTTTTGGAATCGTGGAAACGCTAGCACCCAAATCACACAAAGCATTGCACTCATAATCTTTAATTTTAATCTTAATAGTAGGTTCCCACTCATCATAAAGCTTTCTAGGGATTAAAACTTCCAACTCAAGTTTTTCTTCAAAAGATTTTGTCATAGCATCAACGATATGTTTAGTAAAAGCTTTATTTTGATTATAAGCATGAGGAGAATTCAACATGGATTGCAACAAGGAAATACAATCTATCAAAGAACAATTATCATAACTAAAGTCCTTGAAATCCAAAAGAGTGGGTTCATCGCTACTTAAAGTTTTGACCTCTCCAATCCCACTTTTATCAATTTTTGCATTAAGATCTATAAACTCCGAATCATTGGGACGCCTTCTAGCTAAAGTTGAATCATCTCCAATCTCATCTTTATCAAGATTTATATTAGAAAACAAAGATTCAATAGGAGTCACACCAATCACTTTAAGATCTTCATCATTATTCTCACAAAAACTAGAAGAACATGCTTTTACAAACCAATCTCGCTTAGCACGCATCCTAGCGGTTCTTTCTTTACACTCATCAATACAAATTTTAATAGATTTTAGAGATTCATTAATATCATGCTTGGGCGGCATAGATCTAATTTTCAAAGAATCAATCTCAAGAGAAATTGTATCAATGTTCCTAGCCAAATCATCAATCTTGAGCAATTTTTCTTCAACCATAGCATTGCAAACATTTTGGGAATTAATAAAATATTTAATATTGTTCTCAAGATCAGAGGGCATCTTATTATAATTTCCATAAGAATTGTTGTAGGAGTTACCATAATTATTAGAAGGATTACTAGGAAAAGGCCTAGGGTTGAAATTCCCTCTATAAGCGTTGTTACCAAAATTGTTCCTACCAACAAAATTCACATCCATAGATTCATTATTATTCTCAATCAAAGAAGACAAAGGCATGTCATTAGGACCAATAGTGTCAGTGTACTAAAGTTTGGGCCCTTTAATACCCCTTACTTGTGCACGGGAAGTTGTAGCCGCACCTGCGGCGAGGCTTGGCGGGGGTAGTTGGAGACAGAATACAAGACAACGAAGACGGCGTCCAAGCCAGTAACTAGGGAGCAGAAGACAAGCTGGAGCCCCGGCAGCATCCTTGCTGGGGCGGCTCGCGAGGCCCCGGCAAGATCCTTTCTACGGTTTGGCAGGGAGGAGGGGTGCACGAAGAGGAGATCTAGAGATCAACACGAGGGATCTTTACCCAGGTTCGGGCCGCTGAGAAGCGTAAAACCCTAGTCCTGCTTGGTGTGTATATTGTGTGTTCTTGAGCTTCGGCTAGCTACATGCAAGCTGGGCCGGAGAGTCCAAAAAGTCCGAATCCTCCTCCAGTATGCCTCGGGCCTCCTGACAAGCACATTAAATGCGCTGCTTACGTGCCCCTACCTTTATCGTGGATGGAAATAGAGCCCGACCCGTCCGTCTCCGCCTCACTCCATCTTGACACATATCCAGGCTAACGAGGCGTGCAATGCCAGGCTGGCTGGCCGACCGCTATGCTGGAACGGTGGAAGGATCTTCGCGAAGATCTGCATGCCACCACGCAGGTGCTTGCCAGGCTGGCAAGTCGGTCGCCGTGCTGGAGCGGTGGCGGGGCTCGCCGTGGCCACGTCAATGTCCCCGGCAAGGATCTTGCCGGGGTCTCGCAAACATCCCTGGCAAGGGTCTCGCTAGGAACTTGGTCATCCAATCTTCACGAAGATCTGCATGCCACTACGCATGCACCCCTGGGCCTTGGTCTTGACATTGTCGATGGTGTCAGAGCTCTCAACCTCAAGGGTGGTGTTCTCGTCAGTGCCTCGCAAGTCGTCCCGGCAAGGATCTTGCCGGGGCCTCACGAGTCGCCCCGGCAAGGATGCTGCCAGGGCTCCAGCTTGTCTTCTGCTCCCTAGTTATTGGCTTGGACGCCGTCTTCATTGTCTTGTATTCTGTCTCAAACTTCCCCTACCAAGCCTCGCCGCAGGTGCGGCTACAACTGCCCATGCACAAGTAAGGGGTATTAAAGGGCCCAAACTTTAGTATACCGACAGGAGCCCCCGGGCCTGGGCCATACACGAATGCGAAGCGTTGTTGGGCCAGGCCCAAACAGTGCGCGGGCACGCACGGCAGGGATTAACTGTCGTAAACATCTCGTCCATTGCGCTTCCCCATGATCCACATTGAGTGCGCGACGTGGGGGTCGTGCGTGGAACGGTCGCTGCATGCCTGCGCCTGCGCACATGCCTTCACATCGAACAGTAAAGAGGCAGCCCCGCGCCTTCCCCATAAAAAGGGGAATCTGCAGGGGCGCTGCTCATTTACCCCTTTCGCCCATTCCAATCTAGGAACCCACCGTCCCCTTCTTCTTCCTTGAGCCCAACCTAGAGCTTTCTCCTTCGCCCGTCCCGTCTTTCGTTGGCTGCCATGGCACCCAAGAACAAGGGCAAGGGAGTGCCCAAGGCAAGCGAGGAGGAAGAGGTGCCGGAGAGCAAGTTGGTGAAGATGCGGAGGGAGCACGTCGTCTTCGCGCCATCGCTCGACGCACGCGCGCTCAAGGATCGGCAACCTGCCACCCGCGTCGTCCCTGCTTCCTGCGCCGCGCCCGCTCCAGATAGATTTCCTTTCTTCGTCGATTATCTCTACTTCGGGCTCTGCCCCCCATTCTCAGATTTCTTCAATGACATCATGTATTCCTTCGGCCTCCATCTTTTGGACTTTACGCCAAATGCCGTGGCGTGTATGGCCATTTTTGCCCACCTCTGGGAGAACTTCGCCGGGGTGGTCCCCAACACGGCGCTCTTCCGCCACTACTTCGTCCCCCGCATCCAGCCAGGAGGGGCCCTGTCTGGCTGCGTCACCTGGATCCCGAGGGCCTTGTGCAAGGAGATGTACCCAAATGGGACCCATAAGGAGAAGTGGGACAAATGGCGGCACAGGTGGTGCTGATCGTGGAGAAGGAGCCGGCACCGTTCTGTATGCCCCGGCAAGCGCAAGTGGTCCGTGGCGGCAATAGGGGTGATTTCGACCCTCAAGACGAGAAGCTCACGGTCGCAACCACCAGAATTCACCGCCTCAAGGCTACCGGGCTCACTCTTGAGATGATTGGGACCGACTTCCTCCGCCGCCGCATCGCCCCTCTGCAGAACAAAGGAAGGCTGGCTTGGGAGTTCCGGAACGTGGCGAACATTATGAGGCTGCGCCCCGGCCTGAATAACAATTTGATGGTGATGCAGCATGTGGCCCTCTGCCAAAGGCTGTTCCAAATCAAGGCCGACAAGACCAAGAAACCACCAAGGCCGAGAAGGTCGAGAAGGCCGGCAAGCCGTTCAAGCTGCCGGCGGGCGTGGTTCCCTTGTGCAACAACTCCGCTTTGACCTCCATCATCGCCATGATGCTGGTATTCAACGCCCACGGCCTTGACCAGACTTGGGTTGAGCCAGACGCGGCGCGGGTGCAGGAGTTCTTTGACAACTTGTTGGAGAGGCGCATCCGCGAAGAACCGCAACTCATCCGTGACACCACCGATGAAGAGGTGGCGTACATCGCTAGTAGGGCGGAGGAGGCGGCCCTTGCCGAGGAGGCCGGCAGCATCGGCTTCCAAGAAGACGAGGCCAGTGAGGAGGATGAGCTTGCCGAGCCAGAGGAGACAACCAAAGAAGCGGCTGAAGGGGCAGATGAAGGGGAGGCACACGACGAGCCCCCAGTCCCGGGGAAGAAGAAGAAGCACGTCCTTCGGCGGGTTGGCTCCGATGAGCCAGCCCGGCGAGCCTCTTCGAGCGAAGAGGCCCCGTCAAGGGAGCAGCCGGCAAGACCCCGCAGCGGCAAGAGGCCCAGCCGCAACCTGTGCGCCATAAGAGGCGCACGGCCACGGCGGCAAGGGAAGCAGCGGCGACTGCTTCTGCCTCGGCCAAGCGGCCCAGGTACCCATCTCCATCTCCACCCCCTAGCCTGGACTCCACTCCAAAAGTCGACTTCGACCTCTCCGGTTTCAGCCCGAACAGGGCGAAGGAGTCAGAAGCAGAAGATGAGTAAGTGCCTCGCTGCTGGCTTCATCTCTTGAGTCTCTATTTTGATCATCTTATCTGACTTGTTCTCGTTGTGGCTTGCCTCCGCAGAGACATGGAAACACTGGCGCAGAGGATGGCGAAGAGGGCGAAAACGTCAATGGGCGACGAGCCCCCAGCAAGCACTTCAAGCACGTCCGAGTTAATCACGATCAGCCCAGACCCCAGCCCACATCGTAGCCCCCGACTCAGCCCTTAGCGTGAGCACATTACCCACTTTCCACTGGCGAGCGTCGGGATGTGCATCTTCACCGCTAACCTTGCCGGGGTTGCAGGAGAGGAGCGACAACAGGAGGAGCCGTTAAGAGCCACCCCCAACATCCGTCCTCCATCAACCACACCACCCAGGGAGGGGTCCCCGGCAAAGATCCCCATCAACGAGCCCACGCCGCCAAGGGAGAGATCCCCGGCAAGGGCTTCCACCGACGAGCCCACGCCACCGAGGGAGAGATCCCCGGCAAGTGTACGCGTAATGTCGGTCCGGGCCGCTTCATCCAACAATACCGCCGAACCAAAGTGTGACATGCTGGTAAGCAGTATGACTTGTATCGCCCACAACTCACTTGTGTTCTACTCGTGCATATAACATCTACCCATAAACCAGGCTCGGATGCCACTATTGGGGAACGTAGTAATTTCAAAAAAATTCCTACGCACACACAGGATCATGGTGATGCATAGCAACGAGAGGGGAGAGTGTGTCCACGTACCCTCGTAGACCGAAAGCGGAAGCGTTAGCACAACGCGGTTGATGTAGTCGTACGTCTTCACGATCCGACCGATCCAAGTACCGAACGCACGGCACCTCCGAGTTTAGCACACGTTCAACTCGATGACGTCCCGCGAGCTCCGATCCAGCAAAGCTTCACAGGAGAGTTTCGTCAGCACGACGGCGTGGTGACGGTGATGATGATGCTACCGATGCAGGGCTTCGCCTAAGCACCGCTACGATATGATCGAGGTGGATTATGGTGGAGGGGGGCACCGCACACGGCTAAGAGATCAATGATCAATTGTTGTGTCTATGGGGTGCCCCCTGGCCACGTATATAAAGGAGTGGAGGAGGGGGGAGGGCCGGCCTAGCTATGGCGCGCCCTGGAGGAGTCCTACTCGCACCGGGAGTAGGATTCCCCCCCCCCTTCCAAGTAGTAGGAGTGGGAGAGAAGGAAGGGGAAGAGAGAAGAGAAGGAAGGAGGGGGCGCAGCCCCTCCCCCTAGTCCAATTCGGACTAGGCCTTGGGGGGGCGCGCGGCTGCCTCTCTCTCTCCCCTAAAGCCCAATAAGGCCCATATACTTCTTCCCCGTATTCCCGTAACTCCCCGGTACTCCGAAAAATACCCGAACCACTCGGAACCTTTCCGATGTCCGAATATAGTCGTCCAATATATCGATCTTTACGTCTCGGCCATTTCGAGACTCCTCGTCATGTCCCCGGTCTCATCCGGGACTCCGAACTACCTTCGGTACATCAAAACACATAAACTCATAATACAAATTGTCACAGAACTTTAAGCGTGCGGACCCTACGGGTTCGAGAACTATGTAGACATGACCGAGACACGTTTCCGGTCAATAACCAATAGCGGAACCTGGATGCTCATATTGGCTCCCACCTATTCTACGAAGATCTTGTTGGAAATATGCCCTAGAGGCAATAATAAAGTGGTTATTATTATATTTCCTTGTTCATGGTAATTGTCTATTGTTCATGCTATAATTGTATTAACCGAAAACCGTAATACATGTGTGAATACATAGATCACAACATGTCCCTAGTAAGCCTCTAGTTGACTAGCTCGTTGATCAATAGATGGTTATGGTTTCCTGACCATGGACATTGGATGTCGTTGATAACGGGATCACATCATTAGGAGAATGATGTGATGGACAAGACCCAATCCTAAGCCTAGCACAAGATCGTATAGTTCGTTCGCTAGAGCTTTTCTAATGTCAAGTATCATTTCCTTAGACCATGAGATTGTGCAACTCCCGGATACCGTAGGAATGCTTTGGGTGTATCAAACTTCACAACGTAACTGGGTGGCTATAAAGGTGCACTACAGGTATCTCCGAAAGTGTTTGTTGGGTTGGCACGAATCGAGACTGGGATTTGTCACTTCGTATGACGGAGAGGTATCTCTGGGCCCACTCGGTAATGCATCATCATAATGAGCTCAATGTGACTAAGGAGTTAGCCACGTGATCATGCGTTACAGGAACGAGCAAAGAGACTTGCCGGTAACGAGATTGAACAAGGTATAGGGATACCGACGATCGAATCTCGGGCAAGTATCATACCGGTAGACAAAGGGAATTGTGTGCGGGTTTGATTGAATCCCCGACATCGTCGTTCATCCGATGAGATCATCGTGGAACATGTGGGAGCCAACATGGGTATCCAGATCCCGTTGTTGGTTATTGACCGGAGAAATGTCTCGGTCATGTCTACATGGTTCCCAAACCCGTAGGGTCTACACACTTAAGGTTCGGTGACGCTAGAGTTGTTATGGGAAATAGTATGTGGTTACCGAATGTTGTTCGGAGTCCCGGATGAGATCCCGGACGTCACGAGGAGTTCCAGAATGGTCCAGAGGTGAAGAATTATATATGGGAAGTCTAGTTTCAGTCACCGGAATGGTTTCGGGGGTTATCGGTATTGTACTGGGACCACCGGAAGGTGTCCGGGGGTCCATCGGGTGGGGCCACCTGCCCCGGTGGGCCAAGTGGGCTGAGCAAGGGAGGGAACCAGCCCCTGGTGGGCTGGTGCGCCCCCCCAAGGGGCCCAAGGCGCCTAGGGTTGGAAACCCTAGGGGGTGGGGGCGCCTCCCACCAAACTTGGGGGGCAAGTTCCCCCCTTGGCCGCCTCCCCCCCTTAGATGGGATCTAAGGGGGCCGGCCCCCTCTCCCCTTCACCCTACAAATAGAGGGGGGTGGGAGGGCAGCAGCACCCTTTTCCCTGGTGCAGCCCTCCCCCTCTCCAACACCTCCTCCTCCTCCGTAGTGCTTGGCGAAGCCCTGTCGGAGAACCACGAGCTCCTCCACCACCTTGCCGTCATGCTGCCGGAGTTCTCCCTCAACTTCTCCTCTTCCCTTGCTGGATCAAGAAGGAGGAGACGTCCCCGGGCTGTACGTGTGTTGAACACGGAGGCGCCGTCCGTTCGGCGCTAGATCGGATCTTCCGCGATTTGAATCGCCGCGAGTACGACTCCATCATCCGCGTTCCTAGCAACGCTTCCGCATCGCGATCTTCAAGGGTATGAAGATGCACTTCCCTCTCTCTCGTTGCTAGTCTCTCCATAGATTGATCTTGGTGATACGTAGGAAATTTTTTGATTTACTACTACGTTACCCAACAGTGGCATCATGAGCTAGGTCTATGCGTAGATTCTATGCACGAGTAGAACACAAGTGGTTGTGGGCAATGATTTGTTCAATTTGCTTACCGTTACTAGTCTTATCTTGATTCGGCGGCACTGTGGGATGAAGCGGCCCGGACCGACCTTACACGTATGCTTACGTGAGACAGGTTCCACCGACTGACATGCACTTGATGCATAAGGTGGCTAGCGGGTGTCTGTCTCTCCCACTTTAGTCAGATCGGATTCGATGAAAAGGGTCCTTATGAAGGTTAAATAGCAATTGGCATATCACCGTTGTGGCTTTTGCGTAGGTAAGAAACGTTCTTGCTAGAAACCCATAGCAGCCACGTAAAACATGCAACAACAATTAGAGGACGTCTAACTTGTTTTTGCAGCATATGCCATGTGATGTGATATGGCCAAAAGGATGTGATGAATGATATATGTGATGTATGAGATTGATCATGTTCTTGTAATAGGAATCACGACTTGCTTGTCGATGAGTATGACAACCGGCAGGAACCATAGGAGTTGTCTTAATTTATTGTATGACCTGCGTGTCAATGAAAACGCCATGTAATTACTTTACTTTATTGCTAACCGTTAGCCATAGTAGTAGAAGTAATAGTTGGCGAGACAACTTCATGAAGACACGATGATGGAGATCATGATGATGGAGATCATGGTGTCATGCCGGTGACGATGATGATCATGGCGCCCCGAAGATGGAGATCAAAAGGAGCAAAATGATATTGGCCATATCATGTCACTATTTGATTGCATGTGATGTTTATCATGTTTGTTTACATCTTATTTGCTTAGAACGACGGTAGCATAAATAAGATGATCCCTCGCTAAAATTTCAAGAAAGTGTTCCCCTAACTGTGCACCGTTGCGAAGGTTCATTGTTTCGAAGCACCACGTGATGATCGGGTGTGATAGATTCTAACATTCGAATACAACGGGTGTAAGCCAGATTTACACATGCAAAACACTTAGGTTGACTTGACGAGCCTAGCATGTACAGACATGGCCTCGGAACACGGAAGACCGAAAGGTCGAACATGAGTCGTATAGAAGATACGATCAACATGGAGATGTTCACCGTTGATGACTAGTCCGTCTCACGTGATGATTGGACACGGCCTAGTCGATTCGGATCATGTATCACTTAGATGACTAGAGGGATGTCTATCTGAGTGGGAGTTCATTGAATAATTTGATTAGATGAACTTAATTATCATGAACTTAGTCTAAAATCTTTACAATATGTCTTGTAGATCAAATGGCCCACGCTAATGTTGCCCTCAACTTCAACGCGTTCCTAGAGAAAACCAAGCTGAAAGACGATGGTAGAAACTATACGGACTGGGTCCGTAACTTGAGGATCATCCTCATAGCTGCCAAGAAAGCATATGTCCTTGAAGCACTGCTAGGTGACGCACCTGTTTTCCCAGCAACTCAAGACGTTGTGAACGTCTGGCAGTCACGTAGTGATGATTACTCCCTGGTTCAGTGCGGCATGCTTTACAGCCTAGAATCGGGGCTCCAAAAGCGTTTTGAGCAACACGGAGCATATGAGATGTTCCAAGAGCTGAAAATGGTTTTCCAAGATCATGCCCGAGTTGAGAGATATGAAGTCTCCGACAAGTTCTACAGTTGTAAGATGGAGGAGAATAGTTCTGTCAGCGAGCACATACTCAAAATGTCTGGGTTGCACAACCGCTTGTCTCAGCTGGGAGTTAATCTCCCGGATGACGCGTTCGTTGACAGAATCCTTCAGTCGCTTCCACCTAGCTACAAGAGCTTTGTGATGAACTTCAATATGCAGGGGATGGAAAAAACCATCCCTGAGGTATATTCAATGCTGAAATCAGCGGAGGTGGAGATCAAAAAGGAACATCAAGTGTTGATGGTGAATAAAACCACTAAGTTCAAGAAAGGCAAGGGTAAAAAGAACTTCAAGAAGGACGGCAAGGGAGTTGCCGCGCCCGGTAAGCCAGTTGCCGGGAAGAAGCCAAAGCATGGACCCAAACCTGAGACTGAGTGCTTTTATTGCAATGGAAACGGTCACTGGAAGCGGAACTGCCCCAAGTACTTAGCGGATAAGAAGGCCGGCAATACCAAAGGTATATATGATATACATGTTATTGATGTGTACCTTACCAGCACTCGTAGTAGCTCCTGGGTATTTGATACCGGTGCGGTTGCTCATATTTGTAACTCAAAACAGGAGCTGCGGAATAAGCGGAGACTGGCGAAGGACGAGGTGACGATGCGCGTCGGGAATGGTTCCAAGGTCGATGTGATCGCCGTCGGCACGCTACCTCTACATCTGCCTACGAGATTAGTTTTAAACCTCAATAATTGTTATTTAGTGCCAGCTTTGAGCATGAACATTGTATCTGGATCTCGCTTAATGCGGGATGGCTACTCATTTAAATCTGAGAATAATGGTTGTTCTATTTATATGAGAGATATGTTTTATGGTCATGCCCCGCTGGTCAATGGTTTATTCTTATTGAATCTCGAACGTGATGTTACACATATTCATAGTGTGAATGCCATAAGATGTAAGGTTGATAATGATAGTCCCACATACTTGTGGCATTGCCGCCTTGGTCACATTGGTATCAAACGCATGAAGAAACTCCATGCAGATGGACTTTTGGAGTCTCTTGATTATGAATCATTTGACACGTGCGAACCATGCCTCATGGGCAAAATGACCAAGACTCTGTTCTCCGGAACAATGGAGCGAGCAACCAACTTATTGGAAATCATACATACTGATGTGTGCGGTCCAATGAGCGTTGAGGCTCGCGGTGGTTATCGTTATGTTCTCACCCTCACTGATGACTTAATTAGATATGGGTATGTCTACTTAATGAAACATAAGTCTGAGACCTTTAAAAAGTTCAAGGAATTTCAGAGTGAGGTTGAGAATCAACGTGACAGGAAAATAAAGTTCTTACGATCAGATCGTGGAGGGGAATATTTGAGTCATGAATTTGGCACGCACTTAAGGAAATGTGGAATTGTTTCACAACTCACGCCGCCTGGAACACCTCAGCGTAATGGTGTGTCCGAACGTCGTAATCGCACTCTATTGGATATGGTGCGATCTATGATGTCTCTTACCGATCTACCGCTATCATTTTGGGGTTATGCTTTAGAGACTGCCGCATTCACTTTAAATAGGGCTCCATCGAAATCCGTTGAGACGACACCGTATGAATTATGGTTTGGGAAGAAACCTAAGCTGTCGTTTCTGAAAGTTTGGGGATGCAATGCTTATGTCAAGAAACTTCAACCTGAAAAGCTCGAACCCAAATCAGAAAAATGCGTCTTCATAGGATACCCTAAGGAAACTATTGGGTATACCTTCTACCTCAGATCCGAAGGCAAGGTCTTTGTTGCCAAGAATGGATCCTTTCTAGAGAAAGAGTTTCTCTTGAAAGAAGTAAGTGGGAGGAAAGTAGAACTTGATGAGGTAACCCCTCTTGAACCGGAGAGTAGCGTAGCTCAGGAAGATGTTTCTGTGGTGCCTGCACCGACTAGAAAGGAAGTTAATGATGATGATCATGAGACTTCGGATCAAGTTGCTACTGAAATTCATAGGTCCACGAGGACACGTTCCGCACCAGAGTGGTACGGCAACCCTGTCCTGGAAATCATGTTGTTAGACAACGGTGAACCTTCGAACTATGAAGAAGCAATGACGGGCCCGGATTCCAACAAATGGCTTGAAGCCATGAAATCCGAGATAGGATCCATGTATGAAAACGAAGTATGGACTTTGACAGACTTGCCCGATGATCGGCAAGCCATAGAGAACAAATGGATCTTTAAGAAGAAGACAGACGCGGATGGTAATGTGACCATCTATAAGGCTCGACTTGTCGCTAAGGGTTATCGACAAGTTCAAGGGGTTGACTACGATGAGACCTTCTCACCCGTAGCGAAGCTGAAGTCTGTTCGAATCATGTTAGCAATTGCCGCATTCTATGATTATGAGATATGGCAAATGGACGTCAAAACGGCATTCCTTAATGGTTTCCTTAAGGAAGAATTGTATATGATGCAGCCGGAAGGTTTTGTCGATCCTAAGAATGCTGACAAGGTATGCAAGCTCCAGCGCTCAATCTATGGGCCGGTGCAAGCATCTCAGAGTTGGAACATTCGCTTTGATGAGATGATCAAAGCATTTGGGTTTACACAGACTTATGGAGAAGCCTGTGTTTACAAGAAAGTGAGTGGGAGCTCTGTAGCATTTCTCATATTATATGTGGATGACATACTATTGATGGGAAATGATATAGAATTCTTGGAAAGCGTAAAGGCCTACTTGAATAAGTGTTTTTCAATGAAGGACCTTGGAGAAGCTGCTTACATATTAGGCATCAAGATCTATAGAGATAGATCGAGACGCCTCATTGGTCTTTCGCAAAGCACATACCTTGACAAGATATTGAAGAAGTTCAATATGGATCAGTCCAAGAAGGGGTTCTTGCCTGTATTGCAAGGTGTGAGATTGAGCACGGCTCAATGCCCGACCACGGCAGAAGATAGAGAAAAGATGAGTGTCATCCCCTATGCCTCAGCCATAGGGTCTATTATGTATGCCATGCTGTGTACCAGACCTGATGTGAACCTCGCCGTAAGTTTGGTAGGGAGGTACCAAAGTAATCCCGGCATGGAATACTGGACAGTGGTCAAGAACATCCTGAAGTACCTAAAAAGGACTAAGGATATGTTTCTCGTTTATGGAGGTGATGAAGAGCTCATCGTAAAGGGTTACGTCGATGCTAGCTTCGACACAGATATGGATGACTCCAAGTCACAAACCGGATACATGTATATTTTGAATGGTGGGGCAGTCAGCTGGTGCAGTTGCAAGCAAAGCGTCATGGCGGGATCTACATGTGAAGCGGAGTACATAGCAGCCTCGGAGGCAGCACAGGAAGCAGTCTGGATGAAGGAGTTCATCACCGACCTAGGAGTTATTCCCAATGCGTCGGGCCCAATGACTCTCTTCTGTGACAACACTGGAGCTATTGCCCTTGCCAAGGAGCCCAGGTTTCACAAGAAGACCAGGCATATCAAGCGTCGCTTCAACTCCATTCGTGAACATGTTCAAGATGGAGACATAGATATTTGTAAAGTGCATACGGATCTGAATGTCGCAGATCCGTTGACTAAACCTCTTCCACGAGAAAAACATGATCAACACCAGAACTCTATGGGTGTTCGATTCATCACAATGTAACTAGATTATTGACTCTAGTGCAAGTGGGAGACTGTTGGAAATATGCCCTAGAGGCAATAATAAAGTGGTTATTATTATATTTCCTTGTTCATGATAATTGTCTATTGTTCATGCTATAATTGTATTAACCGGAAACCGTAATACATGTGTGAATACATAGATCACAGCATGTCCCTAGTAAGCCTCTAGTTGACTAGCTCGTTGATCAATAGATGGTTATGGTTTCCTGACCATGGACATTGGATGTCGTTGATAACAGGATCACATCATTAGGAGAATGATGTGATGGACAAGACCCAATCCTAAGCATAGCACAAGATCGTATAGTTCGTTCGCTAGAGCTTTTCTAATGTCAAGTATCATTTCCTTAGACCATGAGATTGTGCAACTCCCAGATACTGTAGGAATGCTTTGGGTGTATCAAACGTCACAACGTAACTGGGTGGCTATAAAGGTGCACTACAGGTATCTCCGAAAGTGTTTGTTGGGTTGGCACGAATCGAGACTGGGATTTGTCACTCCGTATGACGGAGAGGTATCTCTGGGCCCACTCGGTAACGCATCATCATAATGAGCTCAATGTGACTAAGGAGTTAGCCACATGATCATGCATTACAGGAACGAGTAAAGAGACTTGCCGGTAACGAGATTGAACAAGGTATAGGGATACCGACGATCGAATCTCGGGCAAGTATCATACCATTAGACAAAGGGAATTGTGTACGGGATTGATTGAATCCCCGACATCGTGGTTCATCCGATGAGATCATCGTGGAACATGTGGGAGCCAACATGGGTATCCAGATCCCGCTGTTGGTTATTGACCGGAGAGATGTCTCGGTCATGTCTACATGGTTCCCGAACCCGTAGGGTCTACACAATTAAGGTTCGGTGACGCTAGAGTTGTTATGGGAAATAGTATGTGGTTACAGAATGTTGTTCGGAGTCCCGGATGAGATCCCGGATGTCACGAGGAGTTCCGGAATGGTCCGAAGGTGAAGAATTATATATGGGAAGTCCAGTTTCAGTCACCGGAATGGTTTCGGGGGTTATCGGTATTGTACCGGGACCACCGGAAGGTGTCCGGGGGTCCACCGGGTGGGGCCACCTGCCCCGGTGGGCCAAGTGGGCTGAGCAAGGGAGGGAACCAGCCCCTGGTGGGCTGGTGCGCCACCCCCCAAGGGGCCCAAGGCGCCTAGGGTTGGAAACCCTAGGGGGTGGGGGCGCCTCCCACCAAACTTGGGGGGCAAGTTCCCCCCTTGGCCGCCTCCCCCCTTAGATGGGATCTAAGGGGGCCGGCCCCCTCTCCCCTTCACCCTATAAATAGAGGGGGGTGGGAGGGCAGCAGCACCCTTTTCCCTGGCACTGCCCTCCCCCTCTCCAACACCTCCTCCTCCTCCGTAGTGCTTGGCGAAGCCCTGTCGGAGAACCACGAGCTCCTCCACCACCACGCTGTCGTGCTGCCGGAGTTCTCCCTGAACTTCTCCTCTTCCCTTGCTGGATCAAGAAGGAGGAGATGTCCCCGGGCTGTACGTGTGTTGAACGCGGAGGCGCCGTCCGTTCGGTGCTAGATCGGATCTTCCGCGATTTGAATCGCCGCGAGTACGACTCCATCATCCGCGTTCCTAGCAACGCTTCCGCATCGCGATCTTCAAGGGTATGAAGATGCACTCCCCTCTCTCTCGTTGCTAGTCTCTCCATAGATTGATCTTGGTGATACGTAGGAAATTTTTTGATTTACTACTACGTTACCCAACAGATCTTTATCGGTCAAACCACATAACAACATACGTTATTCCCTTTGTCATCAGTATGTTACTTGCCCGAGATTCGATCGTCGGTATCTCAATACCTAGTTCAATCTCGTTACCGGCAAGTCTCTTTACTCGTTCCGTAATACATCATCCCGCAACTAACTCATTAGTTACAATGCTTGCAAGGCTTATAGTGATGTGCATTACCGAGTGGGCCCAGAGATACCTCTCCGACAATCGGAGTGACAAATCCTAATCTCGAAATACGCCAACTCAACAAGTACCTTCGGAGACACCTGTAGAGCACCTTTATAATCACCCAGTTACGTTGTGATGTTTGGTAGCACACAAAGTGTTCCTCCGGTAAACGGGAGTTGCATAATCTCATAGTCATAGGAACATGTATAAGTCATGAAGAAAGCAATAGCAACATACTAAACGATCAAGTGCTAAGCTAATGGAATGGGTCAAGTCAATCATATCATTCTCCTAATGATGTGATCCCGTTAATCAAATGACAACTCATGTCTATGGTTAGGAAACATAACCATCTTTAATTAACGAGCTAGTCAAGTAGAGGCATACTAGTGACACTCTGTTTGTCTATGTATTCACACATGTATTATGTTTCCGGTTAATACAATTCTAGCATGAATAATAAACATTTATCATGAAATAAGGAAATAAATAATAACTTTATTATTGCCTCTAGGGCATATTTCCTTCAGTCTCCCACTTGCACTAGAGTCAATAATCTAGATCACATCGCCATGTGATTTAACATCAATAGTTCACATCACCATGTGATTAACACCCATAGTTCACATCGTCATGTGACCAACACCCAAAGGGTTTACTAGAGTCAATAATCTAGTTCACATCGCTATGTGATTAACACCCAAAGAGTATTAAGGTGTGATCATGTTTTGCTTGTGAGAGAAGTTTAGTCAACGGGTCTGCCATATTCAGATCCGTATGTATTTTGCAAATTTCTATGTCTACAATGCTCTGCACGGAGCTACTTTAGCTAATTGCTCCCACTTTCAATATGTATCCAGATTAAGACTTAGAGTCATCTGGATCAGTGCCAAAACTTGTATCGACGTAACCCTTTACGATGAACCGTTTGTCACCTCCATAATCGAGAAACATATCCTTATTCCACTAAGGATAATTTTGACCGCTGTTCAGTGATCTACTCCTAGATCACTATTGTACTCCCTTGCCAAAATCAGTGTAGGGTATACAACAGATCTGGTACATAGCATGGCATACTTTATAGAACCTATGGCTGAGGCATAGGGAATAACTTTCATTCTCTTTCTATCTTCTGCCGTGGTCGGGCTTTGAGTCTTACTCAATTTCACACTTTGTAACACAGGCAAGAACTCTTTCTTCGGCTGTTCCATTTTGAACTACTTCAAAATCTTGTCAAGGTATGTACTCATTGAAAAAACTTATCAAGCGTCTTGATCTATCTCTATAGATCTTGATGCTCAATATGTAAGCAGCTTCACCGAGGTCTTTCTTTGAAAAACTCCTTTCAAACACTCCTTTATGCTTTGCAGAATAATTCTACATTATTTCCGATCAACAATATGTCATTCACATATACTTATCAGAAATGTTGTAGTGCTCCCACTCACTTTCTTGTAAATACAGGCTTCACCGCAAGTCTGTATAAAACTATATGCTTTGATCAATTTATCAAAGCGTATATTCCAACTCCGAGATGCTTGCACCAGTTCATAGATGGATCGCTGGAGCTTGCATATTTTGTTAGCACCTTTAGGATTGACAAAACCTTCTTGTTGCATCATATACAACTCTTCTTTAATAAATCCATTAAGGAATGCAGTTTTGTTTTATCCATTTGCTAGATTTCATAAAATGCGGCAATTGCTAACATGATTCGGACAGACTTAAGCATAGATAAGAGTGAGAAACTCTCATCGTAGTCAACACCTTGAACTTGTCAAAAACCTTTTTGTGACAATTCTAGCTTTGTAGATAGTAACACTACTATCAGCGTCCGTCTTCCTCTTGAAGATCCATTTAATCTCAATGGCTCACCAATCATCGGGCAAGTCAATCAAAGTCCATACTTTGTTCTCATACATGGATCCCATCTTAGATTTCATGGCCTCAAGCCATTTTGCGGAATCTGGGCTCATCATCGCTTCCTCATAGTTCATAGGTTCATCATGGTCAAGTAACATGACCTCCAGAATAGGATTACCGTACCACTCTTGTGCGGATCTTACTCTGGTTGACCTACGAGGTTCGGTAGTAACTTGATCTAAAGTTACATGATCATCATCATTAGCTTCCTCACTAATTGGTGTAGGAGTCACAGGAACAGATTTCTGTGATGAACTTACTTTCCAATAAGGGAGCAGGTACAGTTACCTCATCAAGTTCTACTTTCCTCCCACTCACTTCTTTCGAGAGAAACTCCTTCTCTAGAAAGGATCCATTCTTAGCAATGAATGTCTTGCCTTCGGATCTGTGATAGAAGGTGTACCCAACTGTCTCCTTTGGGTATCCTATGAAGATACATTTCTCCAATTTGGGTTTGAGCTTATTAGGATGAAACTTTTTCACATAAGTATCGCAACCCCAAACTTTAAGAAACGACAACTTTGGTTTCTTGCCAAACCACAGTTCATACGGTGTCGTCTCAACGGATTTAGATGGTGCCCTATTTAACGTGAATGCAGCTGCCTCTAATGCATAACCCCAAAACAATAGTGGTAAATCGGAAAGAGACATCATAGATTGCACCATATCTAATAAAGTATGGTTACGATGTTCGGACACACCATTACGCTGTGGTGTTCCAGGTGGCGTGAGTTGCGAAACTATTCCGCATTGTTTCAAATGAAGACCAAACTCGTAACTCAAATATTCTCCTCCACGATCAGATCGTAGATACTTTATTTTCTTGTTACGATGATTTTCCACTTCACTCTGAAATTCTTTAAACTTTTCAATTGTTTCAGACTTATGTTTCATCAAGTAGATATACCCATATCTGCTCAAATCATCTGTGAAGGTGAGAAAATAACGATACCCGCTGCGAGACTCAATATTCATTGGAGCACATACATCAATATGTATGATTTCCAACAAATCTGTTGCTCGCTCCATTCTTTTGGAGAACGGCGTTTTAGTCATCTTGCCCATGAGGCATGGTTCGCAAGTATCAAGTGATTCATAATCAAGTGATTCCAAAATCCCATCAGCATGGAGTTTCTTCATGCGCTTTACACCAATATGACCTAAACGGCAGTGCCACAAACAAGGTGCACTATCATTATTAACTTTGCATCTTTTGGCTTCAATATTATGAATATGTGTATCACTACGATCGAGATCTAACAAACCATTTTCATTGGGTGTATGACCATAGAAGGTTTTATTCATGTAAACAGAACAACAATTATTCTCTAACTTAAATGAATAACTGTATTGCAATAAACATGATCAAATCATATTCATGCTCAACGCAAACACCAAATAACACTTATTTAGGTTCAACACTAATCCCGAAAGTATAGGGAGTGTGCGATGATGATCATATCAATCTTGGAGCTATTGCCAACACACATCGTCACCCCACCCTTAACTAGTTTCTGTTCATTCTGCAACTCCCGTTTTGAGTTACTACTCTTAGCAACTGAACCAGTATCAAATGCCGAGGGGTTGCTATAAACACTAGTAAAGTACACATCAATAACATGTATATCCAATATACCTTTGTTCACTTTGCCATCCTTCTTATCCGCCAAGTATCTAGGGGCAGTTCCACTTCCAGTGACCAGTCCCTTTGCAGTAGAAGCACTTTAGTCTCAGGCTTAGGTCCAGACTTGGGCTTCTTCACTTGAGCAGCAACTTGCTTGCCGTTCTTCTTGAAGTTCCCCTTCTTCCCTTTGCCCTTTTCTTGAAACTAGTGGTCTTGCCAACCATCAACACTTGATGCTTTTCTTGATTTCTACCTTCGTCGATTTTAGCATCACAAAGAGCTTGGGAATCGTTTCCGTTATCCCTTGCATATTATAGTTCATCACGAAGTTCAAGTAACTTGGTGATAGTGACTAGAGAACTCTGTCAATCACTATCTTATCTGGAAGATTAACTCCCACTTGATTCAAGTGATTGTAGTACTCAGACATTCTGAGCACATGCTCACTAGCTGAGCTATTCTCCTCCATCTTGTAGGCAAAGTACTTGTCAAAGGTCTCATACCTTTTGACACGGGCATGAGTATGAAATACCAATTTCAACTCCTGGAACATCTTATATGCTCTGTGGCATTCAAAACAATTTTGAAGTCCCGGTTCTAAGACGTAAAGCATGGTGCACTAAACTATCAAGTAGTTATCATACCGAGCTTTGTCAAACGTTCATAACGTCTGCCTATGCTCCTGCAATAGGTCCGTCACCTAGCAGTGCATCAAGGACATAATTCTTCTATGCAGCAATGAGGATAATCCTCAGATCACGGATCAAATCCGTATCATTGCTACTAACATCTTTCAATTTAGTTTTCTCTAGGAACATATCAAAAATAAAACAGAGGAGCTAAACGCAAGCTATTGATCTACAACAACATAGACAAGCAAAAAACTATCAGGTACTAAGTTCATGATAAATTTAAGTTCAATTAATCATATTACTCAAGAACTCCCACTTAGATAGACATCTCTCTAATCATCTAAGTGATCACGTGATCCAAATCAACTAAACCATAACCGATCATCACGTGAAATGGAGTAGTTTTCAATGGTGAACATCACTATGTTGATCATATCTACTATATGATTCACGCTCGACCTTTCGGTCTCAATGTTCCGAGGCCATATCAGCATATGCTAGGCTCGTCAAGTTTAACCCGAGTATTCTGTGTGTGCAAAACTGGCTTGCACCCGTTGTAGATGAACGTTGAGCTTATCACACCCGATCATCACGTGGTGTCTCGGCACGACGAACTTTGGCAACGGTGCATACTCAGGGAGAACACTTTTACCTTGAAATTTAGTGAGAGATCATCTTATAATGCTACCGTCAAACAAAGCAAAATAAGATGCATAAAGGATAAACATCACATGCAATCAATATAAGTGATATGATATGGCCATCATCATCTTGTGCTTGTGATCTCCATCTCCGAAGCACCATCATGATCACCATCGTCACTGGCGCAACACCTTGATCTCCATCGTAGCATTGTTGTCATCTCGCCAACTATTGCTTCTACGACTATCGCTACCGCTTAGTGATAAAGTAAAGCAATTACAGGGCGATTGCATTGCATACAATAAAGCGACAACCATATGGCTCCTGCCAGTTGCCAATAACTCAGTTACAAAACATGATCATCTCATACAATAAAATATAGCATCATGTCTTGACCATATCACATCACAACATGCCCTGCAAAAACAAGTTAGATGTCCTCTACTTTGTTGTTGCAAATTTTACGTGGCTGCTACGGGCTGAGCAAGAACCGTTCTTACCTACGCATCAAAACCACAACGATAGTTCGTCAAGTTAGTGTTGTTTTAACCTTCACAAAGACCGGGCGTAGCCACACTCGGTTCAACTAAAGTTGGAGAAACTGACACCCGCTAGTCACATGTGTGCAAAGCACGGCGGTAAAACTAGTCTCGTGTAAGTGTACGCGTAATGTCGGTCCGGGCCGCTTCATCCAACAATACCGCCGAACCAAAGTGTGACATGCTGGTAAGCAGTATGACTTGTATCGCCCACAACTCACTTGTGTTCTACTCGTGCATATAACATCTACCCATAAACCAGGCTCGGATGCCACTATTGGGGAACGTAGTAATTTCAAAAAAATTCCTACGCACACACAGGATCATGGTGATGCATAGCAACGAGAGGGGAGAGTGTGTCCACGTACCCTCGTAGACCGAAAGCGGAAGCGTTAGCACAACGCGGTTGATGTAGTCGTACGTCTTCACGATCCGACCGATCCAAGTACCGAACGCACGGCACCTCCGAGTTCAGCACACGTTCAACTCGATGACATCCCGCGAGCTCCGATCCAGCAAAGCTTCACACGAGAGTTTCTTCAGCACGACGACATGGTGACGGTGATGATGATGCTACCGACGCAGGGCTTCGCCTAAGCACCGCTACGATATGATCGAGGTGGATTATGGTGGAGGGGGGCACCGCACACGGCTAAGAGATCAATGATCAATTGTTGTGTCTATGGGGTGCCCCTGGCCACGTATATAAAGGAGTGGAGGAGGGGGAGGGCTGGCCTAGCTATGGCGCGCTCTGGAGGAGTCCTACTCCCACCGGGAGTAGGATTCCCCCCCTTCCAAGTAGTAGGAGTAGGAGAGAAGGAAGGGGAAGAGAGAAGAGAAGGAAGGAGGGGGCGCAGCCCCTCCCCCTAGTCCAATTCGGACTAGGCCTTGGGGGGGCGCGCGGCCTGCCTCTCTCTCTCCCCTAAAGCCCAATAAGGCCCATATACTTCTTCCCCATATTCCCGTAACTCCCCGGTACTCCGAAAAATACCCGAACCACTCGGAACCTTTCCGATGTCCGAATATAGTCCTCCAATATATCGATCTTTACGTCTCGACCATTTCGAGACTCCTCGTCATGTCCCTGATCTCATCCGGGACTCCGAACTACCTTCGGTACATCCAAACACGTAAACTCATAATACAAATCGTCACAGAACTTTAAGCGTGCGGACCCTACGGGTTCGAGAACTATGTAGACATGACCGAGACACATTTCCGGTCAATAACCAATAGCGGAACCTGGATGCTCATATTGGCTCCCACATATTCTACGAAGATCTTTATCGGTCAAACCGCATAACAACATACGTTATTTCCTTTGTCATCGGTATGTTACTTGCCCGAGATTCGATCGTCGGTATCTCAATACCTAGTTCAATCTCATTACCGGCAAGTCTCTTTACTCGTTCCGTAATACATCATCCCGCAACTAACTCATTAGGTACAATGCTTGCAAGGCTTATAGTGATGTGCATTACCGAGTGGGCCCAGAGATACCTCTCCGACAATTGGAGTGACAAATCCTAATCTTGAAATACGCCAACTCAACAAGTACCTTCGGAGACACCTGTAGAGCACCTTTATAATCATCCAATTACGTTGTGACGTTTGGTAGCACACAAAGTGTTCCTCCGGTAAACGGGAGTTGCATAATCTCATAGTCATAGGAACATGTATAAGTCATGAAGAAAGCAATAGCAACATACTAAACGATCAAGTGCTAAGCTAATGGAATGGGTCAAGTCAATCATATCATTCTCCTAATGATGTGATCCCGTTAATCAAATGACAACTCATGTCTATGGTTAGGAAACATAACCATCTTTAATTAACGAGCTAGTCAAGTAGAGGCATACTAGTGACACTCTGTTTGTCTATGTATTCACACATGTATTATGTTTCCGGTTAATACAATTCTAGCATGAATAATAAACATTTATCATGAAATAAGGAAATAAATAATAACTTTATTATTGCCTCTAGGGCATATTTCCTTCAGAGACCTCCAAGGACGTTGCCGCCGAGGACGCCAAAATCGCTGCCGACGAGGCCGCCAAGGACGCGCATGAAGAGGTCACCAAGGTGTCCGCTGGGGGGGCCGGCAAGGGGACCAGCGACCGTACTGACGGCATCTCTGCCGCAGGAGCGCCTGCCGCTACATCGGTGCCGGGGTCCTCAGCTGCGAGGGAGACGATGGTTGAAGACCAACCGTCAGCTTCCGAAGCCCCCACCCCAAGTAGATACCTGAAGATTGGCGATAATCTGTTCGTCAGCATTCCGGGGACAGCAAGCATCGGAGCGCCAACCGAGGGGGAGGCTTTTGACGAAGAAGTCATCGCTGCTGCCGGGCTCAAGGTCGTCGACAAGCCGAGCGCCAGCAGCAGCGGATCCAAAGAAGACCAGCTCCTCCAGGCCATGAGCGACAACTTCCAGAAGCTCTAGGCGCTCCACCGTGCCTGTAAGGAGAAACTGGACTCTAGGGCAGCGGTTGCCGTCGCGGCAGAGGCAGACTTCCAAAAGCATGTCGAGCAGATGCAAGTCTAGTTCGCTGAGGCCCGGCAAGAGCTGAGGACTGGCCAAGAGCAGCTAGGCTAGCGTTGGGATGAGCTCCTCCTGAAGCAGTCTGATATTGAGAAGGCACAGGAGGAGGCCGCTGTACAAGCCGCCAAGGAGGACGCCAATCTAAGGCAGCACCGCATTTTGCTCGACGCCCAAGAAGAAGACCATGCCGCTCGCGAGAAAGCGCTTGCCGCCGAGCTCCGCGGCAAGGATGAAGAAATTGAGAAGCTTGTCACGCAGCGGACCCAGGAGCTGGAGCAGAAGCATAAAGACGCACTCGACGCTCTGGTCCTGGATCATGTCAGCAAGCTGAAGGAGGCCGTCAACGCTGCCGAAGCCACAGGGGCCGCCAAGAACGAGCTGGCCGGCAAGGTGGAGAAACTGGAGGCGGAGCTGGAGAAGTACCGCAAGGAGGTCTCGACGCTAAAGAGCGACAGAGACAAAACTATCCACACCTTGGCGGAGCTGCAGGTCACCATATCTGACAAGACCAAGCTGCTCTCCGAAGCCAATGACTCCATTGCTGATCTGAAACTAAAGCTGACCACTCTGGAGGAATCCCTTAATGGCAGCAGGGCTCGTGAGAAGACCCTGGCCAAGGACCTCAAGGATGAGAAACTGCTGCTTGCGAGCGCCCCCGCCACCCACAATGATTTCATGGAGGGCGTGAATCTCTAGACCAAATGCCTCATCGACACTGCAGAGGGGCTGACCACGCAGCTGTCCATCATGGGGATGCCAAACTTCAGGTTCTCCCATGACAGGGGGATTTCTGAGAGCGCCAGGCTGACCATGTTCTTCGAGGTCGACCTCGAGGCTCTGAAGCTGCTCCACTCCAATCGAGCCACCCAACTGGTCAATGAGTCCCGCAAGCTTTGCCGGGGCATCCTCCTTAAAGTGCTCACCAATGTGGCATACAGGAACCCCGGCCTCGACCTGAGCCAAGACAGTTTGCTGGCAGATGCGGACCGCAGGGCGCTTGAAGAGCTTATCGCGCCCATCGTCAGCATGGTTGACCAAGTCAAGAGGGTAGAAGGCCAGCGCTGGGACTAGCTGCTCCGCTCTGTCTTGCCGCCGTGAACTTGTACCCAAGACGAATTTATCTTAAGTTAGAACTGCGGCAACCAGTGGTGTAATATAACTTGCTGTGTTTTGGATTGAATGCATGCTATCTTCCTTGTTTGATTCCTCCTCGTATGGCATACACCCTACGCTATTTTGGAAGGGCTTGCTGGTGCGCGCACCCTTGCCGCGAGCACTTTGAGGAATGGGTCCTTAGCAGCCTGCTGGGGATGTCGCTGCTGGCAAGACACCTTGCCGCTCTTAGTGCAGCCACTTGAACTGTTGAGCGGACTCGAAACAGAGCAAGGGCGCAACCAATGGCGACGAGGTTCCTTCGCGTGCAGGTTTTCCATACAAGAAACGAAACCATTGAAGGGAAATAACCTTACATTTAAAAGAAAATCACTCAAGTTTCACAACTTAGCTTTTTTTTGCTGTTGTACTCTTTCCTGCAAGATGCCACTTCGAAAGTCGCCTACTGGCGCCCACACTCTCTATCCCCCCCGGCAAACTTGTATGCGAGGGAACCTTGCGAACTTATTCAACTGCACACATGGTCTGCGCCTGGCTTTGTACATGGGGTTATATGCCTTGCTGGCAAGGCTAGTACAAAAAGGGGGTTGCCGGGGGTCCCCGCAACCACGCCTCATGGGTAAAACTTGTGAACATGTTCGATATTCTAGGAGTTGCTCACTGGAATGCTATCTTCGGTCTCCAGGTGGACTGCGCCGGGCCTGGTGACTCGTATCACCCGATAAGGGCCTTCCCACTTTGGTGTCAACTTGTTGGAATTCTTGGCAGACTGAACGCGCCGAAGAACAAGGTCGCCTTCCTCAAGGCTTTGGGCATGAACCTTGCGGGTGTGGTAGCGGCGCAAGGCTTGCTGGTAGCGCGCGGCTCGCACAGTAGCCTGAAGATGATCTTCCTCAAGGAGCGTAGCATCATCTTGCTGCAACTGCTCTTGCTCAAGCTCATCATAAGCGAGCACTCGAGGTGACCCGTATGTGAGTTCTGTGGGGAGAACTGCTTCCGCCCCGTATACGAGGGAGAAAGGTGTCTGGCCAGTGGCTCGATTTGGTGTCGTCCTGATTGACCAAAGAACCGCCCGCAACTCATCAATCCAGCGCCTTCCGCACTTGTGTAGCCTGTCGAAAGTTCTCGTCCTGAGGCCCCGCAGCACTTCAGAATTTGCCCTTTCCGCCTGGCCGTTGCTTCATGGATGTGCAACAGAAGCAAAACAGATTTTGCTGCCAAGGTCCTGGATATACTGCATGAAGGTGCGGCTCGTGAACTGTGTGCCGTTGTCGGTGATGACTTTGTTTGGCACACCAAAATGGCAAACTAATCCTTTGAAGAACTTGACGGCTGATTGCGCTGTCACCTTTCTCACTGCTTCCACTTCTGGCCACTTTGTGAACTTGTCGATTGCGACGTACAAGTACTCAAAGCCCCCGACAGCACGGGGAAAGGGGCCCAGTATGTCGAGCCCCCAGACCGAAAATGGCCAGGAAAGAGGGATCGTCTGAAGAGCTTGGGCTGGCTGATGGAGCTTCTTTGAATGGAACTGGCACGCTTCACACTTGGTTACTAGTGCAGTCGCATCTTGGAGGGCAGTGGGCCAAAAGAAACCTTGCCGGAATGCTTTGCTGGCAAGAGCCAGTGACCTTATGTGAGAGCCACATATGCCTCCGTGTATCTCTGCCAACAGCTCTAGCCCGTCCTCCTAAGGAATGCACTTCAATTTCACGCCGTTCGGTCTTTTTCTATACAAGACATCGTCCACAAACTGGTACGTGTTAGACCGACGGGCTACTTTCTCCGCTTCTTCCTATTCCTCAGGGAGTTCCCCTGTTTGGAGGAACCGAACAGTGTGCTGTGCCCATGCTGGAGCCTGGGGCTCGACGGTAAGGACTAAAGGCGTGTCTTCTGCCGTCGGAGCAGTTGTCTCTACGGCAAGGGCTTGAGGCCCCGCCGGGGCCGGTCGCCCCCCGGCAAGCTTGGCATCGTCCCCGGCAACTTCCTTGCCGGTGGCCCCTGGGAGCTCAGCGGGAAAGTACTTGCCGGGGCTCAACTTCCTCCGCTTATTCTGTCCTGCTGATGGTTCAACAGATGGCTGATTTAGTTGGAGCACAAAAGTTCCTGGTTCCACAGGTAACTTGAGGGCAGCATGTTTTGACAGGTCGTCAGCAATGTTGTTCTCTGCTCGAGGAACATGCTTTGCTTGTAGACCATCAAAATGCTCCTCCAACTTCCTCACTTCATCTACATAAGCTTCCATCAACGGGCTCTGATAATCTTTGTTAACCTAATTGACGACAAGCGGCGAATCACCTCTGACGATGAGCTTCGTAATTCCATGGTCTGCCGCGATCCTGAGACCGGCAAGCAGTCCCTCATACTCCGCAGTGTTGTTTGTTGATCTCTCCTGGGGAAAGTGCATCTGGACCACGTACTTGAGGTGCTCTCCAGTGGGGGCAATAAGTAGCACACCAGCACCAGCGCCTTGCAGCGAGAAAGTCCCATCAAAGTACATAATCCAGTCTCGGCTCGTTTCCTTGCCGGGGAGAGTGGTTTCT
Source organism: Thinopyrum elongatum (assembly GCA_011799875.1). Lineage (NCBI taxonomy): Eukaryota > Viridiplantae > Streptophyta > Magnoliopsida > Poales > Poaceae > Thinopyrum > Thinopyrum elongatum. The sequence continues at coordinate 96,765,798 of CM022298.1, forward strand.
TGAATTTCCTCGTCAGGCGTTGAGGTCCATTCTGCAATGAATTCTGCCAAGGCCCTGCTCTGAATCGTTGAAGTGCTTTCAAACCTGAGACCAAAGCTTGACAGTTCCAACGCCCACTCCACAATCCTTCCAGTTGCATCTGGGTTGTGCAAGATCCGTTGCAATGGGAAGCGAGTGATGACGGTGATCTCATGTGCCTGAAAGTAGTGGTGCAGCTTCCTCGAGGCCATAAGAAGGCCAAAGAGCAACTTCTGCACACCAGAGTATCTTGATCTAGCCCCCTGCAAAAGGGAGCTGACAAAATAAACTGGGTGTTGCACCATCTTCTTCTTCTGTGTCACTCCATTTGCTTGCGCAGATCCCGCCTTGCCGGCATCAGACTCTGCCGGGGGCCCTGCCTTGCCGGCACCAGGTCCTGCCGGGGGTCCTGCCTTGCCGGTACCAGACCCTGCTGGGGAGAGCTCCGGCTCGTCATCCGACGGTCTTGCCACTGCCGCTGCTTCTTCATCAACTTCTCTCTGCGCCACTAGCGCAGCACTGACCACTTGATTCGTTGCCGCTAGATACAGCAACAACGGCTCTTGTGGCTTAGGCGCGACTAGTGTTGGCATAGAGAAGAGGTACCTCTTCAAATCTTGCAGCGCTGCCTCCGCTTCCGGAGTCCATGTCATTGGACCTGCCTTTTTCAAGATCTTGAAAAAGGGCAGGGCGCGCTCAGCAGATTTGGAGATGAACCTGCTCAAAGCAGCAACACAGCCAGCAAGTCAACGTACATCTTTGACTCGTCTTGGTACTTCAATCTGCTCAATTGCCTTGATCTTGTCGGGGTTCGCCTCAATCCCACGCTGAGACACAAAGAACCCGAGAAGCTTGCCGGATGGGACACCAAACACACATTTCTCAGGGTTGAGCTTGAGATTGATCTTGTGCAAATTTGCAAATGTTTCTTCTAGATCTTGTATGAGCGCTGTCCTGTCCTTGGTTTTGACCACTATGTCATCCATATAAGCTTCCATATTTCTATGTAGCTGAGGCTCAAAACCAATTTGGACTGCTCTCGCAAATGTTGAACCAGCGCTTTTCAACCCGAAAGGCATTCGTATAAAACAATACGTACCACATGGGGTGATAAATGTGGTTTTCTCTTCATCTTCCTTCGTCATGAAGATTTGATGGTATCCTGAGTAGGCGTCAAGGAACGACAGCAAGTCGCACCTGGCAGGGGAGTCCACGATCTGGTCGATGCACGGCAAAGGGAAAGGATCCTTTGGGCAGGCTTTATTGATATCTGTATAATCAATGCACAGCCTCCATTTCCCGTTTGCCTTGCGCACCACCACCGGATTGGCCAACCACGTTGGGTGGAGCACTCCTCTAACCAAGCCTGCTGCTTCCAGCTTCCTAATCTCTTCAGTGATGAACTCTTGCTGCTCCAAAGCTTGCTTCCTGACCTTCTGCTTGACGGGCCGCGCATGAGGACAGACAGCAAGATGGTGCTCAATCACCTCCCTGGGAACGCCGGGGATGTCAGATGCTTGCCATGCAAACGCATTGACATTCGCCCGCAGGAAGGTGATTAGCGCGCCTTCCTATTTGCTGTCGAGGGTGGAGCTTATAGTAAAAGCCCCGCCCGTGCCGTCCTCCTTGACGGGCACATTCTTAGTTTCTGGTGGTGCTGCCTTGGATTTCTTGCTCTTGCCGGTGGAGCTCTCTAGCACGTCCTCGATGGGGGCGTAGCACTCCGAAGAGGTGCGCTTGCTGGAGTGGGTGCAAGAGGTCTTGCCGGGAAAGGTCTTGTCGGGAGAGGTCTTGCCGGTCTTCTTCCCTCCCGGAGCTTCAGCGGCAGAAGCAAGTGCCTTGGCGGCAGTTGCTGCAGCTGCCTCTCGGTAGAGTTGGTCAGCACAGATGAGCGCGTCTTTCTTGTCGGAATGGACGGTGATGATGCTCATTGGTCCGGGCATCTTCAACGTATTGTAAGCGTAATGTGATGCCGCCATGAACTTGGCCAGCGCCGGGCGGACGAGGATCCCATTATAGGGCAAGGGGATCTTGGCGACATAAAAAATGATCTTCTTCGTCCTATAGTTCAACTCGCCACCAAAGGTAACTGGTAGCGTAATCTTGCCCTTTGGCTGACTCCTTCCTGGATTGATCCCTTGAAACGTGCCCGTCTCCTCGAGATCTCGATCAGGAATTTGTAGCCTCTTGATCACAGTGGGCGAGATCAAGTTCAGACCGGCCCCACCGTCAACTAATACTTTTGTCACCTTGAGGTTGCGTATCATTGGTGAAACCAACAATGGAAAACATCCGACCGCTGTTGTGCGATTAGGGTGGTCCTCAGTGTCAAAAATGATAGGCGTGTTGGACCATTTCAGTGGCTTCTGGGCATCGAACGATGGCTCTGCTGCATTGATCTCACGCGCCCATTGTTTCAGTTGGCAGTGATAGGCATGCAATGAGGCGCCACCGTCGACGCACATGGCCTCCGTAGCTTTCTAGAACTCGTGCACGCTGGATTCGTCGTCCTCATCATGATCATCATCTCCCTCTTTCTTGTCGCAGCCCCGAGCGGGCCTCTCTGGTTGCTTATCCTTGCCGAGGCGACCCCCTCGGCCGCCACGCTTCTTGCCAGACCCCTCAGCACCATCCTGGCCCTTCTCCTTGTCTCGCCTCTCATACTCAGCTTTCTGCTTCTCTACAAGCTGCTCAACTTGCCGGCAATTCTGGAGGTCATGGCCCTTGGTGCGATGGATCTTGCAATACTGCTTGTCGGAGCCCTCTGGCTTGTCGGCAGCCGCCAAGGCCTGGCAGGTGGCGCACCCAAAAAATTCCTTGCCGGGGTCGTCAACCTTGGCCTTCTTGGCGGTGCCGGGGTTGCCAGATTCCTCGACAGCAAGCACGGTTTTACCCTTGCGCTTCCTGTTGCGCCGTCGGCCCTTCTTTGCCGGGGCGGCGATGTCTTCATCTGCAGAATCACTTTCTGCGCCGGCATCTTCGCCGGGATACTTCCTTCCTTCTTCAGCCCGAGCACATCTATCGGCCAAAACATAAAGCTCGGTAACATCTCTAATCTTGTTCATTGCCAGCTCTTCACGCATCTTGCGGGTGCGCACATTTTGATGGAACGTGCTGATAACAGTGGCAGGATGAATGTCCGGGATGTTGTACTGCACATGGCTGAACCTCTGTATGTATTTGCGCAAGCATTCGCCATCCTTCTGGGGGTTGATATGCAAATCACTCGCCTGGCCAGGAGCTTGGTGGCCTCCAGTAAAGGCGCCAACAAACTCGTGACACAGATCCGACAAAGAAGAGATGGAATCCTCTGGCAGGTGCATCAACCACGACCTAACGTTGGGCTTGAGTACCAACGGGAAGTAGTTGGCGAGTACCTTGTCTTCTCGAGCCCAGATAGTTTGCATTGCAATGGTATAGATGCTCAGGAACTCCAACGGGTGAGTCTTGCCGTCGTATTTCTCTCCGACCTCAGGCTTGAACATGCGATGGGTGGGCCACTGGAATCGCCGCAGCCCATGGGTAAAAGCTGGACAACCCACCTCGTAAGGTAAGTTATCAGAATCCCCCGGCGCGGGCCGATCCACAGTGGGGCCTGCACGCCTATCAGACTGATGGCGCGCTTCCCATCGCTGCTCGATAGTGGTTCAAGCGTCTTCTTTGACTCGCTCTCGAAGGACTTGAAGTTGATCGCGGCGGGCTCGTGGGTCGGACGACGCTGTGGAACCGTTGTCACAGGCCTTGACCCGATGAGCCGGCGGCTGCTGTTGCTGTCATGGAGGAGGAGAGTGCACCGTGGTCGCAGCACCTCCGGTCCTTCCGCCTTTGGCACGCGCCGGCTCAACAGAGCGCCGGCACGAGGGCCCCGCCTGCTGCGGTCCATCCTTATTGGCGAAGCCGACGAGGCTCCGGATGGTGGCTCTCCACTCGTCGAGCTTCTCCGCAGCAGGAGGGAAATCTAGAAGTAGCTGTACGCGCACCAACATTTCCGTTGGCGTGGGCGGCGGCGACAGCTACGTGGATCGTGAAGCGCTCTGACTAACCACGTTAGAAGGAGGTCTATCACGGTCCCGCGGCCGCGCGCCGTTTCCGCCAACGTCTTGGCGTGCATGCCAGCCCGGCGCATCTCGAGAATGATGCAAAGGGGCCCTCCCATGGGAACGCTCGTGATCACCCACACTGCGGCGCTGCTCATCGCGCATGACCTGGGAAGGCCGCGGCGCATGCGCCAGCGGGGGCATCTTGGAGGTCGTCCTTCCGTCCCTGGGGTTCGCCGCGCCGCCCATAGACAGCACGGCGCCGTCCCTGGACCCGGCGACGTGCAGGTCGTCGCCGCTCACATGGCTCCGATCGCCGGAGCGTCGTGGAAGCCCGTGGCCTCCACCCACGTCCATCCCGTCATCCGTCCATGCTGGTGCGGGAAGATCGACGGGAGATGAACCAATCGCCATGATGCTCTTTCTCTTTGGAGACATGATGACGAAGATGTTGAAGAAGTCGACGCGCTGACGCCTAGATCAGGTTCGTACAACCTCCACCCCCCTACCTGGCGCGCCAAAGATGTCGGGGAAACGACACCTATGGGATCGGTTGGATCCCTTCTACGGTTTGGCAGGGAGGAGGGGTGCACGAAGAGCAGATCTAGAGATCAACACGAGGGATCTTTACCCAGGTTCGGGCCGCTGAGAAGCGTAAAACCCTAGTCCTGCTTGGTGTGTATATTATGTGTTCTTGAGCTTCGGCTAGCTGCATGCAAGCTGGGCCGGAGAGTCCAAAAAGTCCGAATCCCCCTCCAGTATGCCTTGGGCCTCCTTTTATACGTCAAAGGGGCTGCCATAGTGGCACACAGGAGGTGTAAAATGCTACAGTACATGTGCTTATCTCTGGCGTCTTAGGACAAGCGCATTAAATGCGCTGCTTACGTGCCCTCCTAGCTTTATCGAGGACGGAAATAGAGCCCGTCCCATCCGTCACCGCCTCACTCCATCTTGACACATATCCAGGCTGACGAGGCGTGCAATGCCAGGCTGGCTGGCCGGCCGCTGCGCTGGAACGGTGGCAGGATCTTTGCAAAGATCTGCATGCCACCACGCAGGTGCTTGCCAAGCTGGCAAGTCGGTCGCCGTGCTGGAGCGGTGGCGGGGTGGCGGGGCCTCGCCGTGGCCACGTCAATGTCCCCGGCAAGGATCTTGTCGGGGTCTTGCAAACGTCCCTGGCAAGGGTCTCGCCAGGAACTTGGTCATCCAATCTTCACGAAGATCTGCATGCCACTATGCATGCGCCCCTGGGCCTTGGTCTTGACATTGTCGATGGTGTCAGAGCTCTCAACCTCAAGGGTGGTGTTCTCGTCAGTGCCTCACAAGTCATCCCAGCAAGGATCTTGCCGGGGCCTCGCAAGCCGCCCCGGCAAGGATGTTGCCGGGGCTCCAGCTTGTCTTCTGCTCCCTAGTTACTGGCTTGGACACCGTCTTCGTTGTCTTGTATTCTGTCTCCAACTGCCCCCGCCAAGCCTCACCGCAGGTGCGGCTACAACTGCCCATGCACAAGTAAGGGGTATTAAAGAAGCACAATGGACGAGATGTTTATGGGAGTTAATCCCTGCTGCGTGTGCCCGCGCACTGTTTGGGCCTGGCCCAACAACGCTTCGCATTCGTGTATGGCCCAGGCACGGGAGCTCCTGTCGGTGTACTAAAGTTTGGGCCCTTTAATACCCCTTACTTGTGCACGGCCAGTTGTAGCCGCACCTGCGGCGAGGCTTGGCGGGGGCAGTTGGACACAGAATACAAGACAATGAAGATGGCCTCCAAGCCAGTAACTAGGGAGCAGAAGACAAGCTGGAGCCCCGGCAGCATCCTTGCCGGGGCGGCTCACGAGGCCCCAGCAAGATCCTTGCCGGGACGACTTGCGAGGCACTGACGAGAACACCACCCTTGAGGTTGAGAGCTCTGACACCATGGACAATGTCAAGACCAAGGCCCAGGGGCGCATGCGTAGTGGCATGCAGATCTTCGTGAAGATTGGATGACCAAGTTCCTGGCGAGACCCTTGCCAGGGACGTTTGTGAGACCCTGGCAAGATCCTTGCCGGGGACATTGACGTGGCCACGGCGAGGCCCCGCCACCCCGCCACCGCTCCAGCACGGCGACCGACTTGCTAGCCTAGCAAGCACCTGCGTGGTGGCATGAAGATCTTCATGAAGATCATGCCATCATTCCAGCGCAGCGGCCGGCCAGCCAGCCTGGCATTGCACGCCTCGTCAGCCTGGATACGTGTCAAGATGGAGTGCGGCAGTGACGGATGGGATGGGCTCTATTTCTGTCCCCGATAAAGCTAGGAGGGCACGTAAGCAGCGCATTTAATGCGCTTGTCCTAAGACGCCAGAGATAAGCACGTGTACTGTAGCACTTTACACCTCCTGTGTGCCACTATGGCAGCCCCTTTGACGTATAAAAGGAGGCCCAAGGCATACTGGAGGGGGATTCAGACTTTTTGGACTCTCCGGCCCAGCTTGCATGCAGCTAGCCGAAGCTCAAGAACACATAATATACACACCAAGCAGGACTAGGGTTTTACGCTTCTCAGCGGCCCGAACCTGGGTAAAGATCCCTCGTGTTGATCTCTAGATCTGCTCTTCGTGCACCCCTCCTCCCTGCCAAACCGTAGAAGGGATCCACCCATCCCATAGGTGTCGTTTCCCCGACAAATAGGAGCACTCTTACTAGCAAATAATTTCATTAATTCATCCGTCTTTCCACTCAAAGTATTAATTTCTTCAATCGCATGCACTTTTTTACTAGTGGAAGATCTTTCGGTATGCCATTGAGAGTAATTAGCCATAATATTATCTAGGAGTTTAGTAGCTTCTCCTAATGTAATTTCCATAAAAGTACCTCGCGCAGTGGAATCTAAAAGATTTCTAGATGCGAAATTCAATCCGGCATAAAAAATTTGTATGATCATCCATAAACTTAAACCATGAGTAGGGCAATTTCTTGTCATCAATTTCATCCTCTCCCAAGATTGTGCAACATGTTCATGATCAAGTTACTTAAAATTCATTATATCATTCCTAAGGGAGATGATCTTAGCGGGAGGAAAATACTTGGAAATAAAAGCATCTTTACACTTATTCCATGAATCAATACTATTTTTAGGCAAAGATGTAAACCAAGTATTAGCATGATCTCATAGAGAGAACGGAAATAGCTTTAGTTTAACAATATCATCATCCACATCTTTTTTCTTTTGCATATCACACAACTCAACAAAAGTATTTAGATGGGATGCGGCATCTTCACTAGGAAGGCCAGAAAATTGATCTTTCATAACAAGATTCAGCAAAGCGGCATTAATTTCATAAGATTCCGCACTTGTGGCGGGGGCAATCAGAGTACTAATAAAATCATTATTATTAGTATTGGAAAACTCACATAACTTGGTATTCTCTTGAGTCATCATGACAAAGAAAGCAATCTAGCACACAAGCAACCAAAAATAAAATGAAATGATGAACGAAAGAAGGGCGAATAAAAAGGCAAATATTTTTGTGTTTTTTTGAAAGCGTTTTAGAAGTGGGGAAGAGGAAAACGAGAGGCAAATGGTGAATAATGTAATGCAAGAGATGAGAATTTATGGTGGGTACTTGGTAGGCTTGATGTAGAACCTCCCCGGCAATGGCGCCAGAAATTCTTCCTGCTACTTCTTGAGCTTGCGTTGGTTTTTCCCTTAAAGAGGAAAGGGTGATGCAGGAAAGTAGAGATAAGTAATTCCCTCAGTTTGAGAACCAATGTATCAATCCAGTAGGAGGTACACGCAAGTCTCCAATCTATGCACCTGCACAAACAATCAAACACTTGCACCCAACGCGATAAAGGGGTTGTCAATCCCTTCACGGTCACTTGCAAGGATGAGATCTGATAGAGATAGATATAAAAGATTACTAAAACATAAAACAAAGTAAAAACAAATAAATTACAGCAAGGTATTTTTGGGTTTTTTGGTTTATAGATCTGAAAATATATGATGGAAAATAGACCCGGGGGCCATAGGTTTCACTAGAGGCTTCTCTCTTGAAAGAAAGCATACGGTGGGTGAACAAATTACTGTTGAGCAATTGATGGAAAAGCACAAAGTTATGACAATATCCAAGGAAATGATTATGAATACAGGCATCACGTCCGTGTCAAGTAGACCGAAACAATTCTGCATCTACTACTATTACTCCACACATCGACCACTATCCAGCATGCATCTAGAGTATTAAGTTCATAAGAACGGAGTAACGCCTTAAGTAAGATGACATGATGTAGAGGGATAAACTCAAGCAATATGATGAGTACCCCATCTTTTTACCCTTGATGGCAACAATACAATACATGCCTCGCTACCCCTACTTTGTCACTGGGTGAGGACACCGCAAGATTGAACCCAAAACTAAGCACCTCTCCCATCGCAAGAAGAACCAATCTAGTTGACCAAACGAAACCGATAATTCGAAGAAAAATACAAAGATATCAAATCATGCATATAAGAATTCAGAGAAGATTCAAATAATATTCATAGATAATCTGATCATAAATCCACAATTCATCGGATCTCGACAAACACACCGCAAAAGAATATTACATCGGATAGATCTCCAAGAACATCGAAGAGAACATTGTATTGAAGATCAAAGAGAGAGAAGAAGCCATCTAGCTACTAGCTATGGACCCGTAGGTCTGTGGTAAACTACTCACGGTTCATCGGAAGGGCAATAGAGTTGATGTAGATACCCTCCGTGATAGAATCCCCCTCCGGCTGGGTGCCGGAAAAGATCCCAAGATGGGATCCCACGGGAACAGAAGGTTACGGCGGCGGAAAAGTATTTTGGTGGACGCCTCTGGTCGTTTGGGAATATTTGTGAATATATAGGGCAAAGATTAGGGTTGGAGGAGTCCTGTGGGGCCCACAAGCCAGGGGGCGCCCCCCTAGGGCATGCCCTGGCGGCTTGTCATTGCCTCGGGACTCTTCTGACTTCTCCTCCAAGCTCCGTGGATGTTTTCTAGTCCAAGAAAAATCATCGCAAAAGTTTTATTCCGTTTGGACTCCGTTGAATATTCCTTTTCTGTAAAACTCAAAAACAAGGAAAAAACAAAAACTGGCACTGGGCTCTAGGTTAATAAGTTAGTCCCAAAAATAATATAAAATAGCATATTAATGCATATAAAACATCCAAAACAAATAATATAATTGCATGGAACAATAAAAAATTATAGATACGTTGGAGACGTATCAGGACCCACCGGAAGGGCTACCGTATTTTGCGGGAAAAAAAGTTTCCCCGTGACAGCTGGGACCCACCAGCTACATCTTCGCACGCAAGGAAGTGCGTCCATATTATGGGCAGAAAAAAAAATGATTCTTCCCCCTGATAGCTGGGACCCACCAGCTATATCTTCGCACGCAAGGAAGTACCTCCTTATCCTCCCTGACAGCTAGGACCCATCCGATCGAACCCTACGTAGGGTTGTCTGTCTGGTCAAGAACGTGTACGTACATACTGGTCGATCGGTCTCTCTGCAGTGATGAACCATTGCCGAGTAAGGAGCGGCACGTGTCGTAGTAGAGGCGCGGACGTAGCATGTCACGCAGTGTCGTCTATATCGTGTACACATACGTGCAGCCACACTGCAAGGAAGTTAATACGGCTATGTATGTACATACGGGCGGGCTCTCTAATGCGTACAGCGACAGCGTCCTGTTCATCGGCAGCCAACCGGCTGGGTCGGAATGGAGGAAACAACGTCGTGTTCATCGGGAGGCAACAGACTAGGTCGGAATACGTCCTATTCATCGGGAGCCAACCAGCTTGGACGGAACAGCCGAAACGAGGTCTGGCGTACCGCAGAACGGAGGAAACAAACTTTTGTTCGAGCTCCTACGGTCGAAACGGGGTCCTGTTGATCGGGAGGGGTGTGGCGTACCGCAGAACAGAGGAAACAGACTTGTGTTCGAGCTCCTACGGTCGAAACGGGGTGCTGTTGATCGGGAGGTGTGTGGCGTACCGCAAAACGGAGGAAACATACTTGTGTTGGAGTGCCTACGGTCGAAACGGGGTCCTGTTCATTGGGAGGGGTGTGGCGTACCGCAAAACAGGACTCTGTTAATCGGGAGGTGTGTGGCGTACCGTAAAATGGGGGAAATAGACTTGTGTTGGAGCGCCTACGGTCGAAACGGGGTCTTGTTCATAGGGAGGGGTGTGGCGTACCGCAAAATGGGACTCAACGGGCTACTGTTCATCCACCGTCTACTTCCTCCAGCCTCCACCTGCTACTGTTCATCCACTACGACCTTCCCCCTGCCTCCACGGGCTACTGTTCATCCTGACTCCACGGGCTACTGTTCATCCACCCTCCATGAGGTCCTGTTCAACCAGCCCTCCACGGGGTCCCGTTCATCCACCCAAAACCGGCTCGGGTGTGTGGCGGCCTCCTCTCGATCTGGGTCATGTTCATCCAGCGGCAATGGCCTCTACTACCACGGGGTCCTGTTCATCGCACCCCCACCGGGAACTGTTCATCCAACCCCCAACAATGGTCACTGTTCATCAAGAGGCAGCAGCTGGTTCGATCGGCTTCAGTTAGCAGCAGTAGCGAAGTAATCGCTCGAGTTCAGTTAACAGCCAAGGGATCCATCGCTCGGCCCCGACCACCCACCGTAACTGGGAACTCCCCGATATTTTCCTCGCCCTCGCTTCTACCACGATTTTTTCCGTCATGGACGGCCCAAAGAATGTCATGCAGGAGCGTCCCCGGTCTGCCCAGGATGAAAAGCCCATTTTTTGTCATGATTTTTTGTCATAGAAGTAGGAGCCCACCACATCTATGATGATGCGTGGTTTTGTCACAATTATCGTCATAGAAGTGTCATAAGCATGATAGAATTTTTTTTCGTTCGTCCCATAATGTCACGGATGTGTCTTTTTTTTGTAGTGTCATGAACAGCACCTACACACAAAAGATCAAATACTTGCACCCAACGTGATCAAGGGGTTTGTCAATCCCCTCGGTGGTTAATTGCAAGGATCAAGTCTAATAATGGTAGATAGATGAACAAAAACACAAAATGAAAGAACGGTAAATAAATTACCGCAAGGTATTTTTGGATTTTAGATATGATAAAGATAGACGGGGCCATAGTTTTCACTAGAGGCTTCTCTCTCGAACAAAAAGCATACGGTGGGTAAACAAGTTACTGTTGGGCAATTGATAGAAAAGTGCATAGTTATGACGATATCCAAGGCAATGGTCATGTATATAGGCATCATGTCCGAGACAAGTAGACCGAATCCTGCCTGCATCTACTACTATTACACCACACATCGACCGCTATCCAACATGTATCTAGAGTATTAAGTTCATAACGAACGGAGTAACGCCTTATGCTAGATGACATGATGTAGACAAATTAAACTCAATCAATATGAATAAACCCCGTCGTTTTCCCCTTAATGGCAACAATACAAATGTGTGTCTTGTCCCTTTCTGTCACTGGGATCTAGTGTTGGGGAATGTTGCATTGAAAACAAAAAAAATTCTACGCACACGCAAGATCTATCCATGGAGATGCGTAGCAACGAGAGGGGGAGAGCATCTACATACCCTTGTAGATCACTAAGCAGAAGCGTTTATCACGCGGTTTATGTAGTCGTACTCTTTGCAATTCGATCATGATCCAACTGATCTACTGCCGAATGGATGGCACCTCTGAGTTTAGCACACGTGCGGCTCGACGACTGATACGTCCATTTTGCATCATGTTTTCCTAATGTTATTTATGATGTTTTTTATGCATAATAATGCTTTTTGGAGTAATTCTAATGCCTTTTCTCTTATAATATGCAAGGCCCACACAAAGAGGGAGAATTCCGGCAGCCGGAAATCTTGACCTGAAAAAGCTACGTCAGGCTACCTATTCTGCACAACTCCAAATGAGCTGAAACTTTACGGGGATTTTTTATGGAATAAATGAGAAATATTAGAGCCAATAAGTACCAGAGGGGGCCCACCAGGTGGGCACAACCCACCTGGGCGCGCCAGGGAGCCCAGGCGCGCCCTAGTGGGTTGAGCTCCCCTCGACCCACCTCCGGTGCCCATCTTCTAGTATATAAGTCATTTTGACCTAGAAAAAATAAGGAGAGTACTTTCGGGATGGAGCGCCGCCGTCTCAAGGCGGAACTTGGGCAGGAGCACTTTTGCCCGCCGGCGGAGCGATTCCGCCGGGGGAACTTCCCTCCCGGAGGGGGAAATCATCATCATCATCATCACCAACAACTCTCCCATCTTGGGGAGGGAAATCTCCATCAACATCTTCAACAGCACCATCTCCTCTCAAACCAAGTTCATCTCTTGTGTTCAATCTTTGTACCGGAACTATAGATTGGTGCTTGTGGGTGACTAGTAGTGTTGATTACATCTTGCAGTTGATTACTATATGGTTTATTTGGTGGAAGATTATATGTTCAGATCCAATATGCTATTTAATACCCCTCTGATCTTGAGCATGATTATCATTTGTGAGTAGTTCCTTTTGTTCTTGAGGTCATGGGAGAAATCATGTTGCAAGTAATCATGTGAACTTGATATGTGTTCGATATTTTGATAGTATGTGTGTTGTGATTCCCTTAGTGGTGTCATGTGAACGTCGACTACATGACACTTCACCATATTTGGGCCTAAGGGAATGCATTGTGGAGTAGTTATTAGATGATGGGTTGCGAGAGTGACAGAAGCTTAAACCCTAGTTTATGCGCTATCCCGTAAGGGACCGATTGGATCCAAAAGTTTAATGCTATGGTTAGAATTTATTCTTAATACTTTTCTCATAGTTGTGGATGCTTGCGAGTGGGTTAATCATAAGTAGGAGGTTTGTTCAAGTAAGAACAGCACCTAAGCACCGGTCCACCCACATATCAAATTATCAAAGTAGCGAACACGAATCAAACCAACATGATGAAAGTGACTAGACAAAATTTCCGTGTACCCTCAAGAACGCTTTGCTTATTATAAGAGACCGTTTTGGCCAGTCCTTTGCCTCAAAAGGATTGGGCTACCTTGCTACACTTTTTTTACTACTATTGTTACTTGCTCGTTACAAGTTATCTGGCTATCAAACTACTCTGCTACTTACAATTTCAGTACTTGCGGACATTACCTTGTTGAAAAACCGCTTGTCATTTCCTTCTGCTCCTCGTTGGGTTTGACACTCTTACTTATCGAAAAGGCTACAATTGATCCCATATACTTGTGGGTTATCAAGGCTATTTTCTGGCGCCGTTGCCGGGGAGTGAAGCGCTTTTGGTAAGTGGAAATTGGTAAGTAAAAATTATTACTACGTGCTGAAATTTATTGTCACTTGTTACTATGGAAAACAATCCTTTGAGGGTTTTGTTCGGGGTATCTTCACCTCGATCGGAACCACAATTAGTTACCCCTCAACCTACTACACCTATTGAAAATATTGAATATGAAATTCCTTCGGGTATGATAGAACAACTGCTAGCTAATCCTTATGTAGGAGATGGAACCGAACATCTTGATATGCACTTGATATATATGGAAGAAATTTGTGGATTGTTTAAGCTTGCAGGTTTACCCGGGGATGAAATTAAGAAGAAGGTTTTCCCTTTATCTTTGAAGGGAAAAGCATTGGCATGGTATAGGCTATGCGATGATATTGGATCTTGGAATTGGAATCGATTGAAATTGGAGTTTCACCAAAAATTGTATCCTATGCATCTAGTTCATCGTGACCGGAATTACATATATAATTTTTGGCCTCGTGAAGGAGAAATTATCGCTCTAGCTTGGGGGAGGCTTAAGTCAATGTTATATTCATGCCCCAATCATGAGCTCTCAAGACAAATTATTATTCATAATTTTTATGCTCGGCTTTCTCGTGATGATCAATCCATGCTTGATACTTCTTGTACTGGTTCCTTTATGAAGAAGACCATTGAATTCAGGTGGGATCTTTTGGAAAGAATTAAATGCAACTCTGAAGATTGGGAACTCAACGAAGGTCAAGAGTCAGGTATTAAGCTTAAGTATGATTGTGTTAAATCTTTTATGAATACCGATGCTTTTCAAAAGATTAGCACTAAATATGGACTTGACTCTGAGATAGTAGCCTCCTTTTGTGAATCATTTGCTACTCATGTTGATCTCCCCAAGGAGAAGTGGTTTAAATATCACCCACCTATTAAAAAGGAAATTAAAGAACCGGTACCAGCTAAAGAGGAAACTATTATTTATAATGTTGATCCAGTTGTTCCTACTGCTTATATTGAGAAACCAACTTTCCCTGTTAGGATAAAGGAACATGTTAAAGTTTCAAATGTGGTCAATAAAAGTTATATTAGAACACCTAAACCTGATGAACAAATCAAAGTAGAACCTAGTGTTGCTATGGTTAAGGATCTCCTGGAAAAAACATAGATGGGCATGTTATTTACTTCTGTAATGAAGCTACTAGAATTGTCAAACCTGGTAAGTCAGATATTCGTAGACCCGTTGTTGGCATGTCCGTTGTCTCAGTCAAAATAGGAGATCACTGTTATCATGGTTTATGCGACATAGGTGCTAGCATGAGTGCTATTCCCTTTACCTTATATCAAGAAATTATGAATGACATAGCACCCGCTGAGATAGAAGACATAGATGTTACTATTAAACTTGCTAATAGAGACACCATATCAGCAATTGGGATTGTTAGAGATGTTGAAGTTTTGTGTGGGAAAATAAAATACCCTACTAATTTTCTTGTTCTTGGTTCCCCACAAGATGATTTTTGTCCCATTATCTTTGGTAGACCTTTCTTGAACACCGTTAGTGCTAAAATAGATTGTAAGAAACAAACTGTCGGTGTCAGTTTTGGTGATGAGTCTCATGAGTTTAACTTTTCCAAGTTTAGTAGAAAACCTCATAAAAAAGAATTTCCTAGTAAGGATGAAATAATTGGTCTTGCTTCTATTGTTGTGCCTCCTACTGATCCTTTAGAACAATATCTGCTAGACCATGAAAATGATTTACATATGCATGAAAGAAATGAATAGATGAGATTTTCTTTGAACAACGTCCTCTGCTTAAACAAAATTTGCCTATTGAAACTCTAGGAGGTCCTCCTCCACCTAAAGGTGATCCTGTGTTTGAATTAAAACAATTGCCAGACACTTTGAAATATGCTTATCTTGATGAGAAAAAGATATATCTTGTTATTATTAGTGCTAACCTTTCAGAACATGAAGAAGAAAGACTATTGAAAGTTCTAAGGAAGCACCGAGCTGCTATTGGATATACTCTTGATGATCTTAAGGGCATTAGTCCCACTCTATGTTAGCACAAAATTAATATGGAACCTGATGCTAAACCCGTTGTTGATCACCAACGTCGGTTAAATCCGAAGATGAAAGAAGTGGTAAGAATGGAAATATTAAAACTTCTGGAAGCAGGTATAATCTATCCTATAGCTGATAGTAGATGGGTAAGTCCTGTTCATTGTGTCCCTAAGAAGGGAGGAATTACTGTTGTTCCTAATGATAAAAATGAACTCATCCCACAAAGAATTGGTACAGGCTATAGAATGGTAATTGATTTTAGAAAATTAAACAAAGCAACTAGAAAAGATCATTACCCTTTGCCTTTTATTGATCAAATGCTAGAAAGATTGTCAAAGCACACACATTTTTGGTTCCTTGATGGATATTCTGGTTTTTCACAAACACCTGCTTCTAACCTGATCAAGAAAAGACCACTTTCACTTGTCCTTTTGGAACTTATGCTTATAGACGTATGCCTTTTGGTTTATGCAATGCACCTGCTACCTTTCAAAGATGTATGACAACTATATTCTCTGACTTTTGTGAAAAGATTGTTGAGGTTTTCATGGATGACTTTTCTGTTTATGGGAAGTCTTTTGATGATTGTTTAAGCAATCTTGATCAAGTTTTGTAGAGATGTGAGCAAACAAATCTTGTCTTCAATTGGGAGAAGTGCCACTTTATGGTTAATGAAGGTATTGTTTTGGGCCATAAAATTTCTGAAACAGGTATTGAGGTGGACAAAGCTAAGGTTGATGCAACTGAGAAAATGCCATGTCCTAAAGATATCAAAGGTATTCGTAGTTTCCTTGGTCATGCTGGTTTCTATAGGAGATTTATCAAAGACTTTTCTAAAATTTCTAGACCTCTTACAAATCTTTTGCAAAAGGACACTTCTTTTGTTTTTTATGATGATTGTTTAGAAGCCATCGAAACACTCAAGAAAGCCTTAATTACTGCACCTATTGTTCAACCACCTGATTGGAACTTGCCTTTTGAAACTATGTGTGATGCTAGTGATTATGCTGTTGGTGCTGTTCTAGGACAAAGAGTTGATAAGAAACTAAATGTTATCCATTATGCTAGTAAAACTCTAGACAGTGCCCAATGAAATTATGCTACTACTGAAAAAGAATTCTTAGCAGTTGTGTTTGCTTGTGATAAATTTAGATCCTACATTGTTGATTCTAATGTGACTGTTCACACCAATCATGCTGCTATAAAATATCTTATGGAAAAGAAAGATGCTAAACCTAGACTCATTAGGTGGGTTGTCTTGCTACAAGAATTTGATTTGCATATACTGATAGAAAAGGAGCAGAGAATCCCGTAGCTGATAACTTGTCTAGGCTTGAAAATGTCCTTGATGACCCACTACCTATTGATAATAGCTTTCCTGATGAGCAGTTAGCTGCAATAAATGTTTCTAATAACACTCCTTGGTATGCTGATTATGTTAATTACATTGTTGCTAAATATTTACCACCTAGCTTTACATACCAACAAAAGAAAAAAATTCTTCTATGATTTAAGACATTACTTCTGGGATGACCCACATCTTTATAAAGAAGGAGTAGATGGTATCATTAGACGTTGTGTACCTGAGCATGAACAGGGACAAATCCTACGGAAATGTCACTCCGAAGCTTATGGAGGACATCATGCGGGATACAGAACTGCTCATAAGGTATTGCAATCTAGTTTTTATTGGTCTACTCTCTTCAAGGATGCTCGTAAGTTCGTCTTATCTTGTGATGAATGTCAAAGAATAGGTAATATCGGTAAGCGTCAAGAAATGCCTATGAATTATTCTCTTGCTGTTGAACCATTTGATGTTTGGGGATTTGATTTCATGGGACCTTTTCCTTCCTCGAAAGGGTATATTCATATTTTGGTTGCTGTTGATTATGTTACTAAGTGGGTAGAAGCTATTCCAACCAGTAGTGCTGATCACAACACCTCAATTAAAATGCTTAAGGAAGTTATTTTCCCAAGGTTTGGAGTTCCTAGATATTTAATGACTGATGGTGGTTCACACTTTATTCATGGTGCTTTCCGTAAACTGCTTGCCAAGTATGATGTTAACCATAGAATTGCATCACCCTATCATCCTCAGTCTAGTGGTCAAGTTGAACTTAGCAATAGAGAAATAAAATTAATTTTGCAAAAGAATGTCAATAGGTCCCGGAAGAATTGGTCTAAGAAATTAGATGATGCACTTTGGGCTTATAGAACAGCATATAAAAATCCTATGGGTATGTCTCCTTATAAAATGGTTTATGGAAAAGCCTGTCATTTGCCTCTTGAGTTAGAACATAAAGCATATTGGGCAATTAAAGAACTCAACTATGATTTCAAACTTGCCGGTGAAAAGAGGTTATTTGATATTAGCTCATTAGATTAATGGAGAACCCAAACTTATGAAAATGCCAAGTTTTTTAAAGAAAAAGTTAAAAGATGGCATGATAAAAGAATCCAAAAGCGTGAGTTCAAAGTTGGAGAATATGTTCTTTTGTACAATTCTTGTTTCAGATTCTTTGCAGGAAAACTCCTCTCCAAATGGGAAGGACCCTATGTTATCGAGGAGGTTTATCGGTCTGGAGCTATCAAAATAAATAATGCCGAAGGTACTAACCCGAAGGTTGTTAATGGGCAATGAATAAAACATTATATCTCTGGTATGCCCATTAATGTTGAAAGTAAAATTATCCAAACTATGACACCGGAAGAACACATAAAAGAGTCCTTTCGGAACACTCCAGAATCATGAAAAAGAGGAGGTACATGATACGGTAAGTAAACGGACTCCGAAAAATCCGCAAAAATATTTTTTGTTAGTTTTGGAATATTTAGAAAATTAGGAAAATAAGAAGCAACCAGGAAGGCACACCTGGTGGGCACAAGACACCAGGGCGCACCTGGCTTGCCAGGCGCGCCCAGGTGGGTTGTGCCCACCTCGTGTACCTTCCGGACTCCGTGTTTCTTCCGTTTCCTTGTTTCCCAAGATAAAAAATCTTCATATACGCCCCGAACCTATTGACCTCCGTATCACGGAGAAATCTCCTGTTCTCTTTTCTTGCTATTTTCTGTCAGATATGTTAAGCCAGGCATCATGTCTTCTTCTTCCTCTAAAAATGTGGAAGAGGATGCTTGGTTGATGAAACGCTGGTGATCGAGGTTAAGGTTCAAGATCAATGTGGAAGAGGGCAAGGTTCAAGATCAATGTGGAAGAGCAGCCAAGGAGGACAAGGGCAAGGAGGCTACCGGAGATCAAACGCTGGTGATCGAGCAAGCACTGCCTGCCGAGGAGGAAGAAGAAGATATCCTTAAACCTTACTATTCTCATCTTACCCCTACTGAGATTGAAGCCTTTCGGATCATCGAAACGGTTCATGTGCAAAATAAATATCTCACTCGTGAAAATATTCTGCATCAAGAGCACATCATCTTCCTCCGGAGCGTCATCCGTAGATTGGAGAATCTCTTGATCTTGAAGGACAGGATCACTTCTACTTCATCATCACCATCACCTCCTTCTTCATCACCAAAAGAAAATTGAGTATCGGGTATGGGCACTCCCCTTGGCTTCCGCCAAGCTTGGGGGAGGTGCCCCGGTATCGTATCACCCCCACTATCTTTTGCCTTTACTTTTCTTAGTTCTATCCATGGTTATCTTTTGCTTTAGATGAATAAAACTTTAGTTCGATCCTTTCTTTTTGAGAGCTTGCATAGTAATCCATCCTTGTAGTCGTGTGCCAGATATATAATAAAGTTTAGTTTGAGTTTTTGCTTTCTTTGCTTTCATGTTTCAATAAAGAGAAAGGAAATAAATGAAAAGATCATATGCTAATCCTATGGTAGGTGATAACACCACATAAGGAAAAGTATAAGTAGAAAATTTTATTAGAGATTGACAAATATAGCATTAGTCAATGATGCAACTCATGAAAGAATTAATAAGGGAAGAGAAGATTCACATATAAATACACTATCATGGAAATCTTTTGTGATTGTGAGCCCCCATCAAAATATTATATGCCAAAATTGTGGACGTTGGACAAGGAAGACAACTTAATGATTTATGTTTGTTCATATTCACATAGAAGCTATATTGTCATAGATCATTCAACATGTGGTGCTTGCCCCCATCTTTGCTAGCCAAAAATTCCGCAGTAAGTAGAGATACTACTTGTGCATCCAAAAAAACCCTTAAACCCAAATCTTATTTTTGAGAGTCCAGCATATCAACCTATGGATTGAGTAAGATCCTTCAAGTAAGTTGTCATCAGTGCAATAAGGCAATAAAAATTGCTTCTAAAAGTGTGAGATCATTTAGTGTAAGAGAAAATTGAGCATTGTACGAACTTGTGATGGTCAAGAATAAAAGCGACAGACTGCATAATAAAGGTTGCCATCACAAGGGGCAATATAACATGGCGTTCTTTTGCATTAAGGGGTTGAGCATACAAACAAATAAGCGCATGGCAACCTCTGCTTCCCTCTGCGAAGGGCCTATCTTTTACTTTTATGTATTTACTTTTATGCAAGAGTCAAAGTTCTTCTCTCTTTTCCTTTTATTTTTCTCCTTTGGCAAGCATCATGTGGTGAGGAAAGATCTAGGCACATATGTCCAGTTGAATATGGGCAGCAGGAGTTATTATTGTTGACATCACCCTTGAGGTGAATACATTGGGAGGCGAAACTATAAGCTCCTATCTTTCTATGTGTCCGGTTGAAACGTTTTGCTCATGTGTATGCGGTGAGTGTTAGCAATC
This sequence comes from Thinopyrum elongatum, assembly GCA_011799875.1. Classification (NCBI taxonomy): domain Eukaryota; kingdom Viridiplantae; phylum Streptophyta; class Magnoliopsida; order Poales; family Poaceae; genus Thinopyrum; species Thinopyrum elongatum. The sequence continues at coordinate 96,785,949 of CM022298.1, forward strand.
ATAGAAGACTATATGATGGTTGAGTATGTGGACTTGCCTAAAGGCTCCGGTACATGACCCTTCCTGAACAGATGATGAATTGTGTTGCAAAGTTGACTGAGAACATAGTTTGTTGGTTTCTAATAGAGTTTATGATTTATACTTCAATTGTGTGATGAATTGTTACTTATTCATGAGAAGTCTATGATAAAAGTTTTATGTTAAAAGTTTGTTGCTGTTATAATAAAATTACATGATGCTTCTATGTCCGTATTTTGTTTTTATCGACACCTCTCTCTCTAAGCATGTGGACATGTTTTTTGATTTCGGTTTTCGCTTGAGCACACGCGAGGTCTAAGCTTGGGGGAGTTGATACGTCCATTTTGCATCATGTTTTCCTACTGTTATTTATGATGTTTTTTATGCATAATAATGCTTTTTGGAGTAATTCTAATGCCTTTTCTCTCATAATATGCAAGGTACACACAAAGAGGGAGAATTCCGGCAGCTGGAAATCTGGACCTAAAAAAGCTACGTCAGGCTACCTATTCTGCACAACTCCAAATGAGCTGAAACTTTACGGGGATTTTTTATGGAATAAATGAGAAATATTAGAGCCAATAAGTACCAGAGGGGGCCCACCAGGTAGGCACAACCCACCTGGGTGCGCCAGGGAGCCCAGGCGTGCCCTAGTGGGTTGTGCTCCCCTCGGTCCACCTCCGGTGCCCATCTTCTAGTATATAAGTCTTTTTGACCTAGAAAAAATAAGGAGAGGACTTTCAGGACGGAGCGTTGCCGTCTCGAGGCGGAACTTGGGCAGGAGCACTTTTGGCCTCCGGCGGAGCGATTCCGCCGGGGGAACTTCCCTCCCGGAGGGGGAAATCATCGTCATCATCATCACCAACAACTCTCCCATCTTGGGGAGGGCAATCTCCATCAACATCTTCAATAGCACCATCTCTTCTCAAACCCTAGTTCATCTCTTGTGTTCAATCTTTGTACCGGAACTATAGATTGGTGCTTGTGGGTGACTAGTAGTGCTGATTACATCTTGTAGTTGATTACTATATGGTTTATTTGGTGGAAGATTGTATGTTCAGATCCAATATGCTATTTAATACCCCTCTGATCTTGAGCATGATTATCATTTGTGAGTAGTTACTTTTGTTCTTGAGGTCACGGGAGAAATCATGTTGCAAGTAATCATGTGAACTTGATATGTGTTCGATATTTTGATAGTATATGTGTTGTGATTTCCTTAGTGGTGTCATGTGAATGTCGACTACATGACACTTCACCATATTTGGGCCTAAGGGAATGCATTGTGGAGTAGTTATTAGATGATGGGTTGCGAGAGTGACAGAAGCTTAAACCCTAGTTTATACGCTATTCCGTAAGGGACCGATTGGATCCAAAAGTTTAATGCTATGGTTAGAATTTATTCTTAATACTTTTCTCGTAGTTGCGGATGCTTGCGAGGGGGTTAATCATAAGTAGGAGGTTTGTTCAAGTAAGAACAGCACCTAAGCACCGGTCCACCCACATATCAAATTATCAAAGTAGCGAACATGAATCAAACCAACATGATGAAAGTGACTAGATGAAATTCCCGTGTACCCTCAAGAATGCTTTGCTTATTATAAGAGACCGTTTTGGCCTGTCCTTTGCCTCAAAAGGATTGGGCTACCTTGCTGCACTTTTGTTACTACTATTGTTACTTGCTCATTACAAATTATCTGGATATCAAACTACTCTACTACTTACAATTTCAGTACTTGCAGACATTACCTTGCTGAAAACCGCTTGTCATTTCCTTCTGCTCCTTGTTGGGTTCGACACTCTTACTTATCCAAAAGGCTACAATTGATTCCATATACTTGTGGGTCATCAATGACGTCTCCTCCTTCTTGATCCAGCAAGTGGGAGAGGAGAAGTAGATGGGATCACAACCAACACGACGGCGTGGTGGTGATGGTGGTGGTGGAGGACCGACAGCGCTTTGCTAAGCGTCGCCGGGACGAGGCGGTGGAACTACAGAGTAACGGGAGAGAGAGGGGCGCCAAGGGCTTGGTGTGTACTCTTGGGGCGCCCCCTCCCCTCTATATATAGGTGGAGGGGCATGGGAAACAGCCCCTCCAAGCCCTAGGGCGCACCTAAGGGGGAGAGGACTCGGACTCCAAGTCCAATCCTATTCCTACTAGGACTCCTTCATTTTTTGCCTTCCCTAGCCACATGGGCTTTTGAAGACTTGGTGCACCTAGCCCAATAAGGCTAGGGCGCCTCCCTGCAGCCCATGCTAACCCTTGGGTCGTGGTGGACCCACTTGTGGACTTCCGGACCCCTCCGGAACCTTCTGGAAGCTTCCCGGTACAATACCGAAAAAACTGCATCTTTTCCGGAACCCAAAATATGACTTCCCATATATAAATCTTTACCTCTCGACCATTCTGAGACTCCTTGTGATGTCCGGGATCTCATCCGGGACTCCAAACAACATTTTATTACCACTCATCAAGATATCCCAATACTACTCTAGTGTCAACGAACGTTAAGCGTGCGACCCTGCGGGTTCGGGAATTATGTAGTCATGACCGAGACACCTTTGTGGTCAATAACCAATAGCGGGACCTGGATGCCCATATTGATTCCTACATATTCGATGAAGATCTTTTATCGGTTGAAGCTCTATGACAACATACGTAATTCCCTTTATCTGTCAGTATGTTACTTGCCCGAGATTCGATCGTCGATATCTTTATACCTAGTTCAATCTCGTTACTGGCAAGTCTCTTTACTCATTCCATAATACATTACCTCATAACTAACTCGTTAGTCACTTTGCTTGCAAGCTTCTTGTTATGCTGTATTACCGAGAGGGCCCAGAGATACCTCTCCGATACACGGAGTAACAAATCCCAATCTCGATCCATGCTAACTCAACAGACACCTTCGGAGATACCTGTAGAGCATCTTTATGATCACCCAGTTATGTTGTGATGTTTGATAGCACACAAGGTATTTCTCCGGAGTCTAGGAGTTGCATGATCTCATGGTCGAAGAAACATATATTTGACATTAAGAAAGCAGTAGCAATAAATTGAACGATCATATGCTATGCTAACGGTTGGGTCTTGTCCATCACATCATTCTCCTAATGATGTGATCCCGTTATCAAGTGACAAATCATGTCTATGGTTAGGAAACCTTAACCATCTTTTGATCAACGAGCTAGTCTAGTAGAGGCTCACTAGGGACATGGTATTTGTTTATGTATTCACACATGTATTTAAGTTTCCGGTCAATACAAATCTAGCATGAATAATAAACCTTTATCAGGAATAAGGAAATATAATAATAACAACTTTATTATTGCCTCTAGGGTATATTTCCATCATCTAGATCACAGCAAGATTGAACCCATTACAAAGCACCTCTCCCATTGCAAGATAAATCAACCAAGTTGGCCAAACCAAACGAATAGATTGGAGAGAAATACAAAGCTATAACAGTCATGCATATAAGAATTCATGGATAATCTGATCATAAACCCACAATTCATCGGATCACAACAAACACACCGCAAAAAAAAAGATCACAACGAATAGATCTCCAAGAACATCGAGGAGAACATTGTATTGAAGGTCAAAGGGAGAGAAGAAGCCATATAGCTACTAGCTATGGCCCCGTCGGTCTTTGGTAAACTACCCACACATCATCGGAAGGGCAGGAAGGTTGAAGTAGAAGCCCTCCGTGATCGATTCCCCCTCTGGCAGGGTGCCGGAAAAGGCCTCCAGATGGGACCTCGAAGAACAGGAACTTGCGGCAGCGAAAAAGTATTCAGGGCAGGCTCTCGGGCATATGGGGAATATTTGGGAATTTATAAAGGCGGAGTTAGGTCAAGATGTACCACGAGGGGCCCACAAGCCTAGGAGGCACGTCCACCCCCTAGGGCGCGCCTCCCGAGCTTGTCGCTCCCTCGTAGCCCATTAGGTCTTATCCCAAACCTAGTAGGGTCCCTTCTGGTCCAGAAAAATTCAATCCAAAGTTTTTTCTTCGATTGCACTCCGTTTGACATGGATTTCCTGAAAAGCCAAAAACAAGCAAAAAATAGCAACTTACACTAGGAACTAAGTTAATAGGTTAGTCCCACAAAACAATATAATATTGCATATAATTGCATATAAAATATCCAAGATTTACACTGTAATAGCATGGAACAATAAAAAATTATAGATACGTCGGAGACGTATCAAGCATCCCCAAGCTTAATTCCTGCTCGTCCTCGAGTAGATAAATGATAAAAATAGAATTTTGATGTGGAATGCTACCTAACTGCCGAGGCCGGATTTTCGGGACACAAAATGCCAGAAAATTAACCCCTCGTGTCATCACCAGCCCCAAGATTATTGTTGCTGGTGGACACCTTCTTGATACAGGATTCCAGGTAATTACAAGAAATTGAGTACAAGACCATAAAGGTCCAAAGAATATAACAGGGATCTCTACTGCTGGATGACGGTAGCGACTCATGCATCTCCAACACTGATGGGACTCCATTCCCACAGGAACAGCTGACCTGGATAACTCCTATCTCGCGTGGCTGCTACTTCCAATTCCTAGGTTGCGGGGCTTCGTGGTGCTTCTCTCTGAAACATGATCTGGCCAAGACAATAGCCAGGGACAAGCCTGTGAGTACGTTTGAATGTACTCGCAAACATAATGAACAAAAGATATAACAAATGCATATGCTCATGTTGGATCCTACTAAATGCTCATGCTGACTAAAATCATGGACATGCATGAAAATAACAAAATGATATGGAAGTAAATATTGCATGTCAGTCAAAATCAAGCTTAATAAAAAAATAGAAGCTAACGAATGTCACGGGTAGTCTAGCATGGGATCACTATTAATACGCACGGATTCCAAGGGGTGCCCCCCTCTCGTTTACAACCAGAAACACCCATGCCCCCTGATCCGATGACAGGATTTAGTTCGTGGCCACAGAAACCCTCATCGTAGCCCTCTGTACGGTGTGCACTTAGACAGGGGTTATCAACTTACTAAGCCGTACCTTCCTTGTGGAAGGACCCGTGGCATCACGGTATCCAGCTAGGTGTAAAGGAACAAGACTCGATCTAGGCCGACTCAGGAGGTGTTCATTATTATCATCGGTGTATTCCACATATGTCACGTGACACCACCGTGTCAAAACAAGGCCCGTGCCCACCGGTACGTCCAAGGCAGGAGTACACTCCTAGTTTCTCACAATCTTTCTGCATGTCGAAACTTGAGTGGAATGCATGCAAGAGAAAATATACAAGACCGTGCATGCATGCACTTGCGGTATGCTATTCATATGGTGCAAACTCAAAACTAGTGTAGTCATGCAAATGCAATCATCATATCCCGGGTTCAACATGCTTGCCTTGTTCAAAGTAGTCAGGGGAAAACCCCTTCGAAATTCCCGGCAAAGTTCCCCTCTTCTTTTTTTGAAAAATTCAAATTCAAACTCAAATAAAAATTTCATCACAGTACAAAAACTTGTCTTAAAATAATTTTAAATAAATACTAAAAACAACTAGAGAGAAAAATAAGAATTTCAAAAAAAGAATCAAGTCGTTTGGACTTGTGGTTAAAAAGTTATAAAGGTTTTAAAACCAAGGACCTCTCTATAACTAAAACAACTACTATCGGGTCCTTGCTACAATAACCGAAAACGCCTCAGGAAAAAGTACGCCTTCCCGTACAAGAAGCGTAAAGCGCCGAATACGCTTTCGTTTTGAACACAGAAAAAAAAAGAAAACACTGACGGGTGGGGTCCACCTGTCAGGTTCAAATACAAACGCACTCGCGCGCGTGTACAGAGGAGGTGTGGCGATCGCCAGCGACGATCGTCAGGATTTTGAGCGACGGCGATGATGTGGTCGAGCTCGGGAAGGGTTTCCACATCGTTGGTGTTGGATTTGGTCGCCGACGAGCATCGGAGCGACGGCGGCGGACGGCGTTTCGGGCGGTGGTGGATCTCATCTGGGAAGCCGGCAGCCATCAAATTGACGTGCGGTTCAGACGAGTGGGAGTGGTAGGGGGTTACTGGTGGAGTTTTGGAGGTGGAGGTGGCCTAACGGCGACGAGCTGATCGTGGGCAGTGGCGGCGGAGCGGTGGTCGGAGGCGGGGAAGATGACCCTCTTGGGGTCGAGGTGGTGCAGAGGAGTGTGATTGGGGATGTGGGTGGATGGTACGAGGAGTTAACGGAGCTCGGAAGCTCCTTTTATAGGCGTGGTGGGGATGACCGGAGCTCTCCAGATCGCGGCGGAGTAATTCTGGCCGGCGAGGTAGTTAGGGGCGGTGGTCAAGGGCGGTGCGGAGTTTATGAGGCCGGTGGAGTACTCCAGAAGCTCAATCGTGGACGAGATCGAGCACTGCAGCCTTATCCACGGTGAGGCTCGCGCACGGGTGCGGCGGACGACAAGCCGCTCCGGTGACTGTCAAGCGGCGCCAGGGCGGCGTGGATGGCAGGAGGGCGCGGAGAGAGGCGGTGCGTGGAGCAGGTAGGTGGACTGAGTAGTGGTGCAGTGAATGCGGTCGGGGGCCGAGGCGGCTCTGCTCGGTCCGCCGTGGACGAGCACGGTGGTCGTTGCACCGGCCTGCCGATAGCTCACTGGCGAGGAGAGGCTGGGAAGTGGGCCAGGGATTCGGGGCATTGATGGGCAACGGCGACACTGTGGTCGAGAAGGAAGGGGAGGGGTGCACGGCACCGATTGCTGCTGTTGACTGAACCCAATTCAGTTAACTGAATTTCAGTCATGTATGAACAGTGCAACCTCATATGTATGATGCACTGATAGATGGTGCTAGGTATTTTAGAAATTTTTGGGATATTTTGTGGTGAAGTGTTGATGCAATTAAGAGAGGTTTGCAAAGTTTCAGAATTTTTGGAGTAATTTAAAATAGGATTTGATCAACAAAACTGAATCTGGTCCAAATTTGAATGGTTTGAATTTTGAAAATTTTGGACTATGGCAACCAAAGTTTTTGGTGAAATGGGTTGTGGGTATTGTCTAGTTGCTAGGATAATTTTGGTGGAAGCAGGAGAATTGTAGAAAATATAGTTCCTTTGTAAATCAAAGAAACAATGAATTATGTAAATTCCCATTTTGGAATTTATTTGAAATATGAGAAATATTTTTGTGGGGTGGAGAGGGGTTGGTTTATGTCCTGGATGGTGAGAATGACTTGTGGAATTATTTAGGAGTGACAGAAAAATTATTGGATGGATTTTGGAAGTGCTAGTAGAAGTGAAAAGGCCATATTCTTGAATAAATTTATTTATCAAAAAAAATTTCTAAAAGAAAAAAAAATTGATCTCTCAAAAATAATTACCCAATATATAATTCACCCAAAACAGAACCATTCAAAAAATTTGAAGCCCAGTTAAAAATTAAGATATTTTTCAGAACAGAGGAACTAGAAAGAGAATAAGGCCAAAAATAATTCAAAGTATTTTATTTTAGGGAAAAGATTTTGAAAATCCAAAAGAAATATTTTTTTTGGGGTGTTACAACACCTACCCCCCTTAAGGAAAATCTCGTCCTCGAGATTTGTTAAGGGTGGAGGAACTAAATGCATCTCACAACAAACAATCATGTGCAGAATGCAAACATAGCAATGCACTTATGACATATGCCCTGAAGTACAAAGGTTGCATCACGCAAACTAGCGCCAGATACAATAACAATACACTCGTTATCGTCTGCAACATGAGGGTGGGATCTAAAGGGCAACATGACTACAGGGGACTCGATGACCACTCTAGTGGACTCAGTCCACTTCGTCGACATCTAGCTGGGCGCGTCTTGTGGATGTCGAGGCTTCTCCGTGGGCTTCAACATCAGAGTTGGCTGGAGTGAAATGAGGAGCTACAAGGCTGGGGTAGCAGTGGTGCCCTTCGCGGGGTGTCGAGGCCACAGTCCCGTTGAAGTAAGTTTCCAAGAGACGATAGAGTTCATCTGGGGAAGCGAGTGCATTGCCCGGGTGGACGACAGGGGCAGACCTTGGGGGCTCAACTGGCCTCCCAAGCAGCACTATCGGGGTGCCGGTGGCGGGTGCAGCTTCACTTCTCATCGGGGTCAGGAGAGCAAGCGTCCTGCGGGTTGCAATCAGATCATTGGTGACCTGATCGAACAATGCCTCTTGCGCCCTCAGGTAGCGCACCAGATGCACTAGGGCAGGATCCGTCTCATGGTCTCTGTTGGTGACTTGGGTCGGGCTACCATAACCTTCACGGCTAGGGTAGTAGTAGAAAGATGTCGGAGTTGAACTACAGCCTCTCGGGCTGCAAGCTGGATGGCTTGGGGCTCATCGGCGGTCGTCCTCCCGGTGAACTGGTAAGGGCGCTCCGATGTGATGCTCCTCCCGTAGATGTGCAACGTGGCCCAGAAGTGATGGATGGAATCACTCGTGTGCTCTTGATACACAACATACTCCGGCGGCTCTTCCATGCCAAAAGCTCGCCGAGTGAGATTGGTGAGGATGGCTACAAAGTCTTCAAGCTTGACTGCGGTGGTCTCGTGGTGCACGATGGGGCCGGGCATCTTGGGGTGTCGGATATCAGGATGCGAGTGAAGGCTGCGATGTGCTGAGTCGAGGCAAGGCTTCTCTTATAAGCCAGCGGAGTCTTCCATCGCACGCTTGTGGATGGGACAAATTAGGTGTCGGCCACAGGCATATAGCCTATGGGCTAGGTTGATAGGTTGGGCATCGACTGTCAAAAAGATGTCGGCTGGCCACTGTGCGGTTATCAGATAGGATGGGCTTGAATGTGAATAGGAAAGGATGTGAATGATGTGGAAACATAGAGATAGCGACCAGGCTAAGATAGGATTAGCCAATGGTTAGCCTGGCTCTGATACCAAGTCTGTCGGGGCTGGATTTTCGGGACACAAAATCCCAGAAAATTAACCCCTCGTGTCATCACCAGCCCCAGGATTATTGTTGCTGGTGGACACCTTCTTGATACAGGATTCCAGGTAATTACAAGAAATTGAGTACAAGACCATAAAGGTCCAAAGAATATAACAGGGATCTCCACTGCTGGATGACGGTAGCGACTCATGGATCTCCAACACTGATGGGACTCCATTCCCACAGGAACAGCTGACCTGGATAACTCCTATCTCGCGTGGCTGCTACTTCCAATTCCTAGGTTGCAGGGCTTCGTGGTGCTTCTCTCTGAAACATGATCTGGCCAAGACAATAGCCAGGGACAAGCCTATGTGTACGTTTGAATGTACTCGCAAACATAATGAACAAAAGATATAACGAATGCATATGCTCATGTTGGATCCTACTAAATGCTCATGCTGACTAAAATCATGGACATGACATGATAATAACAAAATGATATGGAAATAAATATAGCATGTCAGTCAAAATCAAGCTTAATAAAAAAATAGAATCTAACGAATGTCACAGGTAGTCTAGCCAGCCCAGGTGACATTCAGAAAGTAAGAGAAATGCCAACCAGGTGTCTAAAAGAGAGTCAAGCGAGACAGGACCGCCCGAAAACTCAAGCGACGCCACGAAAGGTCTTGAAAAGAAATGTCAGTCGGGTGTCAAAGTGACGCCACGGTTGGTCTTGAAGATAAATGCCAATCGAGTATCCACAAAAGTAGTGGCGTGATAGACCGCCTGTGAACTCGAGGGACGCCACGAAGAGGTCTTGAAATTAAAATCGAATGCCCGGGGTAGTCTAGCCAGCCCTTGAGACACTCAGGAAAATAAAATACGAGAAACGGGTTAGTCCACAATAATATGCATAACCATAATAATATTTATAAGCATAGCAAGATATTCATGGTAGCATCAGGGTGTCAATAATTATCCTGCAAAAAATATTTCAGGCATATTTTAATTATTTTCTCCGGAGACTGACACCGGGACCAACACTTGACCCACCCAGCTAACGCCCTTGACCGTGGACAACGGCTATTCGAATAGGTTTAAACTCTGCAGAGGGTGTACTCTTTACCCACAAGTAAAGGATTTCTTTAGTCGGTACCGTGACACTGACTAATTCCCATTATGGTCTTTGGGTTGAAAACACACCTGACCAGCGCACACCAGAATAACTTTCCGGATGCTAGGAATCACCCAAAGCATCGTTCAAGAAAAACTCTAAGATGGGGAGACCAACGTCCTGCATGTGATCACTATTAATATGCACGGATTCCAAGGGGTGCCCCCCTCTCGTTTACAACCGGAAACACCCATGCCCCCTGACCCGATGACAGGATTTAGTCCGTGGCCACAGAAACCCTCATCGTGGCCCTCTGTACGGTGTGCACTTAGACAGGGGTTATCAACTTACTAAGCCGTACCTTCCTTGCGGAAGGACCCGTGGCAGCATGGTATCCAGCTAGGTGTAAAGGAACAAGACTCGATCTAGGCCGACTCAGGAGGTGTTAATAATTATCATCGGTGTATTCCACATATGTCACGTGACACCACCGTGTCAAAACAAGGCCCGTGCCCACCGGCATGTCCAAGGCAGGAGTACACTCCCGGTTTCTCATAATCTTTCTGCATGTCGAAACTTGAGTGGAATGCATGCAAGAGAAAATATACAAGACCGTGCATGCATGCACTTGCGGTATGCTATTCATATGGTGCAAACTCAAAACTAGTGTAGTCATGCAAATGCAATCATCATATCCCAGGTTCAACATGCTTGCCTTGTTCAAAGTAGTCAGGGGAAAACCCCTTCGAAATTCCCGGCAAAGTTCCCCTCTTCTTTTTCAGAAAAATTCAAATTCAAACTCAAATAAAAATTTCATCACAGTACAAAAACTTGTCTTAAAATAATTTTAAATAAATACTAAAAACAACTAGATAGAAAAATAAGAATTTCAAAAAAAGAATCAAGTCGTTTGGACTTGTGGTTAAAAAGTTATAAAGGTTTTAAAACCAGGGACCTCTCTGTAACTAAAAAATTACTATCGGGTCTTTGCTGCAATAACCGAAAACGCCTCGGCAAAAAGTACGCCTTCCCGTACGGGAAGCGTAAAGCGCCGAATACGCTTTCGTTTTGAATGCAGAAAAAAAAGAAAACGCTAACGGGTGGGGTCCACCCATCAGGTTCAAATACAAACGCGCTCGCGCGCGTGTACAGAGGAGGTGCGGCGATCGCCAGCGTCGATCGCCGGGGTTTTGAGCGACAGCGATGATGTGGTCGAGCTCGGGAAGGGTTTCCGCATCGTTGGGGGTGGATTTGGTCGCCGACGAGCACCGGAGCGACAGCGAGGTCGACGGCAGCGGACGGCGTTTCGGGCGGTGGTGGATCTCATCGGGGAGGCTCGCAGCCGTCAAATTGATGTGCGGTTCAGACGAGTGGGAGTGGTAGGGGGTTACTAGTGGAGTTTTGGAGGTGGAGGTGGCCTAACGGCGACGAGCTGACTGTGGGCAATGGCGGCGGAGCGGTGGTCGGAGGCGGGGAAGATGACCCTCTTGGGGTCGAGGTGGTGCAGGGGAGTGTGATTGGGCATGTGGGTGGATGGTACGAGGAGTTAACGGAGCTCGGAAGCTCCTTTTATAGGCGTGGCAGGGATGACCGGAGCTCTCCAGATCACGGCGGAGTAATTCTGGCCGGTGAGGTAGTTAGGGGCAGTGGTCAAGGGCGGTGCGGAGTTTATGAGGCCGGTGGAGTACTCCAGAAGCTCACTCGTGGACGAGATCGAGCACTGCAGCCTTATCCACGGCGAGGCTCGCGCACGGGTGCGGCGGACGGCAAGACGCTCTGGTGACTATCAAGCGGGGCCAGGGCGACGTGGATGGCACGAGGGCGCGGAGAGGGGCGACGCGTGGAGCAGGTAGGTGGACTGAGTAGCGGTGCAGTGAATGCGGTCGGTGGCTGAGGCGGCTCTGCTCGGTCCGCCGTGGACGAGCACGGTGGTCGTTGCACCGGCCTACCGACAGCTCACCGGCGAGGAGCGGCTGGGAAGTGGGCCAGGGAGTCGGGGCATTTATGGGCAACGGCGACGCTGTGGTGGAGAAGGAAGGGGAGGGGTGCACGGCACCGATTGCTGCTGTTGACTGAACCCAATTCAGTTAACTGAATTTCAGTCAGGTATGAACAGTGCAACCTCATATGTATGATGCACTGATAGATAGTGCTAGGGATTTTAGAAATTTTTGGGAATTTTTGTGGTGAAGTGTTGATGCAATTAAGAGAGGTTTGCAAAGTTTCAGAATTTTTGGAGTAATTTAAAATAGGTTTTGATCAACAAAACTGAATCTGGTCCAAATTTGAATGGTTTGAATTTTGAAAAATTTGGACTATGGTAACCAAAGTTTTTGGTGAAATGGTTGTGGGTACTGTCTAGTTGCTAGGATAATTTTGGTGGAAGCAGGAGAACTGTAGAAAATATAGTTCCTTTGTAAATCAAAGAAAACATGAATTTTGTAAATTCCCATTTTGGAATTTATTTGAAATATGAGAAATATTTTTGTGGGGTGGAGAGGGGTTGGTTTATGTCCTGGAAGGTGAGAATGACTTGTGGAATTATTTAGGAGTGACAGAAAAATTATTGGATGGATTTTGGAAGTGCTAGTAGATGTGAAAAGGCCATATTCTTGAATAAATTTATTTATCAAAAAAAAATTCTAAACGAAAAAAAAATTGATCTCTCAAAAATAATTACCCAATATATAATTCACCCAAAATAGAACCATTCAAAAATTTTGAAGCCCAGTTAAAAATTAAGATATTTTTCAGAACAGAGGAACTAGAAAGAGAATAAGGCCAAAAATAATTCAAAGTATTTTATTTTAGGGAAAAGATTTTGAAAATCCAAAAGAAATATTTTTTTTGGGGTGTTACACTAACATGTTCATCATGTAATCTTTCTTTTATGGCATGAATATTTAGATCCGAATGATTCAAGGCAATAGTCTATAGTTTGACATAAAAACAATTATACTAAGGCATACCAACAAACAATCATGTCTTTCAAAATAAAAATGCTAAAGAACGCTATCCCTACAAAATCATATGGCCTTGTCATGCTCCATCTTCTTAACACAAAGTATAAATCATGCACTACCCCTGTGTCAGCCAAGCAATTGGTTCATACTTTTTAACGCGCTTCAGCTTTTTCAACCCCCACGCAATACATGAGCGCAAGCCATGGATATAGCACTATGGGTGGAATATAATGCGGTGGTAGAGATCATATGGAGAAGACAAAAAAGGACAAAGTCTCACATTGACACGGCTAATCAGCGGGCTATGGAGATGCCCATCAATTGATGTCAATGAAAGGAATAGGGATTGCCATGAAACGGATGCACTAAGAGCTATAAGTGTATGAAAGCTCAAAATAAAAACGAAGTGGTGTGCATCCAACTTGCTTGCTCTAGAAGACCTCGAGCATTTGAGGAAGCCCACCATTGGAATATACAAGCCAAGTTCTATAATAAAAAAATTCCACTAGTTATATGAAAGTGACTACATAGGAGACTTTCTTTATGAAAAAGATGGTGCTAGTTTGAAGCACAAGTGTGAAAAAGATAGTAACATTGCGTCTTCTCTCTTTTTCTCTCATTTTTTTGTTGGAATCTTTTTGGTCTCTTTTTTCTGGGCTCTTTTTGGCCTCATTTATTTATTTCCTCACTTGGGAGAATGCTCTAATAATGAATAATGATGATCATCACACTTCTGTTTACTTACAACCCAAAATTACAACTCGATTCTAGAACAAAATATGACTCTATATGAATGCCTCTAGCAGTGTACCAGGATGTGCAATGATCAAGCGAAACATGTATAAAAAATGATGAACGATGGTTGAGCCACAAATACTATGTCAGATATATGATCATGCAAAGCAATATGGCAATGATGATGTGTGTCATAATAACGGAATGGTGGAAGTAGCATGGCAATATATCTCGGAATTGCTATGGAAATGCCATAATAGGTAGGTATGGTTGCTGTTTTGAGCAAGATATAAGGAGGCTTATATGTTATAGAGCGTATCATATCAAGGGGTTTGGATGCACCGGCGAAGTTTGCACCACATCGTGAGGTGAGAAAGGGCAATGCACAGTACCGAAGAGGCTAGCAAATGGCAGAAAGGTGAGAGTGCGTATAATCCATGAACTCACATTTTTCATAAAGAACTCACATACTTATTGCAAAATTTTATTATCCCTGGAAACAAATTACTACTACGCATGCCCCTAGGGGGGAGGTTAGGAGTTAACCATCGCGCACCCTGTCGGTGTGGACGACCATCTATGGGGCCATCTAGCCCCTTTTTGGTTCGGCTAGGGAGATGCACAAACGCAAAGAGTAAAACCAGCAAAAGTCTAGACAAGTTATCAGCTACGGGATTCAGAGCAATAGTCTATAGATTGACATAAAAAACAATAATACTAAGGCATACCAACAAACAATCATGTCTTTCAAAATAAAAATGCTAAAGAACGCTATCCCTACAAAATCATATAGCCTTTTTCATCCTCCATCTTCTTAACACAAAGTATAAATCATGCACTACCCCGGTGTCAGCCAAGCAATTGGTTCATACTTTTTAACGTGCTTCGGCTTTTTCAACCCCCACGCAATACATGAGCGCAAGCCATGCATATAGCACTATGGGTGGAATAGAATGTGATGGTAGAGATAATATGGAGAAGCCAAAAAAGGACAAAGTCTCACATTGACGTGACTAATAAATGGGCTAGGGAGATGCCCATCAATTGATGTCAATGAAAGGAATAGGGATTGCCATGAAATGGATGCACTAAAAGCTATAAGTGTATGAAAGCTCAAAATAAAAACTAAGTGGTGTGCATCCACATTGCTTGCTCTAGAAGACCTCGGGCATTTGAGGAAGCCCATCATCGGAATATACAAGCCAAGTTCTATAATGAAAAATTTTCACTAGTTATATGAAAGTGACTACATAGGAGACTTTCTTTATGAAAAAGCTGGTGCTAATTTGAAGCACAAGTGTGAAAAAGATAGTAACATTGTGCGTTCTCTCCTTTTCTCTCATTTTTTTGTTGGAATCTTTTTGGCCTCTTTTTTCTGGGCTCTTTTTGGCCTCTTTTTTTATTTCCTCACTTGGGACAATGCTCTAATAATGAATAATGATGATCATCACACTTCTATTTACTTACAACCCAAAATTACAACTCGATTCTAGAACAAAATATGACTCTATATGAATGCCTCTCGCAGTGTACCAGGATATGCAATGATCAAGCGTAACATGTATAAAAATGATGAACGATGGTTAAGCCACAAATACTATGTCAGCTATATGATCATGCAAAGCAATATGGCAATGATGATGTGTGTCATAATAACGGAACGGTGGAAGTAGCATGGCAATATATCTCAGAATGGCTATGAAAATGCCATAATAGGTAAGTATGGTGGCTGTTTTAAGCAAGATATAAGGAGGCTTATATGTGATAGAGCATATCATATCAAGGGGTTTGGATGCACCAGCGAAGTTTGCACCACATCGTGGGGTGAGAAAGGGCAATGCACGGTACCGAAGAGGCTAGCAAATGGCGGAAAGTTTAGAGTGCGTATAATCCATGGACTCACATTTTTTAGAAAGAACTCACATACTTATTGCAAAAGTTTATTAGCCCTAGAAGCAAATTACTACTACACATGCCCCTAGGGGGAGGTTGGTAGGAGTTAACCATCGCGCATCCTATCGGTGTGGACGACCATCTATGGGGCCATCTAGCCCTTTTTGGTTCGGCTAGGGAGATGCACAAACGCGAAGAGTAAAACCAGCAAATGGCATGAGGGATTTTACCCAGGTTCGGGCCACCGTGGAGGTGTAAAATCCTACTCCTACTTTCGTGTATTGGGTGTATATGGTAGAGCACAAGTACAAGGAGAGCTTCCCGGCAAGGTGCGGGAGGAGAGCAGCTATGCGTGTAGTTGTGCCATGGGTCGATCAGTGATCAAAGGTTCTAACCCCCGTAAATGTTGCCCTGGCCCTCCTTTTATAGCTTAAAGGGGTTACCATAGTGGCAAAACGGTAATTACATGTCGATTAGATATCAACCAGTGTTGTCATACCTAACTCTGCCGCATTAGGACAAAAGCACTAAATGCTCTGTTAGGTGTCGTGTGAAGTGTAAGTGCATCAAGTGCCCCCTTACTGGTTTTGGAGTATTGACGACAAATAGGTTGAGGAACTAATGAGTTTGTGAGTATACATAGGAGATAGAGTCCTGAAAGATTTGATTTAACACATGGAAGACTACCCCTAAAAATCTTTTTCTTCAAGTGAAGAAATTGGTGATGAAATTGGTACGGCCTTTGAAGAAATTGATGTGAAGACTTTGTTTTCATAGTTTCTTTTCTTCTTCTTTGAGTCATAGGAAAAACTGTAATATTAAAGGGGGTCTAGGTGAAACATATTTCACATTTCCAAAGTGATGCTCAAACCTATTCAAACCTATACACAAAAGCCGCTTCGAGTGAAGCCTTTGGAAATCTCCAGTATAGCTGACGCATTTGCTAGCGACAGTAACGAGGTTCATCTGATCGCCGACGAATTTGGTCACGCTAAGGATTTAGGAGTTCGCCAGTGTGTTCTACCTAAAAGTGAGGAAATTGAGTGCCCCCATGAATTTGAGAGTTCAAATTCCGACCGTTGCTACGTCGCGTGCCAACTGTCGAGTTGATCCTTATCCTGACAACGGTCGAATCAGAGAAGGGCATTTATGACATTCTATGTCGGGTTGCCCCTGGCTATAAATAGCCCCCCCAACCAATAGTTGGTTGGCTGCTCCGAGAGAAGCTGGCACTTGTCATAAGAGAGCAACCCATCCTCTGACGACTTTGAGAGAATCCTAAGTGAGGAAAAACCCAGAGCCAAAGTGATTGAGCATCACTAAAAAGATTAATCCGTGTGATCTGACGCCTGTTACCTTTGAAGACTGTCATTCTTCCAGATGGTTAGGCGCCAAGTTCTGAGTACACCAAGAGTCATTGTGGTGTGCCGGTGAACAAGTCTGTGAAGGTTTTGGAAGTCTACCTTGAAGATTTACCACGAGTGATTGGACGAGATATGTAGGTCTTAGTTCAAGAGGAATACAGTGAGGACCGTGTGTCCTCTGAGTTGCGATTCAGCCGCCTCAACAAGATGTACAGTTGATGCAGCAACTGGAACTAGTCTACCAAATTCCATTGTCTTCACCGAGCCAACCTGGTTTCAAATTCCTCAATCCTCTCTTACTTTATTCCGCTGCTGAAGAATTTGTGATGTGTGTTCTGACAAATTTGAACTGAAGAATTTCATCTTGCTATCTTTCATTTCTTCGGTTCATTTTCTTCATGCGTGTATGAATGTATGATTGCATGTTCTTCACTCTTATGTATCCAGATTGCATGTACTCTGATTCTATGATGACTTAGTTCCCTTGTGTTTCTATTTCTTTACTTTAATCTTCATCAAATTCATCAGAGTTTGACAAATTTCTAAAATTCTCCCGTTCACCCCCCCTCTGGGAGTAAACTTGCGCTTTCAATTGGTATCAGAGCAAGGTACTCTCTTGTTATGTGTGATTTTGGTTTAACCACCTGGAGTTTTAGTTATGTCGACCGCAGGTATGATCAAGGTTTTTGCTGTGTGCCCTATCTTCGATGACACAGACTATACTTACTGGAAGAACAAGATGCACATGCATCTTGAGGCAATTGATGATGATCTCTGGTTCGTCATTGAGAACAGCGTTCCCTCTGTCGCTCCTAGCATCAATGCTGCTAATGCGAAGAGATTCAAGCAACTCGACTCTCAAGCAAAGAACATCTTATGTGTACACCTCAACAAAGGGCGGAATGGCCGAGTGAGTGCACTGGAAACATCAAAGCTTATCTGGGATAGGCTCTCCATGGTCAATGAGGGAGTCTCCACTCAACGTGACTCTTGAGTTGATTTTCTTCGCAATCTCTTTAATCGCTTCAAGAGGCTTGATAACGAAAATGTTTAGCAAACTTTCGATCACCTCACAGATATCTCCAATGAGATACAAGCACTAGGTGCTGCTGACATCACTGACCACGAGGTGGTGAAGAAGTTGGTGAGGTCCCTTGATAGCTCCTTTGAAACCTTGGCCCTGATGATACAAGAGCGTCCTGATTATAGGTCACTCGATCCCGCTGATATTCTTGAGCGGCTCAACACTCATGAATTTGAACAAGCGGAGAAGAGAGATATGTATGGTCCTAGCTATGGATGACCTCGCACTTTGAAGGCAAAGGCTAAAGCAAAGGCAATTTATTCATCTGAAGAAGAAGAAGTATCTGAATCCAGTACAGATGATGCTGAGGAAATTGGCCGAGAACTCACTATGCTCGTGAGGAAGTTCTAGAATTTCTCCAAAAGGAACAGTTTGGGAAAGTCTTCAAAGTACGATTCAAAGAACACTGAGGCTTCTGCTCGCGACTACGACAAAAGAACTTGCCACAAATGCAAGAAGATAGACCATTACATTTCTGATTGCCCCCTCTAGAAAAAGGGCTCAAAGAAGAAAAGATCTAGCAAGGATGATGATTCTGATGAAAAGAAGAAGAAGTCGTCAAAGTCTTCATCCAAGTCCTCATCAAAGAAGAAAAGCACCTCTGGTAGAGCTCGCGCTTTCATTGGAAAGGAAATGGATTCTTAGGAAGAATCTGAGGAAGCTGAGGAATCTGAGGAGGAATCTGACTCTGGGGTTGCAAGCTTGGCCCTCGCTATGGAGTTCGTCAGCAAGTCCATCTTCGACCATGAAGAAAAGGGTGACTCCACCAACACTAAAGACTATGCTGATGACTACGCTCCCACATATTGCTTCATGGCAAGAGGTTCCAAGGTAACCTCAAGAGAAGCTTACTTTAATACTTCTAGTGATGATGACTCTGAATGTGAAGCAAAACCTAGCTACAAGAAATTTGTTAAAATTGCAACTGAATAACAAAATGCCATGGAAAAGATTCAAAAACTGCTAGACAAAAGTGATGATCTGTTAGATGAGGAAATGGATCGCAATCAAGGTTTGTCTGAGGATCTCAGACGCCTAAAGTCATAATATGACGAACTTGAAATTCGTCATGTGGCCCTCTCAGCTGCACACGAGAAGCTGTCCTACAAATTTCTTCAAAGAAAGCAAGAACTCAAAAAGCTGAGAGTGTCTCATGATGATCTTCAAAAAGACAGCAATTCATTGCTTGCTCAATAGATCAGCGCTTCTTAGGAAGAATTTGTTGCTCCATGCTTAAAATTCCTTGAACATGATAATGCAAACTCTTCAGCTGAATGTTCAAATGCTTCAACTACTGCTATTTCTCCAAATGTATTTGTGGTCTCAATCCCCTCATCTGGGGAGACCACAAGTGTTACTAACGAAAATGCAGGTCTGAAGGAATTGTACGTCCCAGGCATGTACAAAAGCCTCAAAGGGCTCCAAACTCTGTGTGATGTGCTCAAGAAGCATATTCTTAACAGGAACCCTAGGAAAGAGGGTATTGCTTTTGAGAGAAAGTTGAATGCTGATGGATCTTATTGGAAACCTGAGAAGTATCCCAAAACCACATGGGTTGCTGCAAAAGGACCTCCAGTTGATCCATCCACTCTATTTGGCTTTAACTATGATACTCCACATGCTTCTGGTGAGTCATTTGACTCCAACTATATGCTATTCAAAAATCAGAATGGTGAAGCATTTGCTAGATTTGTTGGTACTAACTGCAGGAATGGTTCCCCTGTGAAGAAAATCTGGGTGCCTAAAATTGTTCTTCAAAATCTTCAGGTGAATGTCATCATGACACCATCGAAGAAAAGGACCAACCCCAGGGCAAATTCTTCACCTGGACCAAAGTCATCAAATGGATGCAAGTCAACTCATGCTCATACTAACACTTTAATGCAGGGAAATAAACAGTGATCTGATGAATATGTGCATTATTCTTTAAATCACTATGTGCACAAAACTGCTAAGAATTTCGGTGCATATTCTTATGAGTACTATACTCCTCCTGTGAAGAGAAATGCATATTCTTCAATGCCTAAGTTCTCTATCAATGCTTTGCGCTACATTGCTTCTCAGCCACCTATTCAGATGTGGGTGGTTAAGAAGAAGAACTAATCTCTTCTACAGGGTCAGGTCTTTAGACACAATATATGTCTGATGAATTTGATGAAGGCCTAACATAGATGCTTGTTGGGATGCAAGCTAATCATGATGAAATGAATTTCTCATTTCACACATCCCTATGCTGCTAGCTATATTCTTACTAATGAAATTCACTGACGAAAATGATCACCATATTCTTCAACTGAAGTATATGAACTTGTAAGTGAGACTAATGCTTCTACAGGATGATAATCCAAAAGCTACTGAATGGGTTCTGGACAGTGGCTGCACCAATCACATGACTGGTGATAGGAATCTCCTCACCAATGCTCCCATTACTCTGTCTCATCTGAAGCATATCACCTACGCTGGCAAAGGAAAAAAGCAAGGTATTGGGTCTAGGTAAGATTGCTCTCTCAAAGGATCAACACATGGAAAAAGTCATGCTTGTCGAGTCCTTAGGATAAAACCTCATGTCTGTCTCAATGCTTTTTGATCTTGATATGATTGTCATCTTTGGAAAATATAGATGCATTGTGCTAATGGAATCTGACAAGTCCAAAGTCTTCGAAGGCTTTAGGAGAGGTGATTTGTCTATTGTAGATTTCTCTCTAGGTCCTCAACCAGCCACGTGTCTACTGGCAAAAGCTTCAGAGTGCTGGATATGGCATCGACGACTTGGACATGCTGGCATGAGGAATTTGAGCACACTCGTCAAGAAGAAGCATATCATTGGCATCGAGGGCGTCAAATTCATCAAAGATCACCTTTGCGATGCCTGTGAGGCTGGAAAGATGACCAGATCCAAGCACTCCACGAAGACAATCATGACCACTACTCGTCCCTTTGAATTACTTCACATGGATCTCTTTGGTCCCACTCATTATGCTACACTAACCAATGCAGCATCACTCTATGGATTCGTCATTGTTGATGATTATTCTTGTTACACCTGGGTGCATATCATTACCTTCAAGACTGAAGTGCAGGGAGTCTTCAGACGATTCGCTAACCGTGCCATGATGAATTATGGTATCAAAATCAAGCATATCAGAAGTGACAATAGCACCGAGTTCAAGAACACAGGCCTTGATTACTATCTTGATGAACTTGGTATCACTCATGAGCTATCTGCTCCTTATACTCCTCAGGAGAATGGAATTCTTGAGCGCAAGAATAGGACACTCATCGACATGGCTTGCACTATGCTTGATGAATACAAGACACCTCATCGATGGTGTCCTGAAGCAATTGATACTTCTTGTCACATCATCAATCGGGTATATCTTCACAAATTCCTCAAGAAGACTTCATATGACCTCCTCACTGACAAAAAGCCCGATGTAAGTTGATGACCCATAAGTATAGGGGATCAATCATAGTCCTTTCGATAAGTAGGAGTGTCGAACCCAACGACGAGCAGAAGGAAATGACAAGTAGTTTTCAGCAAGGTATTCTCTGCAAGCACTGAAATTATAAGTAACGAGTAGTTTGATAGCAACATAATTTGTAACGAGCAAGTAATGGCAATAGTAACAAAAGTGCAGCAAGGTAGCCCAATCCTTTTGAGGCAAAGGACAGGACAAAACAGTCTCTTATGATAAGCAAAACATTCTTGAGGGTACATGGGAATTTCATCTAGTCACTTTCATCATGTTGGTTAGATTCGTGTTCGCTACTTTGATAATTTGGTATGTGGGTGGACCGGTGCTTAGGTGTTGTTCTTACTTGAACAAACCTCCTACTTATGATTAAACCCCTCGCAAGCATCCGCAACTACGAGAAAAGTATTAAGATAAAATCTAACCATAGCATTAAATTTTTGGATCCAAATCAAGCCCTTATGAAGTAGCGCATAAACTAGGATTTAAGCTTCTGTCACTCTCGCAACCCATCATCTAATAACTACTCCACAATGCATTCCCTTAGGCCCTAATAAGGTGAAGTGCCATGTAGTCGACGTTCACATGACACCACTAAGGGAATCACAACATACATATCATCAAAATATCGAACAAATATGAAATTCACATGATTACTTGCAACAAGATTTCTCCCGTGACCTCAAGAACAAAAGTAACTACTCACAAATGATAATCATGCCCAAGATCAGAGGGGTATTAAATAGCATAATGGATCTGATCATATAATCTTCCACCAAATAAACCATATAGTAATCAACTACAAGATGTAATCAACACTACTAGTCACCCACAAGCACCAATCTAAGGTTCCGGTACAAAGATTGAACACGAGAGATGAACTAGGGTTTGAGAGGATATGGTGTTGTTGAAGATGTCGATGGAGATTGCCCTCCCCAAGATGGGAGAGTTGTTGGTGATGATGATGACGATGATTTCCCCCTCTGGGAGGGAAGTTCCCCTGGCGGAATTGCTCCGCCAGAGGGCAAAAGTGCTCCTGCCCAAGTTCCTCCTCAAGACGGCGGCGCTTCATCCCGAAAGTCCTCCCCTTATTTTTTTTCCTAGGTCAAAATGACTTCTATACCATAAGAGGGGCATCGGAGGTGTGCCGAGGAGGGCACAACCCACCAGGGCGCGCCCAGGTGGGTTGTGCCCACCTGGTGGGCCCCCTCTGGTAGTTATTTGCTCCATTAATTCTTATATATTCCATAAAAATCTTCGTGAAGTTTCAGCTCATTTGGAGTTGTGCAGAATAGGTGGCCTCACGTAGCTTTTTCAGGTCCAGAATTCCAGCTGCCGGTATTCTTCCTCTTTGTGTGAACCTTGCATATTATGAGAGAAAAGGCATTAGAATTACTCCAAAAAGCATTATTATGCATAAAAACATTATAAATAATAGTAGGAAAACATGATGCAAAATGGCCGTATCAACTCCCGCAAGCTTAGACCTCGCTTGTCCTCAAGCGAAAACCGAAATTGAAAAACATGCCCACATGCTTAGAGAGAGATGTCGATAAAAACAAAATACGGACATAGAAGCATCATGTATATTATTAGAACAGCAACAAACTTTATTATAGAACTTTTATCACATAACGTTTATCATAAACTTCTCATGAACAAGTAACAATTCATCACAACATCGAAGTATGAAGCATAAACTCTATTGAAAATCAACAAACTATGTTCTCAGTCAACTTTGCAACTACAATTCATCATCTTTTCAGGAAGGGTCATGTATCGGAGCCTTTTTGGCAAGTCCACATACTCAACCATCATATAGTCTTGTATGATTGCTAACACTCACCGCATACACATGAGCAAAAAGTTTCAACCGGACACATAGAAAGATAGGGGCCTATAGTTTCGCCTACCAACGTATTCACCTCAAGGGTGATGTCAACAATAATAACTCATGCCCACCCATATCCAACTGGATATATGTGCCTAGATCTTTCTTCACCACATAGTGCTTGCCAAAAGAGCAAATAAAAAGGAATAGAGAAATACTTTGACTCTTGCATAAAAGTAAATACATAAAAGTAAAAGATAGGCACTTCGCAGAGGGAAGCATAGGTTGCCAGGCGCTTTTTGGTTGTATGCTCAATCTCTTAGTGCAAAAGAACATCACGTTATATTGCCCCTTATGATAGCAACCTTTATTATGCAGTGTGTCGCCTTTATTCTTTGCCGTCACAAGTTCGTACAACGCTCAATTTTCTCTTACACTAAATGATCTAACACATTTAGAAGCAATTTTTTATTGCCTTATTGCACCAATGACTACTTACTTGAAGGATCTTACTCAATCCATAGGTAGGTATAGTTGACTCTCAAAACAAGATTTGGGTTTAAGGGTTTTGGATGCACAAGTAGTATCTCTACTTAGTGCGGAATTTTTTGCTAGCAAAGATGGGGGCAAGCACCACATGTTAAAGGATCTATGACAATATAACTTCTATGTGGATATGAAAAAACATAAATCATTACGTTGTCTTCCTTGTCCAACGTCAACAATTTTGGCATATAATATTTTGATGGGGGCTCACAATCATAAAAGATGTCCAAGATAGTGTATTTGCATGTGAATCTTCTCTTCCCTTATTAATTCTTTCATGAATTGCATCATTAACCAATGCTATGTTTGTAAATCTCCAATAAAATTTTCTACTTATACTCTTCCTTATGTGATGTCATTACTTACCATAAGATTAGCATATGATCTTTTTTATTTATTTCCTTTCTTTCTATTGAACATGAAAGTAAAGAAAACAAAACTCAAACTAAACTTTAGTATATATCTTGCAAACGATTACAAGGATAGAGCACTAAGCAAGCACTTGAAAAGGAAGGATCGAACTAAACTTTTATTCAACTAAATTGAAAGATAACTAAGGATCGAACTAAGATAAGTGAAGGCAAAAGATAATGGAGGTGATATGATACCGGGGCACCTCCCCCAAGCTTGGCACAAGCCAAGAGGAGTGCCCATACCCGATACTCAAGTCTCCTTTGGTGATGAAGAAGGAGGTGGTGATGAGGTGGTGGGTTTGTCTTTCTCTTTCTCCAGCTTACGTCGGAGAGTAAAGTTATCCATCCTCAACTCGTCGTTCTCTGTCTCAAGCTTTATTATCCTCATGCATAACGCCTCCATGCATTCACGCTTGAAACGAGGAGGGACTGGTTCATCTTCATCTTCTTCATCGGAAAACCATATGTAGGGATAGGTGTCCTTGAAGATATTTTTATCTAAAGGCTGATAAGAAACTAGGCACTCCTCCTCGGAATCTTGAGATGACATATTTTCAGATCTGTCAAAAAATAGCAAGAAAAGAAAATAGAAGATTTATCCGTGATACGGTGGTCAATAGGTTCGGGGGTATATAAAGATTTTTTTATCTTGGGAAACAAGCAAACGGGAGAAAAACGGAGTCCAGAAGGTACCCGAGGTGGGCACAACCCACCTGGGCGCGCCAGGCAAGCCAGGCGCGCCCTGGTGTCTTGTGCCCACCAGGGGTGCCTTCCTGGTTGTTTCTTATTTTCCTAATTTTTAATATATTCCAAAACTGACAAAAAATATTTTTGCGGATTTTTCGGAGTCCGTTTACTTACCATATCACATACCTCCTCTTTTTTCACGATTCTGGAGTGTTCCGAAAGGTTTCTTTTATGTGTTCTTCCGGTGTCATAGTTTGGATAATATTGCTTTCAACATTAATGGGCGTACCTGAGATATAATGTTTTATTCTTTGCCCGTTGACAACCTTCGGGTTAGTGCCTTCGGCATTATTTATTTTTATAGCTCCAGATTGATAAACCTCCTCAATAACATAAGGTCCTTCCCATTTGGAGAGAAGTTTTCCTGCAAAGAATCTGAAACGAGAGTTGTATAAAAGAACATATTCTCCAACTTTGAACTCACGCTTTTGGATTCTTTTATCATGCCATCTTTTGACTTTTTCTTTAAATAACTTGGCATTTTCATAAGCTTGGGTTCTCCATTCATCTAGTGAGCTAATATCAAATAACCTCTTTTCACCAGCAAGTTTGAAATCATAGTTGAGTTCTTTAATTGCCCAATATGCTTTATGTTCTAACTCAAGAGGCAAATGACAAGCTTTTCCATAAACCATTTTGTAAGGAGACATACCCATGGGATTTTTATATGCTGTTCGGTAAGCCCAAAGTGCATCGTCTAATTTTTTAGACCGATTCTTTCGGGACCTATTGACAGTTTTTTGTAAAATTAATTTTATTTCTCTATTGCTAAGTTCAACTTGACCACTAGACTAAGGATGATAGGGGGATGCAATTCTATGGTTAACATCATACTTAGCAAGCATTTTACGGAAAGCACCATGAATAAAATGTGAATCACCATCAGTCATTAAATATCTAGGGACTCCAAACCTTGGGAAAATAACTTCCTTAAGCATCTTAATAGAGGTGTTGTGATCAGCACTACTAGTTGGAATAGCTTCTACCACTTAGTAACATAATCAACAGCAACCAAAATATGTGTATACCCGTTAGAGGAAGGAAAAGGTCCCATATAATCGAAACCCCAAACATGAAATGGTTCAACAGCAAGAGAATAATTCATAGGCATTTCCTGACGCTTACCAATATTACCAATTCTTTGACATTCATCACAAGAGAAAACAAACTTACGGGCATCCTTGAAGAGAGTAGGCCAAGAAAAACCAGATTGCAATACCTTGTGAGCAGTTATGTCTCCCGCATGATGCCCTCCGTAAGCTTCGGAATGACATTTTCGTAGGATTTGTCCCTGTTCATGCTCTGGTACACAACGTCTAATAATACCATCTACTCCTTCTTTATAAAGATGTGGGTCATCCCAAAAGTAATGTCTTAAATCATAGAAGAATTGTTTCTTTTGTTGGTAAGTGAAGCTCGGTGGTATATATTTAGCAACAATATAATTAGCATAGTAAGCATACCAAGGAGTGTTATGAGAGACATTTATTGCAGCTAATTGCTCATCCAGAAAACTATCATTAATAGGTTGTGGGTCATCAAGAATGTTTTCTAACCTAGACAAGTTATCAGCTATAGGGTTCTCAGCTCCTTTTCTATCGGTGATATGTAAATCGAATTCTTGTAGCAAGAGAACCCACCTAATGAGTCTAGGTTTAGCATCTTTCTTCTCCATGAGATATTTAATAGCAGGATGATCAGTGTGAACAATCACTTTAGAATCAACAATGTAAGATCTGAATTTATCACAAGCAAACACCACTGCTAAAAATTCTTTTTCAGTAGTAGCATAATTTCTTTGGGCACTGTCTAGAGTTTTACTAGCATAATGAATGACATTTAATTTCTTATCAACTCTTTGTCCTAAAACAGCACCAACAGCATAATCACTAGCATCACACATAATTTCAAAAGGCAAGTTCCAATCAGGTGGTTGAACAATAGGTGCAGAAATTAGGGCTTTCTTAAGTGTTTCAAAGGCTTCTACACAATCATTATCAAAAACAAATGGAACATCCTTTTTGTAAAAGATTTGTAAGAGGCCTAGAAATTTTAGAGAAGTCTTTAATAAATCTCCTATAGAAACCAGCATGACTGAGAAAACTACGAATACCTTTGATATCTTTAGGACATGGCATTTTCTCAATTGCATCAACTTTAGCTTTATCCACCTCAATACCTCGTTCAGAAATTTTATGTCCCAAGACAATACCTTCATTAACCATAAAGTGGCACTTCTCCCAATTCAAGACAAGATTAGTTTGCTCGCATCTCTGAAAACTCGATCAAGGTTGCTTAAGCAATCATCAAAAGAAGTTCCGTATACTACACCACAACATTATATTCCCAACAGCCAAGTTGGTTGGGAAAACAGACTATTGCCGACCGATCAGGTCTGTTGGGGAAAGTCTAGACGGGAAAACCCTTTCCCGACCGACTGCTTGACGGCTATGCTGTATCTTTCCCGACCAATAGTCTGTTGGGCCTGCCATGGGCTTTTCCCGACCCATAATCCGTTGAGGTAGCCATGGGGCTTTCCCGACCAACTATCAGATGGGAATTCTTTCCCGACCAACATTCTGTTAGGCCTGGTTTTAGCCTTTCCCAGCCGACTATGAGGCAGGGTTTGTTTTGCCGACCAACAGTCAGACGGTGTTTTCTTTTGCGATCAACAGTTCATTAACATTTTGTTTATCTAATCACAGCTTTAATTAAACATATGGTACTGATTGTCACATACATATAGTTTATGTGTTCTAAGCATAATCACCAAGACATCATACATCAGGTGCACCAAACATTTTTTATTGCATTAACTAATGGTCACATACATACACTTTAGTCTGTTCCAAACATAACCACCAAGACACCATACATTAGATTCAACAAAGGACAGCGAAAAGACTGCAACTATGAGACATCAGTTGTACAAAATGAAAACTAAAACATCCATTTGATGCAGATCGCTGGCTTCATGGTTCATTGTGAGTCGAGTCCTTATGTTTGCTTCCTATTATTAGAATGCTCAATTAGTTTATGAAATTGAATGCAGGCAGAATTCACATGTGCTCTGTGCACACACAGCAGCAGAAAATGAAGAATACACTTGCCTAATCTACAAAACTAGCATTTCTGGACGTGAAGACCTCCAATCAACTTCCAGCAATAGCCATGGATATGGCAAAGAAGCCCTCGGTCCACCTTTTGTCTATCTATTTGAAAGGAAATGCATCATTTACTTTGTATGATTGCTGATCATATAGTCTCCTGGGGATATACTTAAGTTACTGTACATAGGTATGAGAAGCCAATATTCCAACACTTGTTTGCAAAGAAAATAAACATACAACTTTATAGATAGTGAATACAGTGAGTAAACAAGATTCGGGTCTAGCCTTGTTCTTGAGCCGACTCCAGAGTGATTTCCCCTTTTCAGGCATGGGTCTCACCTTGACTTGTGGTAGTTTCTCCTACTCTACAGAGTTAGCATCAGGATTCACACATTTTGAATTAGCAAGGTGAAAGTACTAACAAGATCAAAAAATGTGGAGCCAAATCCTCTAAACTCTTGCCGATTTTTACATGAATTGAGTTTTGACTTTTGAGGCTTTGTAGTCAGATTTAAAGTTTCAGGTAACAGATGACCAAAGGCCCAAACTTCTTGATCAAACTCCATAACGGAGTAAGATATCAAAGGCTTTTGCATAAAAGTGGCCAAGGATCCAGATAATGTACGTCAAGTTAAGAAATCCTGTGCAAACATTCAAATTAGCTTCTCCTATAACACCATTCATTTAAACTGAAAACTGATTCATTTGGGCTTCAGGATTTCGGACCTGTTAGTTTAATCCTCTAATTCAAGGGTACTTTTCAAAGTTTTCAGTGCCCAAACTAGCAGGTCCAAATTTAGTAGATTAAAGGGTACTTTTCAAAGTTCCATGGAAAGTAGTAAAAGTTGGATCTAGCTCATAAATATATTTATGGCCAGAAACATATATGCATACATAAAACACATAGCATAAGGAAAGTATCTATCAAGTACATGGAAACCCAGGTCACTGCCAAACATGAAGAAACATGAAGAAACGGGTACAGAAGCGATGAACAAAACATTAACTTTGCCCTTTGGAGTATCCAACTAATAGGAACAACAGTATTAGAAACTGTATGAGATGTACCATACAGCTAGTCAAATGATAGGTTTCTTACATTGCTTGGAGTTGGATGTGCACAACATCATTCTGTAGAGATTAATTTTCCAGCACCACATACTGATCGGCTAAAAATACTGGCACATGGAGGTCCCATCCCATAACATAGCCAAGCATCAACAAAAATCAGGGAAGGAAAATATGATGAAACCAAAGATAATACCATAGCTCTAGATTAGGAAAAATGAGCACTCACTTATAGAAAATAAGAGACATAGACCACCACCTAGGAATCTTATATATGAACTGGTTTCCAGCTTCCAAGACCAATTAGTAAGAGTCAAGGTTTGCTTAGCCTGCAGATAATAAAATATAAACAAAAGAACCATAATTAGAGAGGAGACAAAAAATAGCCAAAGAAATAGCAGTGGGGATAAGTGGTGGATTTGAAGGCATTTGTATCTTCTCCTCGCCAGTCGCTACAAGAAAATAGTGGTGGATTAAGTGTGGTGTATATGCATATTCCCTGGTACACTTCGGCTCATTTACCTCCATGACAAAGCAGGACAGCATAGACCATCAGGAGTTCACCTTCACCTGCAACCTAGGAGAATCCGCAGGAGAAGAGTTAAAACAAGAAATAACCTAGAAGATATAAGAACGCGTGTGATTACACATTCCAATACTAAAAGGCAGCAAGCCAACAATGTTGTAAACAAATAGATGAAACTACTTCCAAGAAACTATAACATCACAATAATATGTTCCCCTCCTTTTAACTACCACCAAACATATTGTACACAATGTTTCCTCCAACAGGAATAATCCTTATCATGCATGATTTCACTTGACATAACAATCAATTAAAGCCTAAGGTTTATGCAGAATGCAGATTACTGGACCCCTTTTGTAGCTAATAAACTGGAAATCCGAAAGAATCTAAATAAAAATAAAAAGGTAGTGTACAGCTCAGGTGGAGAAACAATTAACGGTGTATCGACTGCCAGCAGCCAAAAAAGCACTGTCGTAAAAGAATCGAGTGGCCCATACTGCTGCGTCGTGACAATGCCTCCAGAATGGCGGGTTGCCTAGCGCGATTTATATGTTCAATGCTTCAAGATCTATAGCTTCCTCCATTGCTTGATGATGGCTTGAAATATTTTATAACTTCATATCTCAAACCATCTCCTTTCTTGTCTAAGTGCCCCTGACATAGCGAAGGTAAGAATATATTTGGTGCTTTTGTTTTTTGTACAGATAGAAAAAATATAGGAATACCAGTACAGCGACAACAGATGTACATATATAATATAATATCAGTATAATCTCATGTTTTTGTTTGCCTTAGAACATATTATTGCCACACAAGCATGATCCTGCAGGGATATCTATACCATGTGTATATATTTGATCCTGCAGGTATGGCTTAATAGCCAAACAAAGCATAATAACCCACCTTTCAGGATTCCAGGCGTCATTCAAAGCTTTAAAAGAGAGATTGTACTAGACAAAACTGCTAGTTCAGATGTCACATGTAGGTAAAAACAACTTGCAATACTGTCAAAGTAATCTACTTTAGCAATCAACATGCATGATTGGTGTTTAAGAAAAAATACAAAGTGTGAAAAGACATTGTATACATTCATGACATCCGCAAATAAGGAAGGCCTGTACATGGGGTGGAGAAACTCACCGAAGTGATTGCCTGGATATTCAGCTCACAAATTTTATAAAAATATATATGTTTGCTAGCCACCATTTCCTGCTCTTTTTATCATTTTAGGTATTCATGTCAGTTTTGAATTGAAGTGCCAGCCTCCAAGCTACTAAATCACAACATCGATCGTATACTGAAAGAAAAAAATGGACACACCACATCTTATGAACAAAATTCAACTAAGACTGAAATTACTTCGAGTCAGCATATACCAATAGATCTGATGAAATTGTTTTCTAAGCAAAGAACAACCACATACAGTGCACTAAATCACAGACGAAGAAACATAATGTTGAAGGATTTTTCCGAGAGAGAGAGGTCGTCAGGACTCGAGGCAGAGAAACTCACCAGAGTGTCATTGCACGTCAAATGGAACGGTCTCTTGAATATGAACGGTAAAAGTATGGCCTTCTGAAGAAGAAAGAAACCACCGGTCCTGATTTGTTCTGATCTGGGAGATGAATTCGGTTGTCAGGTGTGCGAGAGAGAGGGAGAGAGAGAGAGAGAGAGAGAGAGAGAGAGGGGAGTTGCCTCACCGTGGGAAATCGCCAGCGGCAGCAGCAGGGAGTACGTGGCGACGGCAGGGAGCAGGGTGGTGTGGGGGCACTGGTGGGGAGGCAGGACGACGCGGGGGCAGCGGTGGAGAAGTGAGATGTCATGCAGTAGTGCTCCGCCACGGCCGACAAGAGCTTCCGGCACAGGTTGAGCCTGGTCTTCGCCGGGATCTGCCCGGTGCCCAGGACGACGACGATGCCGGGGTTCTTGGTGACGAGGTGGGGATGGAGCAACTTGGCGGAGGACAGGGTTTGAGCTCATGGGGGATGGGTGGTGTGGGGCGGCGGGAGGGTTTGAGGACAACGGAGCGGTGCAACGGCCGGCCGGAGAGAGCAGTGAGCGTCGCGATGTTGGGGGCAGCGCAAGTGGAGGCTTGTGGTGGGGAATTAGGGATTTCACGGTACCTCGAGGGAAAGAGGAGTGAGGTTCGCGGGCTGGGCCAAAGTTTAGCGCTAAAAAATTTCATCTACGCGCGCTTGACCCATTTAGCCACACGCGGTCGGTCGGCGTTATTTACCGACCCACAATTCGATGGGAATAGGAGAAATCCCGACAGACCGCTCGATGGCAAATATGCATGCATTCCTGACCGATAGTTTGTTAGCGTATGAAGGTTTTCCCAACCAACAGTCTAACGAGAGTTTTCCCAACCAATGATCGGTCGGTAATAGACATCTTTCCCAACACACGTCGATAGGGAATACAATACCGTGGTGTAGTGGTAAACGGAAAAATCATCCATGAAAACCTCAGCAATCTTTTCACAAAAATCAGAGAATATAGCAGTCATACATCTTTGAAAAGTAGCAGGTGCATTGCATAAACCAAAAGGCATACATCTATAAGCATAAGTTCTAAAAGGTCAAGTAAAGGTGGTTTTCTCTTGATCAGGTTGTGAAATAGGTATTTGAGAAAAACCAGAATATCCATCGAGAAAACAAAAGTTTGTTTGCTTAGATAGTCTTTCTAGCATTTGATCAATAAAAGGCAAAGGGTAATGATCTTTTCTAGTTGCTTTATTTAGTTTTCTAAAATCAATTACCATTCTATAACCAGTGACAATTCTTTCTGGAATAAGTTCATTTTTATCATTAGGAACAACAGTAATACCTCCTTTCTTAGGGACACAATGAACAGGACTTACCAATCTACTATCAGCTACGGGATAAATTATACCTGCTTCCAGAAGCTTCAGTATTTCAGTTCTTACCACTTCTTTCATTTAAGGATTTAAACGTCGTTGGTGATAAACAATGGGTTTAGCATCAGGTTCCATATTAATTTTGTGCTGACAGAGAGTGGGACTAATGCCCTTAAGATCATCAAGAGTATATCCAATAGCAGCTTGGTGCTTCTTCAGAATTTTCAATAATCTTTCTTCTTCATGTTCTGAAAGGTTAGCACTAATAATAACAGGATATATCTTTTTCTCATCAAGATAAGCATATTTCAAAGTGCCTGGCAATTGTTTTAATTCAAACACAGGATCACCTTTAGGTGGAGGAGGACCTCCTAGAGTTTCAATAGATAAATTGTGTTTAAGCAGCGGTCGTTGTTCAAAGAAAATTTTATCTATCTCATTTCTTTCATGCATATGCATATCATTTTCATGGTCTAGCAAATATTGTTCTAGTGCATCAGTAGGAGGCACGCCAATAGAAGCAAGACCAATTATTTCATCCTTACTAGGCAATTCTTTCTTATGATGTTTTCTATTGAACTTGGAAAAGTTAAACTCATGAGACACATCACCAAAACTAACACCGACGGTTTGTTTCTCACAATCTATTTTAGCATTAACGGTGTTCAAGAAAGGTCTACCAAAGATAATGGGACAAAACTCATCTTGTAGGGAACCAAGAACAAGAAAATTAGTAGGATATTTTATTTTCCCACACAAGACTTCAACATCTCTAACAATCCCTAGCGGTGTGATGGTGTCTCTATTAGCAAGCTTAATAGTAACATCCATGTCTTCTATTTCAGCGGGTGCTATGTCATTCATAATTTCATGATATAAGGTAAAGGGAATAGCACTCATGCTAGCACCTAAGTGACATAAACCATGATAACAGTGATCTCCTATTTTGACTGAGACAACAGGCATGCCAACAACAGGTCTATGTTTATCCTTTTCATCTGGTTTGTCAATTCTAGCAGCTTCATCACATAAGTAAATAACATCCCATCTATATTTTCTACCAAGAGATCTTTAACCATAGCAACACTAGGTTTTACCTTCATTTGTTCAGCAGGTTTAGGTTCTCTAATATAGCTTTTATTGACCACGGTTGAGACCTTAGCATGTTCCTTTATCCTAACAGGGAAAGGTGGTTTTTCGATGTAAGCAGTAGGAACAACTGGGTCAACATTATAAATGATAGTTTCATCTTTAACCACAACCGGTTCTTTAATTTGTTCTTTAATAGGTGGGTGATATTTAAACCACTTCTCTTTAGGGAGATCAACATGAGTAGCAAATGATTCACAAAAAGAGGCTACTATCTCAGAGTCAAGCCCATATTTAGTGCTAAACTTTTGAAAAGCATCGGTATTCATAAAAGATTTAAGATAATAAAACTTAAGCTTAATACCTCACTCTTTACCTTCGTCGAGTTCCCAATCTTCAGAGTTGCGTTTAATTCTTTCTAAAAGATCCCACCTAAATTCAATAGTCTTCTTCATAAAAGAACCAGTACAAGAAGTATCGAGCATGGATTGACCATCACAAGAAAGCCGAGCATAAAAATTCTGAATGATAATTTCTTTTGAGAGCTCATGATTGGGGCATGAATATAACATTGACTTAAGCCTCCCCCAAGCTAGAGCAATACTTTCTCCTTCACAAGGCCAAAAATTATATATATAATTCCGATCACGATGAACTAGATGCATAGGATAAAATTTTTGGTGAAATTCCAATTTCAAACGATTCCAATTCCAAGATCCAATATCATCGCATAGCCTATACCATGCCAATGATTTTCCCTTCAAAGATAAAGGGAAAACCTTCTTCTTGGCTTCATCTCCGAGTAAACCTGCAAGCTTAAATAATCCACAAATTTCATCCACATATATCAAGTGCATATTAGGATGTTCGGTACCATCTCCTGCATAAGGATTAGCTAGCAGTTGTTCTATCATACCCGAAGGAATTTCATAACCAATATTTTCAGTAGGTGCAGTAGGTTGAGGGGCAACTTATTGTGGTTCCGGTCGAGGTGAAGATACCCCGAACAAACCCCTCAAAGGATTGTTCTCCATAGTAACAAGTGACAGTAAATATCAGCGCGTAGTAATAATATTTTCCTTACCGATTTCCACTTACCAAGAGCACTTCACTCCCTGGCAACGGCACCAGAAAAGAGCCTTGATGGCCCACAAATATTGGGGATCAATCGTAGTCCTTTCAATAAGTAAGAGTGTCAAACCCAACGAGGAGCAGAAGGAAATGACAAGTAGTTTTCAGCAAGGTATTCTCTGCAAGCACTGAAATTATAAGTAACGAGTAGTTTGATAGCAAGATAATTTGTAACGAGCAAGTAATGGTAACGGTAAAAAGTGCAGCAAGGTAGGCCAATCCTTTTGAGGCAAAGGACAGGCCAAAACGGTCTCTTATGATAAGCAAAACGTTCTTGAGGGTACACGGGAATTTTATCTACTCACTTTCATCATGTTGGTTTGATTCGTGTTCGCTACTTTGATAATTTGATATGTGGGTGAGCCGGTGCTTAGGTGATGTTCTTACTTGAACAAACCTCCTACTTATGATTAACCCCCTCGCAAGCATCCGCAACTACGAGAAAAGTATTAAGATAAAATCTAACCATAGCATTAAACTTTTGGATCCAAATCAATCCCTTATGAAGTAACGCATAAACTAGTGGTTAAGCTTCAGTCACTCTCGCAACCCATCATCTAATAACTACTCCACAATGCATTCCCTTAGGCCCTAATAAGGTGAAGTGCCATGTAGTCGACGTTCACATGACACCACTAAGGGAATCACAACATACATATCATCAAAATATCGAACACATATCAAATTCACATGATTACTTGCAACAAGATTTCTCCCGTGACCTCAAGAACAAAAGTAACTACTCAAAAATGATAATCATGCTCAAGATCAGAGGGGTATTAAATAGAATAATGTATCTGAACATATAATCTTCCACCAAATAAACCATATAGTAATCAACTACAAGATGTAATCAACACTACTAGTCACCCACAAGCGCCAATCTAAGGTTCTGGTACAAAGATTGAACATGAGAGATGAACTAGGGTTTGAGAGGAGATGGTGCAGTTGAAGATATTGATGGAGATTGCCCTCTCCAAGATGGGAGAGTTGTTGGTGATGATGATGACGATGATTTCCCTCTCCGGGAGAGAAGTTCCCCCGGCGGAATCGCTCTGCCGGCGGGCAAAAGTGCTCCTGCCCAAGTTCCACCTCAAGACGGCGGCGCTTCATCCCGAAAGTCCTCCCCTTATTTTTTCTAGGTCAAAATGACTTATATAGCAGAAGAGGGGCACCGGAGGTGGGCTGAGGAGGGCACAACCCACCAGGGCCCGCCTGGGGGCCCTGGCGCTCCTAGGTGGGTTGTGCCCACCTGGTGGGCCCCCTCTAGTAGTTATTTGCTCCTTTAATTCTTATATATTACATAAAAAATCTCCGTGAAGTTTCAGCTCATTTGGAGTTGTGCAGAATAGGTGGCCTGACGTAGCTTTTTCAGGTCCAGAATTCCAGCTGCCGGTATTCTCCCTGTTTGTGTGAACCTTGCATATTATGAGAGAAAAGGCATTAGAATTACTCCAAAAAGCATTATTATGCATAAAAACATTATAAATAACAGTAGGAAAACGTGATGCAAAATGGACATATCATAAGTTATTTCAAAGTCTTCGGTGCTAAATGTTGGATTAGAGATCCTCATCACAATTCCAAATTTGCACTGAAAGCACATGAGGGTTTTATGCTTGGTTACGGAAAGGACTCGCACGCCTGTAGAGTCTTCAACACCTATCACAACAAGGTTGTTGAATCTGTAGATATGCGGTTCGATGAAACTAACGGCTCATAAAGGGAGCACATGCCTCCTGTGCTAGATGAAATGCCTCGTGAGGAGTCTATCAAGCTGATGGGCACTAGTGAAATAGTGCCCAGTGAAGAAATAGCTAAAGAAGAAGTGATTATTCCTTGTCCTGAAGAAACTGCTGCCACTGAAGAAAATGATTCTGAGGAAAATCTCAACCTCAACAAGGCCCTCGTCCAGCTCATCCACGAGTGGCTAATGAAGTGCAGATTGAGAAGACCCTCGACAACATCAATGCACTTGGTCCCCTCACCCGCTCAAGGGCTTCACATCTAGCTAACTTTTGTGGGCATTTTGCATTTGTCTCTATCACAGAGCCCACCAAAGTTGATGAAACATTTCTAGAGCCTGAGTGGATTCAAGCCATGCAAGAAGAATTGCAACAATTAGAGCTCAACAATGTGTGGGAGCTTGTGAATTGACCTGATCCACGCAAGCACAATATCATCGGCACTAAGTGGGTCTACCGCAACAAGCAAGAAAAAAATGGCCAAGTGGTAAGAAATAAGGTCCGTCTTGTAGCACAAGGCTACACACAGGTTGAGGGCATTAATTTTGGTGAAACATTTGCACCTGTTGCTAGGTTTGAAGCTATTCGTGTATTGCTTGCATATGCTAACCATCATAATATACTCTTATATCAAATGGATGTGAAAAGTGCATTCCTCAATGGAAAGCTTGAGGAAGAAATATATGTTGCTCAACCACCAGGCTTTGGGGATCCAAAGCATCCAGACAAAGTCTTTAGATTGAACAAGGCTCTCTATGGCCTCAAGCAAGCCCCACGGGCTTGGTATGATACACTGAAGGAATTCCTGAAGAAAAGGGTTTCAAAACCGGTTCACTTGATCCTACTCTTTTCACTAAATCTTATGATGGTGAACTATTCATATGCCAAATATATGTTGATGATATTATCTTTGGTTGCACTAACAAGCGTTTCAGTGATGAATTTGCATACATGATGCGTGAAGAATATCAGATGTCCATGATGGGAGATTGGAAATTTTCCTTGGTCTTCAAATTCATCAACAACCCAATGGCATCTTCATTTCTCAAGAGAAATACCTACAAAGACAACCTAAAGAAATTTGACATGCAATACTACAAAGGCCTCAAAATTCCATTTCCTACTAATGGTCAACTCAGCACTGACGAAAATGGTAAAGATTTCGATTAGAAGGTATATCGCTCCATCATTGGTTCGCTTCTTTACCTATGTGCATCTAGGCCAGATATCATGCTTAGAGTTTGCATGTGTGCCCGATTTCAAGCGACACCGAAGGAATCACACCACCAGGCTGTGAAACGAATTCTTCGATATTTAGCTCACACACCAATGCTTGGATTATGGTATCCCAAGGGCTCATCTTTTGATCTAGCTGGATTTTCTATTCTGATTACACTGGAGATCATGTGGATCACAAGTCTACATCAGGAACATGCCATTTCCTTGGACGATCTCTTGTTTGTTGGTCCTCAAAGCAGCAGAACTGTGTTGCACTTTCCATAGCTGAGGCTGAATACATTGTCGCTGGTGCCTGCTGCTCACAATTGTTATGGATGAAGCAAACTCTTAAGGACTATGGCATCAGTGTGAAGAAAGTTCCCCTCTACTGCGACAATGAGAGTGCTATCAAGATCGCCCACAACCCAGTGCAACATTGCAAGACGAAGCACATTCAGGTTCGTCACCATTTTCTTCGTGATCATGTGCTGAAGGGAGACATCATCATCGACCACGTGAAGACCGAAGACTAGCTTGCCGATATCTTCACTAAGCCCATGGATGACAAGAGGTTCTGCAAGTTTCGGTGTGAGCTAAACATCCTAGAATCTTCGAATGCCCCCCCTTTGGGAGTAAACCTGTGCTTTGATGGAGGAGGAGTCCCGGCAATGTTGCTGCACCGCTTGCCCAGCTACCTCCCATTATCTTGACATGCCTTCTAGACGGGTGTTATTAAAGGTAAATCTCCCTCCAGCATGCTGCCACGTGCCCGAGAAATCACACATAACCGCCTGCGGGCTCGACACCTCGTCGATTAGTGACTAACTGCTTGATGAGGTGTAGTGCTGGTGGCTAGCGAGAGCTTGCCGGCCACGGAGCTTGCCGGGCCTTCGCCTTGCCGGCTCGGCCTTGCTGTCAAGGGTTGCCTTTGGTGTAAATCTTGATGTTTTGCCTTGCTCTTCTCCCTAGTCAGGGTCTAACAATGGATTCTTGAATCTTGATCTTCTTGATGCGCTCCTTGATCACACAAAGAGCGGCTTCTTTGGCTCAGAGATCTTCTCTATTGCTTGGTAATCTTGTCTTAGCAGCCTCTGGCAAGCTTTAGCCAGCAAGGGAGCTACTACTTGTCTATGCATAAGTCAGGGTATAAAATACCCATGTTTTATACATCGACAGGAGCCCCCGGGTCTGGGCCATACGCGCTACCGAGCGTCGTTGGGCTAGGCCCAAGCAATGCATAGACATGCGGTAGAGACTGATGTAAAAATCTTGCAATGGTGATATCTGTCTTTTGAGATCTTCTTTACTTCTTCATTAATCTTAATATTTGTCTTTCTTTGGCCATCTTACATCAATTTTGCCATTTGAATGGTCAGCCACCGCCAGTGCACAAACCAGGGGCGAGCACACATGCGGGGCGCCGTTGGGTCTGGCCCGGACAGGCATATGGTTACGTGTTGCAGGGGATGGCTGCCATATTTTTCATTACTCCTCCTTTTACTGTAGCCCCCTATGATGCGCCTTGCATGTGAAACGCGGGATTGGCAAAGAGGGGCGGTCGTTGGAGTGACGCATCGGGGAAGGGACGCAAGGTGCTGGATTTGCGAAACCGGGCAGTCATCGAAGTAATGCGCCTGGCCAGGAATGCGGAGCATAGGATTGGTGGAAGGGGCGGTTACCCTGGGACGGTGAGGAGCCAGCCCCTGCACTCCCTCCCTATAAAGAAGGGGCTGGGGAAGGGGATGCTCACTCACCTCTCCTCATTCCAATCTCCCAGCCACAGACATCTTCATCTTCTGTCTTCCCCCGCATCTGTTACCGTCATGGCAAGGGGGAAAGGTTGAGCTCGCGCATCTGTTGTTACGGTGAGAGCTTCTTGATACGTCTCGAACGTATCTATAATTTATGAAGTATTCATGCCATGTTTACAACAATTTTATATGGTTTTGGTATAATTTGATTAGAACTAACCCGGACTAACATTGTTTTCAGCAGAACTACCGTGGTGTCATTTTTTATGCAGAAATAAAAGTTCACGAAATGGGCTAAAACTTTACGGTGATTTTTATGGACCAAATAGAGACCCCCAAAGCACCGGAGCTGGGTCAGGAAGTGACCGAGGAGGCCACAAGCCTAGGGGGCGCGCCCACCCCCCTAGGGTGCGCCCCCCGGCTTGTGGGCCCCTCGGGCACCCCCTTGACATGAGACCGATGCCAAAAATTCTTATAAATACCAAAACCCCCGAATGGAACCCTAGATCGGAAGTTTCGCTGCTGCAAGCCTCTATAGCCACGAAAAACTAATCGGGACCCCGTTCCGGCACCCTGCCGGAGGGGGAAATCATCACCAGAGGCCATCTTCATCATCCCTGCGATCTCCACGATGAGGAGGGAGTAGTTCACCCTCGGGGCTGAGGGTATGTACCAGTAGCTATGTGTTTGATCTCTCTCTCGTGTTCTTGATTTGGCACAATCTTGATGTACCGCGAGCTTTGTTAATATAGTTGGATCATATGGTGTTTCTCCCTCTCTATCTTCTTGTGATGAATTGAGTTTTACCTTTGAGGTTTCACTATTATCGGATTGAAAACTTTTATGGATTTGAGAACACTTGATGTATGTCTTGAATGGGATACCCGTGGTGACAATGGGGTGTTCTATTGATTCACTTGATGTAAGTTTTGGCACTCAACTTGCGGATTCCCGAGGTGACATTTGGGTAATCTATGCATAGGGGTTGATGCACATTTTCATCTTTATTTCTCCGGTAGAAATCTTGGGGCACTCTTTGAGGTTCTTTGTGTTGGATTGAATATTATGAATCTGAAGTTGTTTGATGCATATCCTATAATTGACCCACAGATACTCGTGGTGACATTGGAGTATCTTGGTGACATTAGGGTTGACTGATGTGTATCATTTGGTGTTATTTTAGTACGAACTCTAGTGCTGTTTGTGACACTTATAGGAATAGCTCAAAAGATTGATCAGAAAGAATAACTTTGAGGTGGTTTCATACCCTACAAACAATTTCATCTTATGTTCTCCGTGATAGGAACTTTGGAGTGACTCTTTGTCGCACGTTGAGGGATTACCATATGATTTAATTATATTATCATTGTTGAGAGAATTTGCACTAGTGAAAGTATGAACCCTAGGCCTTGTTTTCAAGCATTGCAATACTGTTTTTGCTCACTTTTGTTACTAGTTACCTTGCTATTTTTATATTTTCAGATTACAAAAACCTATATCTACCATCCATATTACACGTGTATCACCATCGCTTCGCCAAACTAGTGCACCTATACAATTTACCATTGTATTGGGTGTGTTGGGGACACAAGAGACTCTTTGTTATTTGGTTGCAGGGTTGTTTGAGAGAGACCATCTTCATCCTACACCTCCCACGGATTGATAAACCTTAGGTCATCCACTTGAGGGAAAATTGCTACTGTCCGACAAAACTCTACGCTTGGAGGCCCAACACGAGTCTACAAGAAGAAGGTTGTGTAGTAGAGATCAAGCTCTTTTCTGGCGCCGTTGCCGGGGAGGTGAGTGCTTGAAGTTATATCTTTAGATCTTGCAAATGAATCTTTTTGTTTCTTGTTTTATCACTAGTTTAGTCTATAAAAGAAAACTACAAAAAAATGGAATTGAGATTGCCTCATATGCTTCATCTTTTTAATGTCTTTCGTTAAAATGATGGAAAGGAAAATTGTGCCAAATTGATAGAAGAAGAATGCAATAAAATGTTTGACATAAAATCTTTGAATGGCGAGCATGATTGCAATGTTGTTAGGATGAATTATTTGAATATCCATGATGCTAATGATATGCAAAGCCATAAGCTTGGCGATGCTATGTTTGATGAAGATGATATTTTTAGTCCCCCAAGTTTGTTGAGCAAATTTATTATGATGATAGCATGCCTCCTATGTATGATGATTATATTGATGAAAGTAGGTTTGGAAGAGTGTCAACTCTAGGTACTAATGATCCCACTATTTTGGAGGGTGTTGAATCTTATTGTAATAACCATGAAAGTGGATTTGGAGAGGTCATGACTTTATTTAGTGATGAATCCACTATTTTGGAAGAGGTTTCAATTGATTATGAGAACAAAGTTCCTATCTATGATGATTATTGTGATGATATGTATCCTATAAAGAGTAATGATATCCAAGAAACTTGTCATCATGATTTTAATTCTCAAATTGATTATGTGGATCAAGTATCATGTGATAGTTATTTTGTTCAATTTGCTCCCACTACTATTGATGAGAATAAATTTGCTTACGTGGAGAGTAATTAATTTTTATGCATGTGGATCATGAAAAGAATGCTTTATGTGATAGCTATATTGTTAAATTCATTCATGATTCTACTAAAAATTATTTGAGAGAGGAACATATGCTTTTACATATTGCAACAATATCAAGTTTTCTCTCTATGTGTTGAAAGTTTTGAAGTCATGCTTGTTTTGCCTTCCTATGCTAGTTGATTCTTGCTCCCATAAATTTTTTGCTCACAAAATCCCTATGCATATCAAGTGGGTTAGGATTAAATGTGTTTGCCATGTCTTTCATGATGCTCCCATTATGTTTAAATTCTTTACTTCTTTGTGAGCATCATTGAAATCATCATGCCTAGCT
This sequence comes from Thinopyrum elongatum, assembly GCA_011799875.1. Lineage (NCBI taxonomy): Eukaryota > Viridiplantae > Streptophyta > Magnoliopsida > Poales > Poaceae > Thinopyrum > Thinopyrum elongatum. The sequence goes on from CM022298.1 coordinate 96,828,395, forward strand.
AAAAGGCATTAAAGAAAAGCGCTTGTTGGGAGACAACCCAATATTTACCCCTACTGTTTTTCGTGTGTTAACATGATTAAGCTACTGTAGTAATCATGTTTTATAGCTTTTGTTTCAATAAAGTACCAAGTAAAGCCTTTGGGATAGTGTGGATGATAGTTGACTTGATTCTGTGCAAAAACAGAAACTTTTGCTTCCAGTAACAGAATTGTTTAAATTCACTGGAACATGATTAAATTCTGAAGCTCTTACACATGATTGGCATACAAATTTCCTACATTTTCATAATTTTTCATAATTTTTGGATTTACAGAAGTATGGTCATTCTCCAGATCTTTAAAGATTGTTCTGTTTTTGACAGATTCTGTTTTCAATGCATAGTTTGCTTGTTTTAGTGTTTCCATAACTTATATTAAGTGATATAAATTGTGGAAATGATAAGGTACAGTAGGCATTGTGTGATAACAATTATGAATCTTGTCTTTGACAGTACCCAAGTGAATGATTTGCTTTATTATACTAACACATCTCACGAAGTTCCGTTAAGTTTTGTGTGATTGAAGTTTTCAAGTTTTGGGTGAGATATCGATATGAGGAGAATAAGGAGTGGAAATACACTAATCTTGGGGATTCCCAAGGCACCCCAAGGTAATATACCAGGAAGATCCAAGCAACTAAACTTGGGAATGCCCCGGAAGGCATCCCCTCTTTCGTCTCCAACATTATCGGTAACCTCACTTGGAGCTATACTTTCATTCGTCACATGATATGAGTTTTGCTTGCAGCATCATTTTATTTTATTAGGATTTGATTGATGATATTTATAGTAATGTTTTTCATATTTTATTTTAATAAAAAGGTCAAGTATATCCTTTACCATGCTTATTTTGCAAGTCTATATGTTGCTGTTTTGAAAACAGAAAGTTTTCTATCATTGTCTGAATTCTTCTGGAAAGTCAGAATGTGATAAAATCTTGAAATTTTCACACAATGAGTAATGCCAAATTTTCTACAGTGTGGTAACTTTTCAAAAAAAATTGGAGTTAGAGAAGTATGAATCTTCTTGCATTCATTATAGACTGTTCTGTTTAGACAGATTGCTGTTATGTTTGCATTGTTTGCACATGTTTGCTTGTTTAATGATTCTATTTCAGGATAGGAGTATTAAATATGTAGAGGGATTTAGTATACAATGTTAAATAATAATTTTAGTGATTTTCTACAGTAGAGAATGATAAGGTTTTGCATTGATTTATGCTAGCTAACTTATCTCACAAGTTCTTGTTGAGTTTTGTGTGGATGAAGTTTTTGAGAATTAGGGTAACCGTGATATAAAAGGAATTAAGGAGACACAAGAGCTCAAGCTTGGGGATGCCCAAGGCATCCCTAGTTAATATTTCAATAAGTCTCAAGCATCTAAGCTTGGGGATGCCCCGGTTGGCATCCCACCTTTCTTCTTCAACAATGATCGGTCAGTTTTGGTTGAGCCTAAGTTTTTGCTTCTTCACATGATATGTGCTATCCTTGGAATGTCATTTTATTTTGTTTTGATTAATATTTGAATAAAATACTTAATATCTAATTTTTTTTAGAGAGAGTCATCACATAGCTATTTAATTATTTGACTATTCATTGATCTTCACTTATATCTTTTTGGAGTAGTTTGTCATTTACTATCGTGCTTCACTTATATCCCATGAGTAAATGATTGAATGAATTGAATATCATAAATCTGAAATTATATATGTTTGATATGCTTATCCCATGGGGAGTAATGACTTCACATATAAGAAGTATAGGTGGTAAAATTTATTGAAAGTTAGCAAACACAGCATTGGTCACTTGAACAAATCATGAAAGAATATTGAAGGAAGAGAGATTTCACATATAAATATACTATCTTGGACATCTTCTATTATTGTGAGCCCCATTAATTATTTTCAAACTTGAGCAAATTAGTTGAAGTTGGACAAGGAAGGCAACGTAATGAGTTATGTTTGGGTATATTTGTATAGAAGTTATATTGTTATGGATCCTCCAACATGTGGTGGTTGCGTAGGATCTTTTTCTAGCCTTCACCTGTACTAAGCGAGAATACTGCTTGTGCATCCACTTCCTTGAACCCAAAATTTATTCCATATGAGTCCACCATACCTACCTATATGCGGTATTTACCTGCTGCTCTAGGTAAATTTGCATGTGCCAATCTCTAAATCTTCAAATAATATCTGTTTTGTATGCCCAAATCGCTCATGAAGCGACAGGGGGCGGTCAGTATCCTCCATGCTAGGTGGGTTATTCTCACAATGTGTGTTTATTCGCTTGTCATCCATGAGAAAGTGACTGGTAATTGGGATGCCCAGTCCTATGATCAAAATCAAAATCAAAATATAATAATGAAACAAAACTCCCCCTGGTCGTTGTTGGTATAGAGGGCACCCGAGGATTCGGCTTGCCATGGCTTGTATTTGTTGGTGGAGGGGGAGTAAAAACTTTACCTTTCTGTTTGGGAACCGCCTATAATGTGTCTAGCATGGAAGATTTTGGGAACTCTCGGTCGTTACGTTGACAATGAAAGCATACCTCTCAAAATTATATTCATCTTTGTTTTAAAATCTTCGAGCTCTGGCACCTCTGCAAATCACTGCTTCCCTCTGTAAAGGGCCTATCTTTTACTTTTATGCAAGAGTCAGTAGTATTCCTTCTTATTTCAACCTCATTTATGGCCATTCAAATATATTTGATCATGAATTATTATTGTTGACAATTATCTATATGATAAATAATCTGGGAGGCGAAACATTAAGTCCCTATCTTTCTCTGTGTTCAATGGATGCTATTTGTTCTAAATATATGCTTTGAGTGTCAGCAATCATGGAAGACTATATGATAGTTCAGTATGTGGAATTTGCTAAATAAAAGCTTACATAGACCCTTCCTGAAAATAAGATGAATTGCAATTGTTTGATGACTAAGAACGTAGTTTGTTAGATTTCAAGAAAGTTTATGGTCTATGCTTTAACATGTGAATAGCTTGTTACTTGATCATGAGAAGTTTTATGAGATGAGTTACTATTTATCATATGTAATAATGCTAGAAAAAGTGAATGGAATTATCATTGATCAAACTTGTGCACTTGCTAGCATTCACACTTAATAAATTATTTTCTTTTATCATTTACCTACTCGAGGACGAGCAGGAATTAAGCTTATGGATGCTGATACGTCTCCAACGTATGTATAATTTATGAAGTATTCATGCCATGTTTACAAAAAATTTATATGGTTTTATTATGATTTGATTAGAACTAACCCAGACTAACGCTGTTTTCAGCAGAACTACCGTGGTGTCGTTTTTTGTGCAGAAATAAAAGTTCTCGGAATGGGCTGAAAATTTACAGTTATTTTTTATGGACCAAAAGAGACCCCCGAAGCACTGGAGCTGGGCCAGGAAGTGACTAAGAAGGCCACAAGCCTAGGGCGCGCCCACCCCCCTAGGGTGCCCCCCCCGGCTTGTGGGCCCCTCAGGCACCCCCCCTTGACGTGAGACCGACGCCAAAAATTCCTATAAATACCAAAACCCTCGAAAAGAACCCTACATGAGAAGTTCCGCCACCGCAAGCCTCTGTAGCCATAAAACCAATTGGGAGCCCGTTCTGGCACCCTGCCGGAGGGGGAAATCATCATCGGAGGCCATCTTCATCATCCCGACGGTCTCCATGATGAGGAGGGAGTAGTTCACCCTCGGGGCTGAGGGTATGTACCAGTAGCTATGTGTTTGATCCCTCTCTCGTGTTCTTGATTTGGCATATTCTTGATGTATGATACGTCCATTTTGCATCATGTTATCCTACTGTTATTTATAATGTTTTTATGCATAATAATGCTTTTGGAAGTAATTCTAATGCCTTTTCTCTCATAATATGCAAGGTTTACACAAAGAGGGAGAATACCGGCAGCTGGAATTCTGGATCTGAAAAAGCACGTCAGAGCTACTTATTCTGCACAACTCCAAATAACCTGAAACTTCACGGGGATTTTTTATGTATTATTTAAGAATTATTGGACCAAATAACTACCAGAGGGGGCCCACCAGGTGGGCACAACCCACCTGGGCGCACCAGGGAGCCCAGGCGCGCCCTGGTGGGTTGTGCCCTCCTCGGCCCACCTCCGGTGCCCCTCTTCTGGTATATAAGTCATTTTTTGACCTAGAAAAAAAATAAGGAGAGGACTTTTGGGACGAAGCGCCACCGTCTCGAGGCGGAACTTGGGCAGGAGCACTTTTGCCCTCGGGCGGAGCTATTCCGTCGGGGGAACTTCCCTCCCGGAGGGGGAAATCATCGTCATCGTCATCACCAACAACTCTCCCATCTTTGGGAGGGCCATCTCCATCAACATCTTCAACAACACCATCTCCTCTCAAACCCTAGTTCATCTCTGGTGTAACATCCCCAGATGCTAACCCTGTCATCAAGCTAATTAATGTGCCATGTCATCATATTTCACTAAGTCAAAATGCCACTTGTCCAAAATCTGCTTCAAATTCAAATTCAAATTGCATGTCAAATATTTGTTTCTACTGTCATGCAAATAAAATAGTTCATCCTATGGCAAATAATCCCTAGATATTTGTCATGTTGAAACCAACATTTTTGGAATTCCCAAATTGCCCCTAGGAATTCATTATCTAGTCCTGCAGTATTTAAGATGGCCTTTTCATTTTCTAAAAATGCTTGGACAACTCCTGATGGCCCCAAATTTTTGTGGCACACCAGAATATTCCATTGTATTTATGTGACCAAGTTTCACATTTTACAAAATGCATTTGGCAGCTCATTTATCTGCAAAAATTCTTCTGTAAAAAGAAAACATAAATAATAATAAGAAAAAGGCCTAAACTACTGCTGGCGAATGGGCCTAAGTGCATAGTGCCTGAGGCCCAGCCCACCAGCCTCTTTCTCCCTCCTCCCGCTCTCTCTCCTGTGTGTCAGCGTGCGCGTGCGCCCGAGCGCCGATGCGCAGCTTTCGACGATCCCCCGGCTGCGTCCGTGGATAAGATCGACGCTCGCACCTCCCTGCAAACCCTAGACGTGCCCATGCACATTTTTTCCCCTTCCACACCTCGCCCTCATCCTCGCATCGCTGGACCAAGCAGCGACCGCCATGACCGTCGTCCTGTTCGTGCTCTCCGTCCATCCCACGGCCTGAGACCTTGTCTCCGAGGACCGCCGCATTAGTCTGCTTCCCCTGCTGCAGCTAGCATGAACCGGGGAGCAGCACAGCTATGGGATCGAGCCAATCCCATTCTCTGCATAACCGTCGCCATCGCCGCCGTGCCGTCCACTTTGAGCCTCCCCGAGCCCACTGCCGCTCCCTACGGCTCAGATGTGAGCTCCTCTTCGACCCCCTCTCTCTCGCGCGCGGTCCGTTTTGTGCTCTCGCATGCGCTGCCGTGCTGGCCAAACTAGCCGCCGCCTCCGCTGGTCGTCGGGGCTTCTCCGGTGACCATTTGGTCACCCGTGCGTGACCAACATGCTCGCCGTGCCACGTAGGGCCTCCCCAGTTAACTAGTTCGCTCGTTCACGTGCCGTTCCACCGTTTTCATCGGAGCCCGAAACCTCGCCGCCGCGGACCTCAACACCGGCGATGATTTCGGCTGCCCCCGCCCCAACCGATGGCATAGATCGACGCGGGGTGAAGTGCCCGTTCGAACATCAGTAGCCGCGTGCCAAATGAGCCCCTATATGCAGATCCCGAGCTCGCCGAAGTTCGCTGTCGTCCCCGAGCTTGCCAGAGCTCTCTTTCCGGCGCCGGCGCCGACGTGTCGCCCATGTGGACGTGTAGGGCCTGCCATTGTGACACTGCCAGCGGGCCCGATTGACCGTTGACCCGGTCCACGCACTGACTGGGCTGACCCCGGTCGCTGACATGTGGGGCCTCGACAGTTAATCCACTAATTTACCCGTTGTAATTAAAACTTAAATTATTAGACTAAATAGACACTCACACCCAGGTCCCACCCCCTAGTTAACCTGTATCTAGCCTAATTAACCTCATTTTAGTGCTGTCTCACTAACCAGTGGGGCCCACTGGTCAGGTTTGACCCCAGTCAACTGCACTGTTGACTACTGACATCACCTAATCGTCATGCTGACATCACCCCTGCACTATTCTGGATAATGTTGATGTAGATAAATAAAATAAATTCCAGAAAATGTCTAAAACCTTTGAAAATTCATAGAAAATAAACCGTAGCTCAGATCGAAAAACCTTATATATGAAAGTTGCTCAGAAGGACGAGACAAATCCGATCACGCCATCTGTTTCCATGATGGGAACCTCTACGTAGGTGAACCTGCAATTTTTAGCCTGCTTTCGGTAGATGAATAGTGCATATACACCTGTTAATAATTCCAACTTTAATCCTAAAATAACTAAAATGATTTAGACTTGTCTTTAGGCAACCCTGCACTGCACCATAGCATGACATGCTCTGTGTTGCATATGTTTGCTGTGTATTTATCTGTTTCCTCCCCCTCTTCTCTCTCGGTAGACCCCGGTATCGACGCAGTCCCCGAGACCGACGCAGCTCCGGAGATCGACGACCCCACTGACGACTCTACCTTTGCTGCCGAGAAACCAGGCAAACACCCCCCTTTGAACATACCGATATCACCTATTCTTTCTCTCTTATGCTTGCATTAGAAATTGATGTTGTTACTGCCTTCCAATATTTGATGCATAGCCTATTTTTGTAACCGTCTTTTGATAATTACCTGCTTATCCTAAACTAATTAGAATAGGCTGGTTAGTGTACCCCAGTGACCCCACTTGTCCCAGTTACCCCCGCTGGATTATCGGAAGACTCGACAACCAGGCTCCGGCACCGCACATCACACCCCCTTTATCTGTACGACACTGCAGCGTTACTATCGAGTGCTGAGGGTGATACCTCATTTAGCACTTCCGATGTTATCTCTGTGGAGTAGTTACTTGGTCGTGGTCATCGAGGGTGATTCCTCCTTCACCACTTCCGATAACAACGTTGTCGTGCAACATCTCAAGTGTGAACCCATCGAGGGTGATTCCTCCGAGTTCACCTTGATGGATACATCGAGTAGGAATCCAACGAGGGTGATACCTCGGATTCCCCAGATGTTATGGACACACGGATACTTGGACTTTACAATTGTTGCTTGGAAAGGCGGGTTGACCCTGAGGGATACCCGCGAGTGATGTGAAGACGGGTTGACCTGGAGGGTACCCGAGAGATAAATACGAGGCGTGGCCGGGCATTCTTAGCCCTTGTCGCACATCCTCGAGACGGGGCAACGGGGTCACATCGATCGTGAGTCTCTACTCGTTACCGCACTACCAACACACTAACGATTTGGATATTGATCTGAGTGGGCCTTTGGCCCGATAGCACTAACCATCACGCGGGAATAAATATGGGTACTCTACGTCGTATGCATTAGCCGAAAGCTCTGTCAGATGTCTAGTTCAGCATGGCGGCACGGCTAGGCCGGCACCATCCTGTAGTGGTGGAGCCTGGACCCGCCCTGCACGCAATGACCCGGAGTGCACAGGGCGATGGCCCAAGACCCCTGAGCGCTTAGGATGTCGACCGACGGGGACCTCTCTGCTAAGCTTTAGGTCGGGTTGCGGCGTATCGTTTGGGCGAGGCCGGGCATGACCCAGAAAAGTGTGTCTGGCTGGAGTTAAGCGAGCGTGGTGGGTAAGTTGGTGCACCCCTGCAGGGAAGAACTAATCTATGCATAGCCGGATCCTCGGTAATGGACGCTCGGAGTTGTATCCCGATCGATACAACTAGAACTGGATACTTGTGATGAGAAAAGGATAGTATGGCTCTGGGATTGCTTTCTCGCAGGGAGTCGAGGAAGGATCTCTGGGCGAGGTTGATAACACTACTACTACTCTTTACTGTGCTAATCTACACTCTTCTAATGCTGCAAGACCACTGAAGATGCTAGTCTTCGATAGGACTAGGACTTCTCTCTATTCTGGAATTTCTGCAGCCCAGTCCACATATACAGCCTTTCTTTGATAATGTTGCATATGTAGTGTAGATCCTTGCTTGCTGAGTACTTCGGATGAGTACTCGCGGTTGCTTTGCTTCCTCTTTTTCCCCATATCCGTTTGATGCGACCAGGTGACGGAGCCCAAGAGATAGCTGCCCCATCGACGACCACTGCTACTACCCCGAGGGCGGTTACTACTACGAGTTGGCTGACGACCAGGAGTAGGATCGGAGGGTCCCAGGCAGGAGGCATGAACCTTTTCAATCGTAGTGTTTTCTTTTGCCCCGCCTTTTAAAGGCCTATCTGTTTTATCTTTTATATCTGTACTTAGAAATCTAATGCTTCTGCTGACGCTTGTATGCGAGCTTATGTATTCGAGCCCTCAGGCCCTTGGCTTGTAATATAAAGCTTGTATGACTTTATTTATGTTTTAGAGTTGTGTTGTGATATCTTCAAGTGAGTCCTTAGGCTTGACCATGTGCATTTGCGTGTATGGTTAGTGCACGATTGAGCCGGGGGCGTCACAGGTTGGTATAAGAGCCGACAGCCTGTAGGAATCCCCCTTTCCAACTCCTTGGCCGAAGTTGAGTCTAGTATTCGAAAAACTGTTTTACTAACATGACTGTGTGGCTTACGGGCCCACGTCGCCAATTGTGAGGTATTAGGATCTTTTATTCCTCGTCTATACTGTGGGACTCTGATCTCTCTTCTTTTCGGGTTAAATGAATTTTACTAACACCGACACTTAGGATCTCGTAAATCTCATCTACCCGGAGAGCTGGATATCTGTGCTTATTCCTTACCATTGATCTGATTAGTCTGATAATCATTTTCCTTTCCATTGTTTTGTTTAACCTTTCTCGCCGAGTTGTATTATACTTCTCATTGTCATCTGGTAATCCTGAATTTCCTCTGTTTCAGATGGATCGTTTGTTTCCACCACGCCCTATGATGCAACTTGTGCTTCGCACTTGGGCTCGTGATGCCCCTGGTTTTCCAGCTGTCCTGATCACCCTCCTGACCAGACTGGGCTACCATTGGTACCCCGAGTACATGGTCTACGAGGATTATCGCGAGTTCAACCAGGAGCAGTACCATGCTGATGTTCGTATCTATGATCAGCACGATGACTCAGACACTGTGCTGCACCTTTTCCACGGTATCGGCGTGACGATTGAGATGGCAGTCCATGATGCCGCCTATTCTGCTGTCGCATGTCTCCGAGGAGAGCTCAGCATTAGCTTGGATGCCTCTGAGTTTCGATACATTCCGTATGCCCCTGCTGGAGATGCTACTGGATACTACACAGCTATCTGTGCCCCGTACGAGCATCGACGTTACAACCCGTAGGTTCTGATTCAGTGCACTCAGGCTCTGGATCGCACTGTTCGGGCTCTTGCCATCGAGTTGTTTGCCACTCGAGCACGTCTCTATGATGCTATGACGCAATTGCTACCAGTTGTTCGTGCAAGGATACATCCGAAGTACATCCTTTACCCGCGCAGGACTCAGATGTATGCTGGTATTGATTGGCCTGCTGTTGGAGGTCACACACCTGCACGTGGACCTCTTCTTTCAGCTCGAGACCGGATTCTGCATCAGAGTGCACATGGAGAGCAAGATTTTCCTACGACGAACATTCGATGTCCGCACTTGCAGTTACCCCATTTCAGTGGTTCTCCCCGACGTTGATGTAGCCTTTGCTATGTCTCATGGTGTACTTCATTACCGCGTGCCTACGCGCCGTCTAGCATATCTAGCTTTTAGATTTGCGCCGTTATGCTATTCGCATGTACCCGACTCTGTGTATGGATCTGTATGTCTTAATTGGCTACTGTTAATTATCTATTACACTGCTTAATTGTTGACGTGACTGGTAAGATGTCACCGTTCTCCCTACTTTTGATCGACACCCCCCACAGTTCCACATGATCGAAACCTGACTCTCCTGTACATTCTTGATTTGGAAGTATCCTAAGCCCTTGGTTTTGTGTGTTATCACGAGCCACCCTCCGAGAGATGATCTATTCCCGATGCTCTGAACCCCCTTCTCACACTCTGTTCAGGTATCGATCAGATGTCCATTCGCTTGAAACTTCTTATAACACCTTCATACTTTGCTCTCGGTGTTTCCTAAATTTCAACTCGAGAGATATTTCTACCACATTTCCTAAATTGTCCATCAGATAATTAACCCTATAAGGGTCAGTTCGCCTGAAGTTACCCTTTTCTTCCCCACTTAAATCTCGGGACGAGATTTCTTGTAGTGGAGGAGATTTGTAACATCCCCATATGTTAACCCTGTCATCAAGCTAATTAATGGGCCATGTCATCATATTTCACTAAGTCAAAATGCCACTTGTCCAAAATCTGCTTCAAATTCAAATTCAAATTGCATGTCAAATATTTGTTTCTACTGTCATGCAAATAAAATAGTTCATCCTATGGCAAATAATCCCTAGATATTTGTCATGTTGAAACCAACATTTTTGGAATTCCCAAATTGCCCCTGGGAATTTATTATCTGGTCCAGCAGTATTGAAGATGGCCTTTTCATTTTCTAAAAATGCTTGGACAACTCCTGACGGCCCCAATTTTTTGTGGCACACCAGAATATTCCATTGTATTTATGTGACCAAGTTTCACATTTTACAAAATGCATTTGGTAGCTCATTTATCTGCCAAAATTCTTTTGTAAAAACAAAACAGAAATAATAATAAGAAAAAGGCCTAAACTACTGCTGGGGACTGGGCCTAAGTGCACAGTGCCTGAGGCCCAGCCGACCAGCCTCTTTCACCCTCCTCCCGCTCTCTCTCCTGCGTGTCAGCGTGCGCGCGCGCCCGAGCGCCGATGTGCAGCTGTCGACGATCCCCCGGCTGCGTCCATGGATAAGATCGATGCCCGCACCTCCCTGTAAACCCTAGACGTGCCCACGCTCATTTTTCCCCATTCCACGCCTCGCCCTCGTCCTCGCATCGCTGGACCAAGCGGTGACCGCCATGACCGCCGTCGTGTTCGCTCTCTCCGTCCATCCCGCGGCCTGAGACCTTGTCTCCGAGGACCGTCGTGTTCGTCTGCTTCGCCTGCTACAGCTAGCACGAGCCGGGGAGCAGCACAGCCACGGGATCGAGCTGATCCCCTTCTCTGCAACGCCGTCGCCATCGCCGCCGTGCCGTCCACTACGAGCCTCCCCGAGCCCACTGCCGCTCCCTACGGCTCCGATGTGAGCTCCTCTCCGACCCCCTCTCTCTCGCGCGCGGTCCGTTTTGTGCTCTTGCACATGCTACCGTGCTGGCCGAACTAGCCGCCACCTCCGCTGGTCGCCGGGGCTTCTCCGGTGACCATTTGGTCACCCGCGCATGACCAACGTGCTCGCCGTGCCACGTAGGGCCTCCCCAGTTAGCCAGTTCACTTGTTCCTGTGCCGTTCCGCCATTTTCATTGGAGCCCGAAACCTCACCGCCGCGGACCTCGACGCCGGCGATGATTCCGGCTGCCCCCGCGCCAACTGATGCCACAGATCGACGCGGGGTGAAGTGCCCGTTCGAACGCCGGCAGCCGCGTGCCAATTGAGCCCCTATATGCGGATCCTGAGCTCGCCCGAGTATGCTGCCGTGCCCAAGCTCGCCAGAGCTCTCTCTCTGGTGCCGACACCGACGTGTCGCCCATGTGGACGCGTAGGGCCTGCCATTGTGACACTGCCAGCGGGCCCGATTGACCGTTGACCCGGCCCACGCGCTGACTGGGCTGACCCGAGTCGCTGACATGTGGGGCCCCGACTGTTAATCCACTAATTAACCCGTTGTAATTAAAACTTAAATTATTAGACTAAATAGACACTGACACACAGGTCCCACCCCCTAGTTAACCCGTAGCTAGCCTAATTAACCTCATTTTAGTGTTGTCTCACCGACCAACGGGGCGCACTGGACCCACTGGTCAAGTTTGACCCCAGTCAACTGCACTGTTGACTGCTGACATCACCTAATCATCATGCTGATGTCACCCCTACACTATTCTGGATAATGTTGATTTACATAAATAAAATAAATTCAGAAAATGTCTAAAACCTTTGAAAATTCATAGAAAATAAATCGTAGCTCAGATCGAAAACCCTTATATATGAAAGTTGCTCAGAACGACGAGACGAATCCAACCGTGCCATTTGTTTCCGTGACGGGAACCTCTACGTAGGTGAACCCGCAACTTTTAGCCTGCTTTCGGTAGATGAATAGTGCATATACACCGGTTAATAATTCCAACTTTAATCCTAAAATAACTAAAATGATTTAGACTTGTCTTTAGGCAACCCTGCACTGCAACATAGCATGACATGCTCTGTGTTGCATATGTTTGCTGTGTATTTAGCTGTTTCCTCCCCCTCTTCTCTCTTGGTAGACCTCGGTATCGACGCATTCCCCAAGACCGACGCAGCTCCAGAGATCGATGACCCCACTGATGACTCTGCCTTTGCTGCCGAGCAACCAGGCAAGCACCCCCCCCCCCTTTGAACATACCGATATTGCTTATTCTTTCTCTCTTATGCTTGCATTAGAAATTGTTGTTGTTACTGCCTTCCTATATCTGATGCATAGCCTATTTTTGTAACCTGCTTTTGATAATTACCTGCTTATCCTAAACTGATTAGAATAGGCTGGTTAGTGTACCCCAGTGACCCCACTTGTCCCAGTTGCCCTCGCTGGATTATCGGAAGACTCGACAACCAGGCCCCGGCACCGCACATCACACCCCCTTTATCTATAAGACACTGCAGCATTACTATCGAGTGCTGATGGTGATACCTCGTTTAGCACTTCCGATGTTAACTCTGTGGAGTAGTTGCTCAGTCGTGGTCATCGAGGGTGATTCCTCCTTCACCACTTCCGATAACGGCGCTGTCGTGCAACATCTCAAGTGTGAACCCATCGAGGGTGATTCCTTCGAGTTCACCTTGACGGATAAATCGAGTAGGAATCCAACGAGGGTGATACCTCGGATTCCCCATATGTTATGGACACATGGATACTTGGACTTTACAATTGTTGCTTGGAAAGGCTGGTCGACCCTGAGGGGTACCCACGAGTGATGTGAAGACGGGTTGACCTAGAAGGTACCCGAGAGATAAATACGAGGCGTGGCCGGGCATTCTTAGCCCTTGCCGCAAGTCCTCGAGACGGGGCGACGGGGTCACAACGATCGTGAGTCTCTGCTCATTACCGCACTACCAACACACTAACGATTTGGATATTGATCTGAGTGGGCCTTTGGCCAGATAGCACTAACCATCACGCGGGAATAAATATGGGTACTCTGCGTCATATGCATCAGCCGAAAGCTCTGTCAGACATCCAGTTCAGCATGGCGGCACGGCTGGGCCGGCACCATCCTGTAGACGCTTGGAGTTGTATCCCGGTCGATACAACTAGAACTGGCTACTTGTGATGAGAAAAGGATAGTATGGCTCTGGGATTGCTTTCTCGTAGGGAGTCGAGGAAGGATCTTTGGGCGAGGTTGATAACACTACTACTTCTTTTTACTGTGCTAATATACACTCTTCTAATGCTGCAAGACTGCTGAAGATGCTAGTCTTCGATAGGACTAGGCCTTCTTTCTATTCTGGCATTTCTGTAGCCCAGTCCACATATACAGCCTTTCTTTGATCATGTTGCATATGTAGTGTAGATCCTTGCTTGCTGAGTACTTCGGATGAGTACTCATGGTTGCTTTGCTTCCTCTTTTTCCCCATAACCGTTTGATGCGACGAGGTGATGGAGCCAGGAGACGGCTACCCCGTCGACGACCACTGCTACTACCCCGAGGGTGGTTACTACTACGAGATGGCTGACGACCAGGAGTAGGATCGGAGGGTCCCAGGCAGGAGGCCTGCGCCTTTTTGATCGTAGTGTTTTCTTTTGCCCCGCCTTTTAAAGGCCTATCTGTTTTATCTTTTATATCTGTACTCGGATATCTGATGCTTCCGCTGACGCTTGTATGCGAGCTTATGTATTCGAGCCCTCGAGGCCCTTGGCTTGTAATATAAAGCTTGTATGACTTTATTTATGTTTTAGAGTTGTGTTGTGATATCTTCAAGTGAGTCCTTAGGCTTGATCGTGTGCATTTTTGTGTATGGTTAGTGCACGATTGAGCCGGGGGCGTCACATCTGGTGTTCAATCTTTGTACCGGAACCTTAGATTGGTGCTTGTGGATGACTAGTAGTGTTGATTACATCTTGTAGTTGATTACTATGTGGTTTATTTGGTGGAAGATTAAATGTTCAGATCCATTATGCTATTTAATACCCCTCTGTTCTTGAGCATGATTATTATTTGTGAGTAGTTACTTTTGTTCTTGAGGTCACGGGAGAAGTCATGTTGCAAGTAATCATGTGAACTTGATATGTGTTCGATATTTTGATGATATGTATGTTGTGATTCCCTTAGTGGTGTCATGTGAACGTCGACTACATTACACTTCACCATATTTGGGCCTAAGGGAATGCATTGTGGAGCAGTTATTAGATGATGGGTTGCTAGAGTGACAGAAGCTTAAACCCTAGTTTGTGCGCTACTTCGTAAGGGAAAGATTTGGATCCAAAAGTTTAATGCTAAGGTTAGATTTTATCTTAATACTTTTCTCATAGTTGTGGATTCTTGCGAGGGGGTTAATCATAAGTAGGAGGTTTGTTCAAGTAAGAACAACACCTAAGCACCGGTCCACCCACATATCAAGTTATCAAAGTAGCGAACATGAATCAAGCCAACATGATGAAAGTGATATGATGAAATTCCCGTGTACGCTCAAGAACGCTTTGCTTATTATAAGAGACCATTTTGGCCTGTACTTTGCCTCAAAAAGGATTGGGCTACCGTGCTCCACTTTATTTACTGTTACCATTATTTACTTGTTACAAATTATCTTGCTATCAAACTATTTGTTATCGATAATTTCAGTGCTTGCAGACATTACATTGCTGAAAACCACTTGTCATTTGCTTCTGCTCCTTGTTGGGTTCGACACTCTTACTTAACGAAAGGACTACGATTGATCCCCTATACTTGTGGGTCATCAATGTACCGTGCGCTTTGTTACTATATTTGGATCGGTAAGGAAAAATTATTACTATGTGCTGAAATTTATTGTCACTTGTTACTGGTGAGAACCATCCTTTGAGGGGTTTGTTCGGGGTATCTTCACCTCGACCGGAACCATAGTTAGTTACCCCTCAACCTATTGCACCTACTGAAAATATTGGTTATGAAATTCCTACGAGTATGATATAACAACTGCTAGCTAGTCCTTATGCAGGAGATGGAACCGAACATCCTGATATGCACTTGATATATGTGGATGAAATTTGTGGATTATTTAAGCGTGCAGGTTTGCCCGGAGATGAAGCTAAGAAGAAGGTTTTCCCTTTATGTTTGAAGGGAAAAGAATTGGCGTGGTATAGGCTATGCGATGATATTGGATCTTGGAACTGGAATCGATTGAAATTTCACCAAAAAAAATATCCTATGCATCTAGTTCATCGTGATCGGAATTATATATATAATTTTTGGCCTCGTGAAGGAGAAAGCATCGATCTAGCTTCGGGGAGGCTTAAGGAAATATTATATTCATGCCCCAACCATGAGCTCTCTAAAGAAATTATTATTCAGAATTTTTATGCTCGGCTTTCTCGTGATGACCAATCCATGCTCGATACTTCTTGTACTGGTTCTTTTATGTAGAAGACTATTGAATTCAGGTGGGATCTTTTAGAAAGAATTAAATGCAACTCTGAAGATTGGGAACTCGACGAAGGTAAAGAGTCAGGTACTAAGCTTGAGTTTAATTGTGTTAAATCTTTTATGAATACCGAAGCTTTTTAGAAATTTAGCACTAAATATGGACTTGACTCTGAGATAGTAGCCTCTATTTGTGAATCATTTGCTACTCATGTTGATCTCCCTAAGGAGAAGTGGTTTAAATATCACCCACCTATTAAAGAAGAAATTAAAGAACTGGGCATAGCTAAAGATGAAACTATTATTTACAATGTTGATCCAGTTGTGCCTACTGCTTATATTGAAAAACCACCTTTCCCTGTTAGGATAAAGGAACATGCTAAAGTTTCTACGGTGGTTCACAAAAGTCATATTAGAGCACCTAAACCTGCTGAACAAATTAAAGTAGAACCTAGTGTTGCTATGGTTAAAGATCTCCTAGTAGAAAAAATATTGATGGGCATGTTATTTACTTCTGCAATGAAGCTGCTAGAATTGCCAAACCCGATGAAAAAGATAAACTTAGGCCTGTTGTTGGCATGCCTCTTGTGTTAGTTAAAATAGGAGATCATTATTATCATCGTTTGTGTGACTTAGGTGCTAGCGTGAGTGCTATTCCTTTTATCTCATACCAAGAAATTATGAATAACATAGTACCTGCTGAAATAGAAGACATAGATGTTACTATTAAACTTGCTAATAGAGACACCATCACACCACTTAGGATTGTTAGAGATGTTGAAGTCTTGTGTGGGAAAACAAAATAACCTACTGATTTTCTAGTTCTTGGTTCCCCACAAGATGACTTCTGTCCCATTATCTTTGGTAGACCTTTCTTGAACACTGTCAATGCTACTATAGATTGTCATAAACAAACGGTCAGTGTTCGCTTTGGCGATGAGTCTCATGAATTTAATTTTTCCAAGTTTAATAGACAATCTCATAAGAAAGAATTACCTAGTAATGATGCAATAATTGGTCTTGCTTCTATTGCTGTGCCTCCTACTGATCCACTAGAACAATATTTGCTAGACCATGAAAATGATATGCATCTGCATGAAAGAAATGAAATAGATAGAATTTTCTTTGAACAACGACCTCTGCTCAAACATAATTTGCCTATTGAAACTCTAGGAGGTCCTCCTCCACCTAATGGTGATCCCGTGTTTGAATTGAAGCAATTGCCTGACACTTTGAAATATGCTCATCTTGATGAGAAAAAGATATATTATGTTATTATTAGTACTAACCTTTCAGAACATGAAGAAGAGAGATTATTGAAAATTCTGAAGAAGCACCGAGCTGCTATTGGGTATACTCTTGATGATCTTAAGGGCATTAGTCCCACTCTCTGTCAGCACAAGATTAATATGGAACCTGATGCTAAACCCGTTGTTGATCATCGACGATGTTTGAATCCCAAAATGAAAGAAGTAGTAAGAACTGCAATACTAAAACTTCTGGAAGCAGGTATAATCTATCCCATAGCTAATAGTAGATGGGTAAGCCCCATTCATTGTGTCCCTAAGAAAGGAGGTATTACTGTTGTTCCTAATGATAAAAATGAACTTATTCCACAAAGAATTGTTACTGGCTACAAAATGGTAATCGATTTTAGAAAATTAAATAAAGCTACTAGAAAAGATCATTACCCTTTGCCTTTTATTTATCAAATGCTAGAAAGATTATCAAAGCACACACACTTTTGCTTCCTTGATGGATATTCTGGTTTTTCTAAAATACCCGTCTCACAACCTGATCAAGAGAAAACCACTTTTACTTGCCCTTTTGGAACTTATGCTTATAGACGTATGCCTTTTGGTTTATGTAATGCACCTGCTACCTTTCAAAGATGTATGACTGCTATATTCTCTGACTTTTGTGAAAAGATTGTTGAGTTTTTCATGGATGATTTTTCTGTATATGGAACTTCTTTTGATGATTGCTTGAGCAACCTTGATCGAGTTTTGCAGAGATGTGAGCAAACTAATCTTTTCTTAAATTGGGAGAAGTGCCACTTTATGGTTAATGAAGGTATTGTGTTGGGGCATAAAATTTCTGAACGAGGTATTGAGGTGGACAAAGCTAAGGTTGATGCAATTGAGAAAATGCCATCTCCCCGAGATATCAAAGGTATTCGTAGTTTCCTTGGTCATGCTGGTTTTTATAGGAGGTTTATTAAAGACTTCTCTAAAATTTCTAGGCCACTTACAAATCTTTTACAAAAGGATGTTCCATTTGTTTTTTATGATGATTGTGTAGAAGCCTTTGAAACACTTAAGAAAGCTTTAACTTCTGCACCTATTGTTCAACCACCTGGTTGGAACTTACCTTTTGAAATTATGTGTGATGCTAGTGATTATGATGTTGGTGCTGTTCTAGGACAAAGAGTTGATAAGAAATTAAATGATATTCATTATACTAGCAATACTCTAGACAGTGCCCAAAGAAATTATGCTACTACTGAAAAAGAATTTTTAGCAGTTGTGTTTGCTTGTGACAAATTCAGATCTTACATTGTTGATTCCAAAGTTATTGTTCACACCGATCATGCTGCTATTAAATATCTTATGGAAAAGAAAGATGCTAAACCTAGACTCATTAGGTGGGTTCTCTTGTTACAAGAATTTGATTTAGATATCACTGATAGAAAAGGAGCTGAGAGCCCCATAGCTGATAACTTGTCTAGGTTAGAGAATATCCTTGATGACCCACTACCTATTGATGATAGCTTTCCTGCTGAGCAATTAGCTGCAATAAATATTTCTCATAACACTCCTGTTGGAAATATGCCCTAGAGGCAATTAATAAAAGTGTTTATTATAATATTTCTCCGTTCATGATAATAGTTTATTATTCATGCTATAATTGTATTAACCGGAAACTATATACATGTGTGAATATAAACAAACATAATGTCCCTAGTATGCCTCTACTAGACTAGCTCGTTGATCAAAGATGGTTAAGGTTTCCTAACCATTGACATGAGTTGTCATTTGATAACGGGATCACCTCATTTGGAGAATGACGTGATGGACTTGACCCAACCGTTAGCTTAGCACATGATCGTTATGTTAGTGCTACTGCTTTCACTATGTCATATACATGTTCCTCAGACCATGAGATCATACAACTCCCGGACACCGTAGGAATACTTTGGGTGTCATCAAACGTCACAACGTAACTGGGTGACTATAAAGGTACACTACAGGTATCTCCAAAAGTGTCTGTTGGGTTGTGATGGATCGAGATTGGGATTTGTCATTCCGTCTATCGGAAAGGTATCTCTGGGCCCTCTCGGTAATACAGCATCACAGAAGCCTTGCAAGCACCATAGCTAATGAGTTAGCTACATGATGAAGTATTACGGAACGAGTAAAGAGACTTGCCAGTAACAAGATTGAACTAGGTATGGGATACCGACGATCAAGTCTCGGGCAAGTAACATACCGCAAGACAAAGGGAACAACGTATGATGATATAAGAGGTTCAACCGATAAAGATCTTCGTGGAATATGTGGGAGCCAATATGAGTATCCAGATTCCGCTATTGGTTATTGACCAAGGAGTCATCTCGGTCATGTCTACATAGTTTCCGAACCCGTAGGGTCGGCACACTTAAGGTTCGATGATGTAATAGTATTATATGAGTTATGTGATTGGTCACCGAAGTTGTTCGGAGTCCCGGATGAGATCATGGACATGACGATCAGTCTCGGAATGTCTGAGAGGTAAAGATCGATATATTGGAAGGCTATATTCGGACGTCGGAAGGGTTCCGAGTGACTCGGGTATTTTTCGGAGTACCGGGGAGTTACGGGAATACCGGGAGAAAGTTATGGGCCTTATTGGGCCCTGCGGGAAAGAGAGGGGGGGCAGCCATGGGCTGCCTGCGCCAGCCCCCCCCCCCCTTTGGGTCCGAATTGGACTAGGGGTGGGGGGCCGCACCCCCTCTCCTACTCCCTCTTTCTCCCCTCTTTCCCCCCTTGTTAGGAGGAGTCCTACTAGGGGTGGGAGTCCCACGCCTAGTAGGACTCCCCCCTCTTTGGTGCGCCTCCTCTAGGGGCCGGCCCCCTCCCTCCTTTATATACGGAGGGGGGGCGCCCCCTCTAGGGACACACTTGATCAATAGCCGTGTGCGGCGCCCCCCTCCACCGTTTAGAGCCACCATCATATTTCCGGAGTGCTTAGGCGAAGCCCTGCCGGAATCACTTCACCGTCACCATCGCCACGCCGTCGTGCTGACGGAACTCATCTACTACCTCGACTACTAGCTGGATCTAGAAGGCGAGGGACGTCACCGAGCTGAACGTGTGTTAGAACTCGGAGGTGCCGTACGTTCGACACTTGATCGGTGGAGCTCAAAGGATTGTTCGACTACATCAACCGCGTTGTGAGACGCTTCCGCTAACGGTCTACAAGGGTATGTAGACACACTCTCCCCCTCGTAGCGATGCATCTCCATGGATAGATCTTGCGTGAGCGTAGGAAATTTTTGAATTTCATGCTCCGTTCCCCAACAGTGGCATCATGAGCCAGGTCTATGCGTAGATGTGTTTTGCACGAGTAGAACACAAAGGAGTTGTGGGCGTGGGTGTATACATATTGCTTGCCGTTACTAGTTGTTACTCGGTCAGCGGTATTGTGAGATGAAGCGGCCTGGACCGACATTACGCGTACGCTTACGCGAGACTGGTTTCACCATTGGCGCACATAGCTGCGTAAAGGTGACTGGCGGGTGTCAGTTTCTCTCACTTTAGTTGAACCGGTTTCAATGAAGAGGGTTCTTTTAGAAGATCAAAAAGCAATCACTACACCACGTTGTGGTTTTGCGTAGGTAAGAATCGGTTCTTGCAAACCCGTAGCAGCCACGTAAAATTTGCAACAACAAAGTAGAGGACTTCTAACTTGTTTTTGCAGGGTATGCTGGTGATGTGATATGGTCAAGACATGATGTGATATAAGTTGTTGTATGAGATGATCATGTTTTGTAAGTTATCAGGCAACCGGCAGGAGCCATATGGTTGTCTCTTTATTGTATGCAATGCCAACACGATGTAATTGCTTTACTTTACCGCTATGAGTTAGCAGTAGTAGTAGTAGCAATAGTCGGCGAGACGACCACGACGCTACGATGGAGATCAAGGTGTCACGATGCTACGATGGAGATCATGGCGCCAACCCCGTGACGATGGAGGCCACGATGGTGCTTCAGTGATGGAGATCAAGAGCACAAGACGATGATGGCCATATCATGTCACATATATTGAATTGCATGTGATGTTAATCCTTTTATGCATCTTATTTTGCTTAGGACGACGGTAGCATTATAAGATGATCCCTTCACTAAATTTCAAGATAAGTGTTCACCCCACAGTATGCACCGTTGCTAAAGATCGATGCTGCTAAACATCACGTGATGATCGGGTGTGTTAGATGCAATCGTTCATATACAACGGGTGTAAGCCAGTTTTACACATGCGGAATACTTGGGTTAAAACTTGACGAGCCTAGCATATGCAGATATGGCCTCGGAACACGAGAGACCGAAAGGTCGAACATGAGTCATATAGTAGATATGATCAACATGAAAGATGTTCACCATTGATGAACTAATCCACCTCACGTGATGATCGGAGTTGGCTTAGTTTGATGTGGATCATGTTACACTTAGAAAACTTGAGGGATGTTAATCTAAGTGGGAGTTCTTAAGTAATTTGATTAATTGAACTTCAATTATCATGAACATAGTCATTAGTGTCTTAGCAAGCTTGTGTTGTAGATCGATAGACCACGCTGTAGTTCCACAGAATTTGTTTTGATTCCTAGAGAAAACAAAGTTGAAAGTTGATGGAAGCAACTATGCGGACTAGGTCCGTATTATGAGGATTGTCCTCACTGCTGCACAGAAGGATTATATCTTTGATGCAACGCTCAGTGAGCAACCCCTATGGCTTTGTCTGAAGACGTTATGAACGTCTGGCAGACAAGAGAAGATGACTACTCGATAGTTCAGTGCGCCATGCTTTACGGCTTAGAACCGGGGCTCCAAAAATGTTTTGAGCACCATGAAGCATATGAGATGTTCCAAGAGCTGAAAGTTTGTTTTTCAAGCTCACACCCTGGTCGAGAGGTATGACACCTTCGACAAGTTCTATAGCTGCAAGATGGAGGAGAACAGCTTCGTTAGTAAGCATGTACTCATAATGTCTGAGTACTTTAATCACTTGAAGTAAGTGGGAGTTAGACTTCCGAATAAAGTGGTGATTAATAGAGTTCTCTAGTCACTATCACTAAGCTACTAGATCTTTGTGATGAACTATAAACAAGCAAAGGATAGAGACGATCCTAAGCTATTCGCGATGCTACAAGCTGCGGATGTAGAAATCAAAGAAGGGAGCATCAAGTGTTGATGGTTAATAAGATCACTAGTTTCACGAAGGGCAAGGGAAATAAGGGGAACTTCAAGAAAAATGGCAAAACAGTTGCTGCTCACGCGAAGAAACCCAAGGTTGAGCCCAAACCCGAGACTTAGTGCTCCCATTGCATGGGGAAATATCACTGGGAGTGGAACTTCCTCAAAGTAAACTGGCAAATAAAAAGACTGGCAATGTCAACAAAGATATATTTGATATACGTGTTATTGATGTGTACCTTGCTAGTACTCATAGGAGCATCTGAGTATTTTGATACTGGTTTAGTTGCTTGCAACTAGGAACATGGAGCTTCGGAATAAACGAGGGCTAGCTAAGAACGAGGTGACGATGTGCATTGGAAGTGTCTCCAAGGTTGATATGATCACCGTCGGCACGCTCTCTGTACCTTCGGGATTAGTTGAAACCTAAACAATTGTTATTTGGTGCCTGCGTTGAGCATGAGCATTATATCTGATAGTGCTTATTGCAAGACGGTTATTTATTTTCGAAGAATAATTGTTATTCTATTTATTTGGATAATATCATTGATGATCATGCACTTAATGGTTTATTGAATCTCGATAGTAGTAATACACATGTTCATAACATAGATGCCAAAGATCCAAATTGATAATGATAGTACCACATATTTGTGGCACTGCCGCTTAGGTCATATTGGTGTTAATCGCATGAAGAAACTCCATGCTGATGGATTTTTGGAATCACTTGATTATGAATCATTTGAGACGTGCGAACCATGCCTTATGGGCAAGATGACTAAAACTCCGTTCTCCGGAACAATGGAGCGAGCAACAGACTTGTTGGAAATAATACATACCGATGTATGCGGTCCGATGAGTGTTGAGGCGCGCGGTGGATATCGTTATGTTCTCACGTTCACAGTTGATTTGAGTAGATATGGTTATATCTACTTGATGAAACATAAGTCTGAAACATTTGAAAAGTTCAAAGAATTTTCAGAGTGAAGAAGAGAATCATTGTAACAAGAAAATAAAGTTCTTACGATTTGATCGAAGAAGAGAATGTTTGAGTTACAAGTTTGGCACATACTTAAGACAATGTGGAATTGTTTCACAGCTCACGCCACCTGGAACACCACAGCATAATGGTGTGTCCGAACGTCGTAATCGTACTTTATTAGATATGGTGCGTTCTATGATGTCTCTTACCGATTTGCCACTATCGTTTTGGGGTTATGCATTAGAGACAGCTGCATTCACTTTAAATAGGGCACCGTCTAAATCCGTTGAGACGACACCGTATGAACTGTGGTTTAGCAAGAAACCTAAGCTGTCGTTTCTGAAAGTTTGGGGCTGCGATGCTTATGTCAAAAGGCTTCAGCCAGATAAGCTCGAACCCAAAGCGGATAAGTGCGTCTTCATTGAATACCCAAAAGAAACTGTTGGGTACACCTTCTACCATAGATTCGAAGGCAAAGTTTTATTGCTGAGAATGGATCCTTTTTAGAGAAGGAGTTTCTCTCGAAAGAAGTGAGTGGGAGGAAAGTAGAACTTGATAAGATAATAGTATCTCCTCTGGATAGTAGCATGCCACAGAAAGAAATTTCTGTGACACCAGCACAGACCAGAGAAGAAGTTGATGATGATGATCATGAAGCTTCGGAGCAAGTTACTACTGAATCTCGAAGGTCAACCAGGACACGTTCCGCACCAGAATTGTACGGAAATCCAGTCTTGGAAGTTATGTTGTTAGACAACGGTGAACCTTCGAATTATGAAGAAGCAATGGCAGGCCCAGATTCCGAGAAATGGCTAGAGGCCATGAAATCCGAGATAGGATCCATGTATGAGAACAAAGTATGGACTTTGGTTGACTTGCCCGATGAGCGGCGAGCTATTGAAAATAAATGGATCTTCAAGAAGAAGACGGACGCTGATGGTAATGTGACCGTCTATAAAGCTCGACTTGTTGCTAAAGGTTATCACCAAGTTCAAGGAGTTGACTACGATGAGATTTTCTCACCTGTAGCGATGCAAAAGTCTGTTAAGATTATGTTAGCAATTGCCGCGTTTTATGAAATCTGGCAAAAGGACGTCAAAAAGGCATTCCTTAATGAAGGAATACTTGTATATGATGCAACCGGAAGGTTTTGTCGATCCTAAAAGCGCTAACAAAGTATGCAAGCTCCAGCGATCCATCAATGGACTGGTGCAAGCATCTCGGAGCTGGAATACTCGCTTTGATGAAGTGATCAAAGCGTTTGGGTTTATACAAACTTATGGAGAAGCTTGTATTTACAGGAAAGTGAGTGGGAGCTCTATAAAATTTCTAATAATATATGTGGATGACATATTGGTGATTGGAAATGATGTAGAATTTCTGGAAAGCATAAAGAATTAATTGAAATGAGTTTTTCAATAAAACCTGTTTTTGAGTTATCCACAGAGTGGGCATTGAGATCTATAGAGATAGATCAAAACGCCTGATAAAGATTTTCACACACCTTGATTAAATTTTTTGAAAGAGTTCAAAATAGATCAGTCAAAGAAACAAGTTCTTGCCTGATGTGAAGTGGAGTAAAACTTAAAGACCTAGGTAAAGGTTGTTTACATGATTAGGCAGCAAGATCTATGGAGATAGATTGAGACGCCTCATAAGACTTTCACAAAGCACATAGCTTGACAAGTTTGAAGAAAGTTCAAAATGGATCAGTCAAAGAAAGAGTTCTTGACTATAGAGCAAGGTGTGAAATTGAGTAAGACTCAAATCTCGACCACGGCAGAAAAATAGAATGGATGAAAGTCATCCCCTATGCCTCGGCCATAGGTTCTATAAAGTTTGCTATGCTGTGTGCCTTGCCATGTGTCTGGCAAAAGAGGTACCAAAGTGATCTAGGAGTAGATCACTGGACAACGGTCAAATTATCCTTAAGATGACTAAGGAAGAATTTCTCGGGAATAGAAGTGATAAAGAGTTTGTCGTAAAGGGTTACGACAATGCAAGCTTTAAACACCGATCCGGAAGACTATGAGTCTCAGACCGGATGTGTATAGTGGGACAGTCGTTTTTGGAGTAGCTCCAAAACAGAGTGTGGTAGCAGCATCTACATAAGACATAAAGATTAGCCAAGAACACACGGATCTGAATATTGCAGAGCCGTTGACTAAAACCTCTCTCACAAGCAAAACATGATCAGCTCTAGAACTGATTTGATGTTAATTACATGGAGATGTAAACTAGATTAATTGACTCTAGTGCAAGTGGGAGACTGTTGGAAATATGCCCTAGAGGCAATTAATAAAAGTGTTTATTATAATATTTCTCCGTTCATGATAATAGTTTATTATTCATGCTATAATTGTATTAACCGGAAACTATATACATGTGTGAATATAAACAAACATAATGTCCCTAGTATGCCGCTACTAGACTAGCTCGTTGATCAAAGATGGTTAAGGTTTCCTAACCATTGACATGAGTTGTCATTTGATAACGGGATCACCTCATTAGGAGAATGACGTGATGGACTTGACCCAACCGTTAGCTTAGCACATGATCGTTATGTTAGTGCTACTGCTTTCACTATGTCATATACATGTTCCTCAGACCATGAGATCATACAACTCCCGGACACCGTAGGAATACTTTGGGTGTCATCAAACGTCACAACGTAACTGGGTGACTATAAAGGTACACTACAGGTATCTCCAAAAGTGTCTGTTGGGTTGTGATGGATCGAGATTGGGATTTGTCATTCCGTCTATCGGAAAGGTATCTCTGGGCCCTCTCGGTAATACAGCATCACAGAAGCCTTGCAAGCACCATAGCTAATGAGTTAGCTACATGATGAAGTATTACGGAACGAGTAAAGAGACTTGCCAATAACAAGATTGAACTAGGTATGGGATACCGACGATCAAGTCTCGGGCAAGTAACATACCGCAAGACAAAGGGAACAACGTATGATGATATAAGAGGTTCAACCGATAAAGATCTTCGTGGAATATGTGGGAGCCAATATGAGTATCCAGATTCCGCTATTGTTTATTGACCGAGGAGTCATCTCGGTCATGTCTACATAGTTCCCGAACCCGTAGGGTCGGCACACTTAAGGTTCGATGATGTAATAGTATTATATGAGTTATGTGATTGGTGACCGAAGTTGTTCGGAGTCCCAGATGAGATCAAGGACATGACGATCAGTCTCGGAATGTCCGAGAGGTAAATATCGATATGTTGGAAGGCTATATTCGGACGTCGGAAGGGTTCCGAGTGACTCGGGTATTTTTCGGAGTACCGGGGAGTTACGGGAATACCGGGAGAAAGTTATGGGCCTTATTGGGCCCTGCGGGAAAGAGAGGGGGGCAGCCATGGGCTGCCTGCGCCAGCCCCCCCCCTTTGGGTCCGAATTGGACTAGGGGTGGGGGGCCGCACCCCCTCTCCTACTCCCTCTTTCTCCCCTCTTTCCCCCCTTGTTAGGAGGAGTCCTACTAGGGGTGGGAGTCCCACTCCTAGTAGGACTCCCCCCTCCTTGGTGCGCCTCCTCTAGGGGCCGGCCCCCTCCCTCCTTTATATACGGAGGGGGGGCGCCCCCTCTAGGGACACAATTGACTTGATCAATAGCCGTGTGCGGCGCCCCCCTCCACCGTTTAGAGCCACCGTCATATTTTCGGAGTGCTTAGGCGAAGCCCTGCCGGAATCACTTCACCGTCACCGTCGCCACGCCGTCGTGCTGACGGAACTCATCTACTACCTCGACTACTAGCTGGATCTAGAAGGCGAGGGATGTCACCGAGCTGAACGTGTGTTAGAACTCGGAGGTGCCGTACGTTCGACACTTGATCGGTGGAGCTCGAAGGATTGTTCGACTACATCAACCGCGTTGTGAGACGCTTCCGCTAACGGTCTACAAGGGTATGTAGACACACTCTCCCCCTCGTAGCGATGCATCTCCATGGATAGATCTTGCGTGAGCGTAGGAAATTTTTGAATTTCATGCTCCGTTCCCCAACAACTCCTTGGTATGCTGACTATGCTAATTATATTGTTGCTAAATACATACCACCTAGTTTCACATACCAACAAAAGAAAAAAATTCTTCTATGACTTAAGACATTACTTTTGGGATCACCCACATCTTTATAAAGAAGGAGTAGATGGTATTATTAGACGTTGTGTACCTGAGCATGAACATGATCAAAGCCTACGGAAATGTCACTCCAAAGCTTATGGAGGGCATCATGCGGGAGATAGAACTGCTCACAAGGTATTGCAATCTGTTTTTATTGGCCTACTCTCTTCAAGGATGCCCGTAAGTTTGTTTTATCTTGTGATGAATGCCAGTGAATTGGTAATATCAGTAAGCATCAAGAAATGCCTATGAATTATTCACTTGCTGTTGAACCATTTGATATTTGGGGTTTTGATTATATTGGACC
The DNA here is from genome assembly GCA_011799875.1 of Thinopyrum elongatum. Classification (NCBI taxonomy): domain Eukaryota; kingdom Viridiplantae; phylum Streptophyta; class Magnoliopsida; order Poales; family Poaceae; genus Thinopyrum; species Thinopyrum elongatum. The sequence continues at coordinate 96,856,040 of CM022298.1, forward strand.
TTTTCCTTCCTCTGATGGGTATACTCATATTTTGGTTGTTGTTGATTATGTTACTAAGTGGGTAGAAGCTATTCCAACTAGTAGTGCTGATCATAACACTTCCATTAAAATGCATAAAGAAGTTATTTTCCCGAGGTTTGGAGTCCCTAGATATTTAATGACTGATGGTGGTTCACACTTTATTCATGGTGCTTTTCGTAAAATGCTTTCTAAGTATGATGTTAACCATAGAATTGCATCACCCTATCATCCTCAATCTAGTGGTCAAGTTGAACTTAGCAATAGGGAAATAAAATTAATATTACAAAAAATTGTCAATAGGTCCCGAAAGAATTGGTCTAAGAAATTTGATGATGCACTTTGGGCCTACAGAACAGCTTATAAAAATCCTACGGGTATGTCTCCCTATAAAATGGTTTATGGAAAAGCTTGTCATTTGCCTCTAGAGTTAGAACATAAAGCATATTGGGCAATTAAAGAACTCAACTATGATTTCAAACTTGCCGGAGAAAAGAGGTTATTTGATATTAGCTCACTAGATGAATGGAGAACCCAAGCTTATGAAAATGCTAAATTATTCAAAGAAAAAGTTAAAAGATGGCATGATAATCGAATCCAAAAGCGGGAATTCAAAGTTGGATAATATGTTATTTTGTACAACTCTCATTTTAGATTCATGGCAGGTAAACTTCTCTCTAAATGGGAAGGACCATATATCATCGAGGAGGTTTATCGCTCTGGAGCTATTAAAATAAATAATGCCGAAGGTATGAACCCGAAGGTGGTCAATGGGCAAAGAATTAAACAATATATCTCAGGTACACCTATTAATGTTGAAAGCAATATTATTCAAACCATGACACCTGAGGAACACATAAAACAAACCTTCTGGGACACTCCAGAATAATTGAAAAGGAGGAGGTACTTGATACGGTAAGTAAACGGACTCCGAAAAATCTGCAAAAATATTTTCTGTCAGTTTTGGAATATCTTAAAATTAGGAAAATAAGAAACAACCAGGAAGGCACCCGAGGGGGGCACAAGACAATAGGGCGCTTGGGCCCCCTGGCGCGCCCAGGTGGGTTGTGCCCACCTCTGGAACCTTCCCGACACCGTTTTCCTCCCATTTACTTGTAACCCAAGATAAAAAAATCTTTATATACCCCTGATGTCTACTATGCAACCTTCTTCTTGTAGACTTGTTTTGGGCCTCCAAGCGCAGAGTTTCGTAGGACGGTATCAAATTTCCCTCAAGTGGATGACCTAAGGTTTATCAATCTGTGGGAGGCGTAGGATGAAGATGGTCTCTCTCAAACAACCCTGCAACCAAATAACAAAGTGTCTCTTGTGTCCCCAACACACCCAATACAATGGTAAATTGTATAGGTGCACTAGTTCGGCGAAGAGATGGTGATACATGTGTAATATGGATGGTAGATATAGGTTTTTGTAATCTGAAAATATGAAAACAGCAAGGTAGCAAGTGACAAAAGTGAGCAAAAACGGTATTGCAATGCTTGGAAACAAGGCCTAGGGTTCATACTTTCACTAGTGCAAGTTCTCTCAACAATGATAACATAATTGGATCACATAACAATCCCTCAACGTGCAACAAAGAATCACTCCAAAGTTTCTATCGGAGAACGTAGGACGAAAATGTGCATCAACCCCTATGCATAGATTACCCCAATGTCACCTCGGGAATCCGCGAGTTGAGTGCCAAAAGATACATCAAGTGAATCAATATAACATCCCATTGTCACCAAAGATATCCCATCGCAAGACATACATCAAGTGTTCTCAAATCCAATACTCAATCCAACATAACGAAACCTCAAAGAGCAAGACTCAATTCATCACAAGAAGTTAGAGGGGGAGAAACACCATATGATCCAACTATAGTAACTGTAACACCCCCGGTGATTAGCAATAGTAATCACTTTTGATAATGACATGTTAGCATGATCAACAGTGCATAATCATCATTAGCATCACATTGCATTTCAACTCCTAAGTCAAATTCAAAATTTAAATGAAAGTGGAATATGAAAGTTGTCCAACATAGGAGCTAAAATGTCAGATAAATAACAAATATTCCAGAGGCTATTCTAAAATTGAAACCAACATCATTGGAATTGGATAAGTGTCTCGAACAACCTCAAACAGTGGATAAAGATAATATTTAATAACCATTTATTAAATCTGAAATAAATATGGAATTATGTTTTGCCCAAACTAGTTTTAGGTGTTAGGGAATATGCACTGGTATTTATGAAATAGGTCACACTTTTTACAAAAACCATTTGGGGCCTAAACATTTAACAGTAGAGAAAAGAGAAATAAAGAAAAGGAAAAAAAAAAGAAACGAAAAGGATAAAGGAACCCCCCCCCCCCGACTGGGCCTCGGCCCAGCAAGCCACCGGGCCGCCAGGCCGGCCCGCCGGCGCCTACATAGCCACCCCCCCCCCCCCCACCCGAAACCCTAGCCTCACCGATCCCCCTCCCCTCGCTTTCTCTCCCCCCCCATATGGGATCGGGATCTCCGGATCCGTCCGCCGCGCTCGCCACGCCGTCCCGTCGCCGCCTCCCCTCGTCAGCCCCCCTCACGATCCAGATCGGATAGGGATCGCGAGGGAACGGCCCGTCGCCGACGGCCGCTCGACGACGCCACCCCGCTCCCGTGACCGATCGGCCAGCTCCCGAAGCGCCGCCACGCCGACGTCGCCTGTCCTCTCTCTTCCCTGACCAGCCGCCCTATCGCTCGTCGCCCCCTCCCTCGGGACTGGATCTGGAACGGGGCAAACCCCCGATCCCTGTCGCCCGAGCGCGACGGACCTCGCCGCCGCCCGGAGGCCCGCGACTCCCCGCCGGCCTGCACCTACGTCTCCGTCGCCGTCGTCCCACGCGACCGCCCCGCCCCCGCTGCCCCGTCCCTAAGAGCACGGTGAGGCCCCAGCCTCCCCCCTCTATGCCACGACCTGCCGCGCGCCCGCGCCCCCGTGCCGCCGCTCGCCGCGTCGCCTGCTCGCGCACGCGCCGCGCGCACCGCAACTCGACGTGGCCTCGCACAAGCGGCGCGTGCCATGCCTCGTAATGCTCGCGGATCTTGCCCGCTTCGCCTCCGCGCGACCGCCGCCCGTGGCGCTCCAGCCACCGCGCCGCCGCCCCCGCCTCCGACCCGAGTGCCCATAGTCGTGTGCCCCGCCTCCCGCGCGCCTGACCCGCGTGCCCGCGCCCATCGCTCGGCGCGCAATGGCGCTGCTCTCCTCGCCCGCCAGCGATTACGGGTGCCCAGCACCGCACCCGAGCGCCGCGCCGCACGGCTGTGACCCCCCCCGGGCCACTGCCACAGTGGGGACCAAACCCCATTGGACGCTGGACGAATGGGGCCCACGGCCCAGAAAACTTTAGGAAAAATAAATTGAAAAAAAAATAAAAATAATTAAAATAATTAATAATTAATTAGTAATTAATCCTGATGAAGGTTAATTTCATTAAGTAGTTAGGTTAAAAAAAAATAAACAGTAATTTAAGTCGTTAATACCTAATTAACTAACAGCCTATGACAGGTGGGACCCACCCTGTAGGTGGCTGCTGACGTCAGCATTGAGTCATGCTGACGTCATAATCACTGTTCGGATCAGGTGAATTAAAGAATTAATTAAATTCAGAAATAATAAAAAATAAAAAACTTTAGAAAATAATATTAAATAAACCGTAACTCCGATGAAAATATTTTATACATGAAACTTGCCTCCGAACGACGATAGAACCAGCGATACGCCTCGTATTCCCGTCAAACAGTCCGCCAATATAGAAAGTTGAACAATTAGACCGATTTCGATAAATGAATAGTGTCAACTTTAAATAAATAAATCCAAAAATAAATTTCATAAATTAACTAAATTAATTTGTTTTTAGTTAGGCAGTTTGAACACCCGGCATATCTTTAGGACATGTCATAATATGTTTGCCATTAATGACGTGAATTTATTGTTTCTCTCCCCCTCATTCTCTCTGATAGAGCCGGAGGACCGACGGACGCTGCCCAGGTTCGAACTACTCTACCGACGAGCAGCCCCGTTGACGACCTCCTCTCTTGCCAGAGCAACCAGGCAAGCCCCCCCCCCCCCCATTGAGCATGCAATATCGCCCATTCTATCTCCTGCTGGCATTAGAATTTCGCTACGTTAATGTATGCTCCTATGCTATGCATTAGCCTGCGTGTTTGTTGTAAAACCGGTCATTGCTACCTTACATTGCTATGATAAACTGTTAGTATAGGTGGTATTGAAACCATCTGTGGACCCCACACCTTACCTTGTCGCCACCCTGCTTTTCATCGAAGATCGATCAACGTGATCGTCGATCAGAGACAGGACGCCTCACTTCACACCCCCTTAGTTGTACGACTCTGCATAGTAACTAGCGAGTGCCGAGGGTGATACTCGTACGCACCCTGATGACTATCTGCAGCATTAGCGTAAGGTCGTGGTCATCGAGGGTGATTCCTCCTTCTCCATGTCCGATACGACTCTGTCGTGCAAAACCCCTCGTTTGTGAAACTAGGGGTGATACCTCTTACGTTCACCCGATGATTATGAACCACAAGGTACTTGACCTTTTCCACCGGCGGTCCACCCTGGTGGGTACCCGCTGGGGATCTTATATGATTTCGGGGTGTCAAGAAGGGCACTCGAGTGTGACATTGTGGGGAGCATGCAGAGGACTCTGATTGTCTTCCGCTTGATTACTAATTGAGCCGAAATTGGATTGGGTGTGTGATTGAGTGGGTCGACGTGCCCATACGCACTCAACCACGCGGATAAGGTTATGGGGCCTCGCGATGTAGTTTGCCGAAAGCTTTATACAGAGTTCACGAGCACCGTGCGGGCTGATCGTCGGGATTGGGCTGGTACTTCAATGGCGAGTCAGTGTCGAGCCTGCAAAACGGCCAGCCACGCAACGCGCAGGGTGCCCAGGGGCGATTGGCCCGAGACCCCTGGGTGCATGGTAGTCCGGAGTGCTGACCTCTCTGCTGCGCCTAGGTAGAGCGCTGCTTCGTTTGATCTTCCGAGGACGGGCATTACCAGCAAGTATGTCCTGGCCAGAGTTGAGTCGAGCGTGTTGCGTGGGGGGTAAAACAGTAGTAGTGCAACCCGCGGGATGAATCTCTATCGATAGCTGGTCCTACGGTAAAGGAACGCTCAGTTTGTTTATCACGATATACTATTTAAACTGGATACTTGTGACTTAATTGAAAGCTCGGATTTATTACTTCGCTGGGAGTCGATGGGGAAGGATCTTTGAGCTGTACTTCAACATGTTTGCTAAATAAAATGCTATTCTACTCTCTTCTACGATCAAGATGATGGCTTTGAGAATATGTTTGAAGATGCTAGTCGTCGATAGGACTAGGCCTTTCTCTATATTCGGGCATTTCGGCAGCCCAGTCCAAATATACCGCCTTTTCGCCATTGATAATGTTGCATAGGTAGTATAGATCCTTGCTGGCTGAGTACTTCGGATGAGTACCTCAACGGTTTTTGCTTTCATTTTCTCTTTTCCCCCATCTACCCACCTTGATGATACACTAGACGATGGAGTCCAGGAGCAGACGCCCACCACCGGAGCCTATACCCGGCGGGTCCGAGGGAACGTCTCTGGCTCGAGCAGCTGACCAGGCAAGTAGGATCGGAGGCTCCCAGCAGGAGGCAAGCACTTTCGTCTAGTGGCGCTGTTTGTGCTAGCCTTCTTTAAGGCATAACTTGTTCTAACTTGTAGTACCCAGATATTATTGTATGACTGACGTATGTATTCGGATCTTTCGGACTCCCTGGTCGTCATATTGTGGACCCTCCGTTATTTGTGTTTAGAGTTGTGTGATATTTACCTTTGAGTACTTGGGGCTTGATCGGTACACCGTTTGCGGTATGATTGTGTACGATTGAACCGGGGGCAGTACACAAGTTGGTTATCAGAGCCGAATGCCTGTAGGAAGCCCCACTCCACATTCCTTGGCGAAGTGAGTCTAGAAACGAGAAACTAATGTACTAACTTGGCCTGTGTGGCTTAGGGCCCACGTCGCCAACGGGGTGGATATTAGATCTTTTATTCCCTCGTCTATACTCTGGGATCTAATATATCTCTATTCGGGTTTAAATAAAATTTTATAACGCCGACACGTAGGACTCGAAAATACCGTGCTACCAGGGAGAGCTGGATATCTGTGCGATTCCCTGTCGTTGATCTGATTCGAGTAGTCTGGATAATCTTTCCTTTCCATTGTTTTGTTTAACCTTTCTATCCGAGTTGTGTTAAACTTCTCGTTGTCCATTTGACAAATCTGATTTCCTCTGTTTCAGATGGACAGTTTGTTCCACCGCGTCCTACGATACAGCTGTGCTTCCACTTGGGCTCGTGATGACCCTGGTTTTTCCAGCTGTCCTGATCGCTCTGTTACCAGACTCTGGCTACCGCTGGTACCTGAGTACATGGTTTACGAGGATTACCGCGAGTTTAATAGGAGCCAAGGTAACATGCTGAGGGTTGTTATCTATGATCGGCAGAATGACGCCAGAAACAAAGCTGCACCTGTCCAACGGTTACGGCGGGACGAGTGAGATGGACAGTACATGATGTCGCCATACTTTGCTGGCGCACGTTTCGGGACAGTTCAGTGATTATCTTGGATGACTCTGAGTTCCGATTACATTCCGTTATGCCCCTGCTGCTGGAGATGCTACAGGATATACACAACTCTATCTGTGCCCCGTCGAGCCTCAGCCGAATATGACAACCGCGTTTGATTCATGCACTCAGGCTCTGGAATCGCATTGTTGGGCTCTTGCCGTCTAGTGGTTGCACTCGAGCACGTCTGTACGAGGCTATGAAGCACGTTCGATTGCACGCTGTTCGTTGCAGGATACATACGGAGACATCCTTTACCCGCGCAGGATCAGATGTATGCTGGTATTGAACTGGCCTGCTGACTTGGAGGTCACCACAGCCTACACGTGACCTCTTCTTAAAGTTCGGAGACCGGGTTTCTGCATCAGAGTGCACATGGAGCACAGGATCCTTCCGCGACCGAATATTCGTCGGTCCGCAATCGCAGTTACCCATGTACAGGGGGTTTTCTCGACGTTGATGTAGCCTTTGCTAGGTCCGTTGTGTACTTCCTTACCGCGTGCCTGCGCGCCGCTAGTATGTTAACTTTTTAATTTGCGACGTTTATGCTGTCCGCATGTACCCGACTTTGTGTATGGAATCTGATGTCTAATCAACTACTGTTATGTATCTATTACATGCTTAAGGTATTGTAGGTTGTTACATCATACTTGCGCTAAAACACTCGCATTGCCTTTTCTAATCTACCCCCTGGTTGTTGATACCGTAGCAGGCGGTAGACCAGGTGGTCGTGGTCGTGGTCGTACCCCTGAACATCACCACCGCCAGACTATGGCGGATATGATGCACAGTTGAGCTTAACGCCAGTTCATGGTTTTGGAAATCATGGCTCTCAGTTTCAGCGATCGAAACAACCAGAACCAGAACCCAGCTTCAGTAACTTGACAGAGTATTACGGACTCAACCCAACGCCAGTTTCGAACTAGGACAAGCCCCGGATGCCGAGGCATGAATGGCTCCGCGACATCACTCACGAGATGGAGTAGCTATAATGTGCCCCCGACCAAATTTGTCACCTTCGGGCCTTTTTTCTTAAAGGCCCCGTGTCCATGGTGGGACACACACAACGCGTACTTGCCTGTTGGAAACAGGTCATCACTTGGTATGGAGTTCCAGGTGCTTTCCGTACACGTTATCTCCTCAAGCCAATTATGGAACGAATGACGACCAGTTCCGCAACCTCACTCAGGGCAAATAAAAAATGTCGAAGAGGATCAGCGGGACTTTTCTTGATCTCCCCGCTATGCTGAAGAAGACAGCGACACAAGAAGATTGCTCGCAGACAGGAGAAGTCTCCGTAAATGGACACACCCTGACCTACAGCGTTTGCACTAGATGCTCACGCATCAATGATTTCTCAACTCTAGTGAACAAGGCGATTTCGTTGAGAACCGCTCCAGATGGAACACAAGGACTCGAGAAGCGCTATAGTGATGCTTGGTAGCTTGGGCTCAGAACCGAAGCGTAGAGTTTGGATTCCCAACAACGGTTCAGTCAAAATACCTCTGCCCGCCAAAGAACAATGTTGCAATACGTTGCCTCCCCACCAAAGAGGCCGTCAAAGGCTCAAAAAGCTATTCAGAAATATGCCCCCTTCGTCCTGAAGATGGTTTGTGGTTCACAGTGCCGCAAAACAGGCCACCAGGCTAAAGACTGCCGCCAGACTCAGAAAGATCAGTTAGATTTCCTCGTGGCTGGCCGTGGATATGGCCGTGGCAAACAATCCGACCCGCAAATATTAATACTGGGGTCTGCTCACGTGGTGTTGGTCAGGCTTACAACATTGAAATTGAAGAAGTCCAGGAGGATCAACATGCTCTGTTGTGGTGGGTACCCTTCTTGTTAACTCAGTACCTGCTTCTGTATATTTGATTCGGGATCGCATTTCATTCATGTCTGAAGATTTGCATTATCTCATGACATTGCATGTCGAAAAGATGAACCTTGCCAATAGTGTCCGACCCTGGAGGGCCAATGTCAAACACTAGATGGCACATAATGTCCCTGTTGAAATCGAGGAATTTGAATCTACGTCCCTATTATCCTGAAGTCTTCCACCATAGAACCTCATATCGGAATGGATTGGTTGAAAGCTCACATTGGATCGATCAATTGTGCCACAAAAATACCAACTTCTTCACCCTCGATGAGATAGTGAACTACACATTGCCCGAATTACTCGGACGCCTGAAGATGGGTATAATGGTATGAATGCTTTGAACGCCTCCACTCTGGAAGCGGATCGAGAACGTTCCTTGTCGTGCGAGATTTTCCAGACGTCTTCCAGAAGAACTTCAGGAATACCCCGGCTAGAGCGTCGAGTTGTATCGACTTGAGCCCTGGCACCGTTCTATTGCCAAGAGACCTATAAGGATGAAAAAGATGCCTCCGCATACCTTCTGAGCTTAAGGAAGAAATCGACAGTCACTTAAGAGTGGTTTCATCCGCCCCCAGTTCCTATGCTTGGGGAGCCCTTCACTCTTCGTTAAGAGAAAGGATGGAACCAACCGAAGTGGTTCAGGTTAACCGGCCATTAACCAAGCCACAATCCAGAATAAATCCCATTTGCCCCGGATCAATGATTCTTTATGGAAATCAACTCGCTGGTCATCGGTGTTCTCTAAATCGACCCTTGAGGTTGGGTTATCACCAGATCCATTGTCCGTCGAAGGAGGACATCCAGATGCAATTCGTCAATCGTTATGCTCTATGAATACACGTCATGTTCATTTGGGGCCTAACGAAATGCGCCCAGACGTTCTCCCGTTGAAGGAGAATTATAGATTCATGGATTACCTCGACACATCGTCCCGTGGTATATCTAGATGATATTGGTCTATTCTAAGAATAACGAGGAAACATGCTGAACACTCTGCCTTGTTTAGAAAGGCGCCGAGAACACCAGTGTATGCCAAGTATTAAAATGCGGAATTGGCTTCGGAAGTAATTACCTTGCGACAGTGGATTTCCAAGGATGGGATTGCTGTTAACCCCGAACGAGTCAGTGCAGTCTTTATGGACCCCCCAAAGAATGTTAAGCAAGTCAGAAGTTTTCTCGGACTCGCTAGTTATGCCGTTCGATTCGTGAGAACTTTTCCAAGATTGCAAAACCATTGACATATCTGCTTCACCACGGTGTTTGAAATTTGAGTGGACAGACAAAATGTCAGAAAGCTTTAGACACTAAAAGATAAACCATGACATCTGCCCCAGAGTACTAGCACCCACGGTTCCCAAATAGGACTTTTCGGTGATATAATGTGATGCATCTCGTCAAGGATTAGGCGTGTCCTAATGACCAAGAGCGCAAGTGGTTGCTTATGCTCCGCAATTTGCGTCCTCATGAAGAAATTAGTCCGTGCATGATCTTGAACTTTCTGCGGTTATTATGCCCTTGAAGCTATGGGCGACATTACCTTCTCGGTAACCGTTGCGAGATATACCCAGGATCACCAAAGCTTGATTTATTTAATATACTCAACCAGATCTAACCTTCGTCACCCACAAAGATGGCTCGAGGACAATAAGCGATTAGGATAGGAATATTCATACACCCCTGGCAAGCAAATGAAGGCGATGCTTTGAGCCGCAAGGCTATTGCACAGCAACCATATGGTCAGGACTCACAACCATCTTCTTATGAAGAGTTTGTTTAAATGAACCTACATAGTGTTCCACAGGGTTATCTCATACCCTCGTTGTCGGAACAGATTTAGAACCGGATTAAGGTTATGCAGGTATGACACTGAAGTTTGAAAAGATCAAACGATACCTCGAGAAAGGAAAGCCGTCGGAGTTCCATCTTGATGCAGATGGGATCCTATTTTTCCAACACGTCTCTTCGTACCCAGTTCAAGAATGAGAGGGAAAACGTTTATGAAGGAAGCTCATGACACTCCCGTGTCCATTCACCATGGTAGCACAAAGATGTACAGTGACAATTGTCAAAAGCATTCTGGTGGCTATAGTGAAGCGAGGACATTGCTCGTTAGTGTTTATTGAGTGTGACGTTGCCGCCGCGTTAATAAAGCTCAAAATCAAAAGGCCGAGGAACTCTGCAACCCCTGGAAATTCCTGAATGGAAATGGGCCAGGGCAAATGGATTTCATTATGGTTTTCCCAAAATCCTAGAAGGGTCATGATGCTATTTTTGTTGGCATTGACGATTCTCTGAAGGTTGCCCATTTCTGCCTGGTTAGGGGGGGAAGACAATCACTGCTAGCCAGTTAGCAGGATTGTATGTTTTCCCGGATTGTGTACACGCCACGGTGTTCCGTTGGTGGAGATCAGGTCTGATCGTGGCAGCCTCTTCACATCCAGATTCTGGAATAGTTTCCAAGAAGCTATGGGAACTAATTGTATTTCAGCACCGCTTTTCACCTCAGTTCACGGGTCAAGTGAAAGAGTTAATCACAGTGCGCGAAGATATGCTTCGAGCTTGGCGTCATCTCCCTTTGTAAGAAATGGAGCGAAATCTCTCCCGTTATGCCGATTATCTTACAACAATAGCTATCCAGCTTAGTTGAAGAGGCGCACCGTTTGAAGTTCATACGGTCGCTAAGTGTCGCACCCCTCTGAATTGGTCAGAAACTGGGGAACGCTCCCTCGTCGGACCCGGACATTTTAGGCAAGCTGAAGAAAAGTCCCGTATTGTTCGTAGACATTTGAAGTCATGCTTAAGTCTCGTCAGAAAAGAGCAACTATGACGAAAGCAACCAGGAAATAGTCTATCATTCCTGTGCGAGCAACAAGCTGACCTCCGTGCACTCCATTGAAAGGCACTCATCGGTTCGGATTCAAAGGCAAGTTAGCCCCTTCCTAAATTGGACACGTTCCGTATTCTTGCCCAGCGAGAGAATGGCATCATCAGGGTGAATTGCCGCCCCACAACTTTTCAGGACATGCGTCTTTCATGTATCCCAACTCCGCCGCTGCTTCAAGGATCCATTTGACGCATGTGGACATGAAGTGCTGAATTACGGGAAGATTGTAATCATGAAGATCATATCAGTATTCTTGATCAAGCTGAGCGCGAACACGTCAAAAGTCAATCAAGTTCCCAAGGTTCAGGTGGTCAAAGCAATGCTGAAGATGAAGCCACTTGGGAACGCGAGATCGTCTTCGCGAGAATACCCATTCTTTCTTTCAGTCTTCTCTTATTCTCGGGACGAGAATCTTAATAGATGAGGAGAGTTAAACACCCCGGTGATAGCAAGTAATCACTTTGATAATGACATGTTAGCATGATCAAACAGTGCATAATCATCATAGCATCAACCATGCATTTCAACTCCAAGTCAAATTCAAAATTTAAATGAAAGTGGAATATGAAAAGTTGTCCAAATAGGAGCTAAAAATGTCAGATAATAACAAATATTCAGAGGCTATTCTAAAATTGAGAACCACAACATCATTGAATTGGATAAGTGCTCGAACAAACCTCAAACAGTGGATAAAGATTATATTTAATAACCATTTATTAATCTGAATAAATATGGAATTAGGTTTTGCCCAAAACCGTTTTAGTTGTTAGGGAAATAATGCACTGGTTATTTGAAATAGGTCACACTTTTTACAAAAAACCATTTGGGGCCTAAACAATTTAACAGTAGAAGAAAAGAGAATAAAGAAAAGGAAAAAAAAAAGAAAAAAAGAAAAGAAAAGGATAAGAGGAACCCCCCCCCCCCCCGACTGGGCCTCGGCCCAGCAAAGCCACCGGGCGCCAGGCGGCCACAGCCGGCGCAACTAGCAACCCCCCCCCCCACACCCGAAACCCTAGCCTCAACGATCACCCCCTCCCCCTCGCTTTTCATCATGCCCCCCCCCATCTGCGATCGGGAATATCCCGGATCCTCGTCCGCCGCGCTCGACGACGACGTCCCGTCGCCGGCCTCCCCTCGTCAGCCCCAACTCCCGATCCAGATCGGGATCGGGGATTCGCTGGGAACGGCCCCGTCGCCGACGCAGCCGGCGCCGCACCCCGCCCCGCTGCCCCGATCGGGCCAGCGCCGACGCCGCCGCCACGCCGAGTCGCGCTGTCCTCTCCTCTTCCGATCACAGCCGCATCGGCTCTGTCGCCCCCTCCCTCGACTGGATCTGGATCGGGGCAAACCCCCGATCCACGTCGCCCGACGACGCGACGACATCGCCGCAGCCCGGAGGACCGCGCCTCCCCGCCGGCCTGACACTCGTCTCCGTCGCCGTCGTCCCCGTCGACCGCCCCGCACCCCCCGCTGCCCAGTCCCTCGAGCACGGTGAGGCCCCAGGCCTCCCCCCTTTGCTCCGCGCACCTCGCCGCGCCGCACCGAGCCCCCGTGACGGCCGATCCGCCGCGCGTCGCCTGCTGCGCACGCGCCGCGCGCACCGCAGCATCGCCGGGCTCGCACACGCGCGCGCGTGGCCTGCCTCGCTACTGCTCGCGGATCTTGCCCCGTTCGTCCGCGCGACCGCCGCCCTGCGCGCTCAGACACCGCGCGCCGCCCCCGCCTCCGACCCCGTGCAGCTCGCGTGTGCCCCGCTCCCGCGCCGAACGACGCGTGCCGCGCAGGGCCTCCGCCGCGCACTGGCGCTGTCAGCTCGCCCGCCAGCGCCCGCGCATACGGGTGCCCACGCAACAGACACACGAGCGCCGCGGCCCGCACGCCTGTGACCCCCCCCTGGGCCATGCCCAGTGGGGCCCAAACCCCCTTGTGACGTGACGAATGGGGCACGGCCCAGAAACGTTAGGAAAATAATGAAATAAAAATAACTAATTAAAATAATTAATTAATTAATTAGTTAATTAATCTGATTAGGGTTATTTAATTAAGTAGTTAGTGTTAATTAAACAGTAAGTTAATTAGTTAATACCTAATAACCTAACAGCTATGACAGGTGGGACCCACCCGTCAGGTGGCTGCTGACGAGCATCGATGTCATGCTGACGTCATCATCACTGTCGGATAATTGTGAATTAAAATAAGTAATAATTCAGAAATTAAATAAAAACTTGTAGAAATATAATTAAATAAACCGTAACTCCGATTGAAAAATTTTCATTACATGAAAACTTGCTCAGAACGACGATACGAAACCCGGATACGCCTCTGTTTCCCGTCAACGTCGCAAACTATAACGAACGTGAAACAATTAGACCGATTCGATAAATGAATATGTGGCCAACTTAATAATATAATAAATCCCAATAAATTCTCTAAATTAACTAAATAGTTTTTAGTTAGGCGAGAAGTTAGAACACCCCGGCATACATTAGGCCATGTCAGAATATTGTTTTGATTATGCCCGGGAATTTATTTTGGTTTCTCGTCCCCTCCTCTCTTCGATGATCGCGGAACGACGACGCTTGCACCAGAGGTACGACTACTACTAACGAGAGTAGCCCGTGACGCCTCCTCCCTTCTCGTTGCCAGGCAAACCAGGCAAGCCCCCCCCCCCCTGAGCATTCCACGATATGCCCATTCTATTCTCCTGCTTGCATTGAATTTCGCTGACTGTTAAGGTATGTCCTATTGGATTGCATTAGCCTGCTGTTTGTAACCTGGTCATTGCTACCTTACCTGGCTACTGATAAACTGTTTAGTTAGTTGGTGATGAACCATCTGTTGACCCCCACCACCTTACCTTGTCGCCCCGCTTGGTAATCGACGACTCGATTCAACTGATGTCGATCAGAGAAAGGACGCCGCCCAATCACACCCCCTAGTTGTACGACTCTGATTAGGAACTATCGAGGCCGAGGGTGATACTGCATTGTGAAACCTCATCGCCATCCTGAAATACTTGCAGATAGTGTTACGGTCATGGTTATCAGAGGTGATTCCTCCTTCTCCTGTCCGATACGACTCTGTCGTGAAACCCTCAGGTGAACCTCGAGTGAGAACACCTATACACTCTTAAGTTCACCCTGATGATTATGACCACACTGGTTTCTTGACCTTTTCACAGGGCGGGTCCACCCTGGGTGGGGTACGCTGGGGATCTATGATTTGCGGTGCTGTGCCGGGAAGGGCACTGAGTGTGACATTGGGGGAGGCATCAGAAGACTCTGAGTTGCTCCGCTTGATACAATGAGCCTATGATTGGTGGTGTGTGATCTGAGTGGGACGTTGCCCTATACGCAGCACTACCACCAAGCGCGGTGATTAATGGGATGGGACCCTCTGCGATGTACGTTTTGCCAAGAAAGCATTATCAGAGATCACGATGCACCGTGCGGGCTGATCTAGGGAGGATGGATAACTTCACTGGCGAGTTCAGTGTCGCGGCCTGCCACCCCGGACAGCCACGCAACGCGAGGGTGCAGGGCGATGGCCCCGAGACCCCTGGGTGCATAGGTTGTCCGGCGTGCTGACTCTGCTGAGCTAGGTTAGAGCGCTGCTTCGGGTTGATTTCCGAGGACGGGCAGTACAGCAGTATGTCCTGCCGAGTGGATCGAGAGTGTTGGGGTACAAAGTCAGTGCACCCCTGCAGGTGATGAATCTTCTATCGATAGCGGTCTAAGGTAAAGGACGCTCAGTTTGTGTATCCCGATCTACTATTTAATGGGGATAATGGTGATTATTGAAAGCGTCGGGATTACTTCTCGCTGGGAGTCGAGAAGGATCTTTGAGCGACTTCAACATGTTTGCTAAATAAAATGCTACTACCAGGCGGGTCCAGAGGGCACGTACTACTGGATCGAGCCAGCTGACCAGGAGTAGGATCGGAGGCTCCCAGGCAGGAGGCCAACGCCTTTCGATCTAGTGTCGCTGTTTGTGCTAGCCTTCTTAAGGCATAACTTGTCTAACTATGTCTGTACCCAGATATTATTTGTATGACTGACTTATGTATTCGGATCTTCGGATCCCTGGTCTGTAATATTGTGGACCTCCGTTTATTTGTGTTTAGAGTTGTGTTGTGATATCTTCCCGTGAGTCCCTGGGCTTGATCGTACACGTTTGCGTGTATGATTAGTGTACGATTGAACCGGGGGCGTCACAAGTTGGTATCAGAGCCGACTGCCTGTAGGAAGCCCCCCTCCAAATTCCTTGGCCGAAGTTGAGTCTAGAAACCGAGAAACTAATTTACTAACTTGGCTGTGTGGCTTACGGGCCCACGTCGCCAACTGGGTGATATTAGGATCTTTTATTCCTCGTCTATACTCTGGGACTCTAATATCTCTTCTATTCGGGTTAAATAAAATTTTACTAACGCCGACACTTAGGATCTCGTAAATCCCGTCTACCCGGAGAGCTGGATATCTGTGCGATTTCCCTGTCGTTGATCTGATTAGTCTGATAATCATTTTCCTTTCCATTGTTTTGTTTAACCTTTCTCTCCGAGTTGTGTTAAACTTCTCGTTGTCATTTGACAAATCTGAATTTCCTCTGTTTCAGATGGACCGTTTGTTTCCACCGCGTCCTACGATACAGCTTGTGCTTCGCACTTGGGCTCGTGATGCCCCTGGTTTTCCAGCTGTCCTGATCGCTCTCGTGACCAGACTTGGCTACCGCTGGTACCCTGAGTACATGGTTTACGAGGATTACCGCGAGTTTAATCAGGAGCAGTACCATGCTGATGTTCGTATCTATGATCGGCAGAATGACTCAGACACAAAGCTGCACCTTTTCCACGGTATCGGCGTGACGATTGAGATGGCAGTACATGATGCCGCCTACTTTGCTGTCGCACGTCTTCGAGGACAGTTCAGTGATATCTTGGATGACTCTGAGTTCCGATACATTCCGTATGCCCCTGCTGGAGATGCTACCGGATACTACACAGCTATCTGTGCCCCGTACGAGCCTCGCCGATATGACCACCGCGTTCTGATTCAGTGCACTCAGGCTCTGGATCGCACTGTTCGGGCTCTTGCCGTCGAGTTGGTTGCCACTCGAGCACGTCTTTACGATGCTATGACGCAGTTGATGCCCGCTGTTCGTGCAGGGATACATCCGGAGCACATCCTTTACCCGCGCAGGACTCAGATGTATGCTGGTATTGACTGGCCTGCTGTTGGAGGTCACACACCTACACGTGGACCTCTTCTTACAGTTCGAGACCGGGTTCTGCATCAGAGTGCACATGGAGCACAGGATCCTTCCGCGACGAATATTCGTCGTCCGCACTCGCAGTTACCCCATTACAGTGGTTTTCTCCGACGTTGATGTAGCCTTTGCTATGTCTCGTTGTGTACTTCCTTACCGCGTGCCTGCGCGCCGCCTAGTATGTCTAACTTTTAATTTGCGCCGTTATGCTGTCCGCATGTACCCGACTTTGTGTATGGATCTGTATGTCTTAATCAACTACTGTTATGTATCTATTACACTGCTTAAGGTATTGTCGTGTTACATCATACTTGTCGCTAAACACTCGCAATTGCTTTTACTAAACTACCCCCTGTTGATACGTAGCAGGATGGTTAGACCAGGTGGTCGTGGTCGTGGTCGTACCCCTGAACATCCACCACCGCCAGACTATATGGCGGCTATGATGCAACAGTTTGAGCTTAACCGCCAGTTCATGGTTGGAATCATGGCTCAGTTTCCGCATCAGAACAACCAGAACCAGAACCCAGCTTCAGTAACTTTGACAGAGTTTACGCGACTCAACCCAACGCAGTTTCGCAACTCTGACAAGCCCCTGGATGCCGATGACTGGCTCCGCGACATCACTCACGAGATGGAGTCTGCTAATGTCGCCCCCGCCAACTTTGTCACCTTCGCGGCCTTTTTCTTAAAGGGCCCCGCTGCTCAATGGTGGGACACACACAAGCGTACTCTGCCTGTTGGAACAGTCATCACTTGGTATGAGTTCCAGGCTGCTTTCCGTACACGTTACATCCCTCAAGCAATTATGGAACGCATGAAGACCCAGTTCCGCAACCTCACTCAGGGCAATAAAACTGTCGAAGCTTATCAGCGGGAATTTCTTGATCTCTCCCGCTATGCTGAAGAAGACATCGCCACAGATGCTCGCAGACAGGAGAAGTTCCGTAATGGACTACACCCTGACCTCAAGCTTGCACTAGCTGCTCAAGACATCAATGACTTCTCAACTCTAGTGAACAAGGCTATTCTCGTTGAGACCGCTCAGATGGAACACAAGGACTCGCAGAAGCGCTATCGTGATGCTGGCTCATCTTCGGGCTCAGCACCGAAGCGTAGAGTTTGGATTCCCAACAACGCGTTCCGTCCCAATACCTCTGCGCCAAAGAACAATGCTGCACTACGTCTGCCTCCTCCACCACCGAGGCCGTCAAAGGCTCAAGCTATTCAGAACAATGCCCCTCTTCGTCCTGAAGATGGTTTGTGTTTCAAGTGGCGCAAACCAGGCCACCAGGCTAAAGACTGCCGCCAGACTCAGAATCAGTTAGATTTTCCTCGTGCTGGCCGTGGATATGGCCGTGGCAACAATCAGACCCGCAACTATAATACTGGGTCTGCTTCACGTGGTCGTGGTCAAGCTTACAACATTGACATTGAAGAAGTCCAGGATCAACCTGCTACTGTGATGGGTACCCTTCTTGTTAACTCAGTACCTGCTTCTGTATTATTTGATTCAGGAGCATCGCATTCATTCATGTCTGAAGCATTTGCATTATCTCATGACATTGCATTCGAAAAGATGAACCTGCCAATAGTTGTCCGTACCCCTGGAGGCCAATGTCAAACCACTATGATGGCACATAATGTCCCTGTTGAAATCGAGGAATTTGAATTCCTAGCTTCCCCTATTATCCTGAAGTCTTCCACCATAGACCTCATACTCGGAATGGATTGGTTGAAATCTCACATTGCTTCGATCAATTGTGCCACTAAAATTATCCAACTTCTTCACCCCTCCGATGAGATAGTGAACTACACTGCCCGAATTACTCGAGACGCTGAAGCTGAGGTATATGTTATGAATGCTTTGAACGCCTCACCTCTGGAAGGGATCGAGAACGTACCTGTCGTTCGAGATTTTCCAGACGTCTTTCCAGAAGAACTTCCAGGCATACCCCCGGCTAGAGCTGTCGAGTTTGTCATTGACTTGAAGCCTGGCACCGTTCCTATTGCCAAACGACCTTATAAGATGCCTCCGCATCACCTTCTTGAGCTTAAGGAAGAAATCGACAAGTCACTTAAGAGTGGTTTCATCCGCCCCAGTTCCTCTGCTTGGGGAGCACCTTCACTCTTCGTTAAGAAGAAGGATGGAACTAACCGATTGGTTCAGGATTACCGGCCCATTAACCAAGCCACAATCCAGAATAAATACCCACTGCCCCGTATCAATGATCTTTATGATCAACTTGCCGGATCATCGGTGTTCTCTAAACTCGACTTGAGGTTGGGTTATCACCAGATCCGTGTCCGTGAAGAGGACATTCCCAAGACTGCATTCGTCACTTGTTATGGCTCCTATGAATACACCGTCATGTCATTTGGCCTAACGAATGCCCCAGCTACGTTCTCCCGTCTGATGAATTATATATTCATGGATTACCTCGACAAATTCGTCGTGGTATATCTAGATGATATTCTGGTCTATTCTAAGAATAAAGAGGAACATGCTGAACATCTCTGCCTTGTTCTAGAAAGGCTCCGAGAACACCAGTTGTATGCCAAGTATTCCAAATGCGAATTTTGGCTTCCTGAAGTAACTTACCTTGGACATGTGATTTCCAAGGATGGGATTGCTGTTAACCCCGAACGAGTTCAGGCTATTCTCGACTGGACTCCCCCAAAGAATGTTAAGCAAGTCAGAAGTTTTCTCGGACTCGCTAGTTATTGCCGTCGATTCGTTGAGAACTTTTCCAAGATTGCAAAACCATTGACAAATCTGCTTCACAAAGGTGTTAAATTTGAGTGGACAGAAAAATGTCAAGAAAGCTTTCAGACACTAAAAGATAAATTGACATCCGCCCCAGTACTAGCACCCCCGGATTCCCAAAATGATTTCGTGATATACTGTGATGCATCTCGTCAAGGATTAGGCTGTGTCCTAATGCAAGAGCGCAAAGTGATTGCTTATGCCTCCCGACAATTGCGTCCTCATGAAGAAAATTATCCCGTGCATGATCTTGAACTTTCTGCGGTTATCTATGCCTTGAAGCTATGGCGACATTACCTTCTCGGTAACCGTTGCGAGATATACACGGATCACCAAAGCTTGAAGTATTTATATACTCAACCAGATCTGAACCTTCGTCAACAAAGATGGCTCGAGACAATAGCCGATTATGATATGAATATCTCATACACCCCTGGCAAGGCAAATGTAATGGCCGATGCTTTGAGCCGCAAGGCTTATTGCAGCAACCATATGGTTCAGGAATCACAACCTCTTCTTTATGAAGAGTTTCGTAAATTGAACCTCCATATTGTTCCACAGGGTTATCTCAATACCCTCGTTGTCGAACCAGATTTAGAACACGGCATTAAGGTTATGCAAAGGTATGACACTGAAGTTGAAAAGATCAAACGATACCTCGAGAAAGGAAAGCCGTCGGAGTTCCATCTTGATGCAGATGGGATCCTATTTTTCCAACACCGTCTCTTCGTACCCAAGTTCAAGAATGAGAGGGAAAACGTTATGAAGGAAGCTCATGACACTCCCTTGTCCATTCACCCTGGTAGCACAAAGATGTACCGTGACAATTGTCAAAGATTCTGGTGGCCTAATATGAAGCGAGACATTGCTCGTTATGTTTCTGAGTGTGACGTTTGCCGCCGCGTTAAAGCTCAACATCAAAGGCCCGCAGGAACTCTGCAACCCCTGGAAATTCCTGAATGGAAATGGGACAAGGTCCAAATGGATTTCATTACTGGTTTTCCCAAATCCTAGAAGGGTCATGATGCTATTTTTGTTGTCATTGACCGATTCTCTAAGGTTGCCCACTTTCTGCCTGTTAAGGAGACAATCACTGCTAGCCAGTTAGCAGACTTGTATGTTTCCCGGATTGTGTCACTCCACGGTGTTCCGTTGGAGATCAGTTCTGATCGTGGCAGCCTCTTCACCTCCAGATTCTGGAATAGTTTCCAAGAAGCTATGGGAACTCATCTGTCTTTCAGCACCGCTTTTCACCCTCAGTCACAGGGTCAAGTTGAACGAGTTAATCAAGTGCTCGAAGATATGCTTCGAGCTTGCGTCATCTCCTTCGGTAAGAAATGGGAGGAATCTCTCCCGTATGCCGAATTCTCTTACAACAATAGCTATCAAGCTAGTCTGAAGATGGCACCGTTTGAAGTTCTATACGGTCGTAAGTGTCGAACCCCTATGAATTGGTCAGAAACTGGGGAACGCTCACTCGTCGGACCGGACATTATTCGGCAAGCTGAAGAACAAGTCCGCATTGTTCGTGAACATTTGAAATCTGCTCAGTCTCGTCAGAAGAGCAACTATGACCGAAAGCACCAGGAAATAGTCTATCAACCTGGCGAGCAAGCTTACCTCCGCGTCACTCCGTTGAAAGGCACTCATCGGTTCGGAATCAAAGGCAAGTTAGCCCCTCGCTACATTGGCCCGTTCCGTATTCTTGCCCGTCGAGGAGAAGTGGCATATCAGTTGCAATTGCCGCCAAACCTTTCTCAAGTACATGACGTCTTTCATGTATCCCAACTCCGCCGCTGCTTCAAGGATCCTATTCGAGCTGTGGATCATGAAGTGCTTGAATTACGGGAAGATCTGTCATATCCAGAATATCCCATCCGTATTCTTGATCAAGCTGAGCGTCGAACACGTCAAAAGTCAATCAAGTTCCTCAAGGTTTAGTGGTCAAATCATTCTGAAGATGAAGCCACTTGGGAACGCGAGGATCGTCTTCGCGAAGAATACCCCTCTTTCTTTCAGTCTTCCTCTTAATTCTCGGGACAAGAATTCTTAATAGATGAGGAGAGTTGTAACACCCCGGTGATTAGCAACAGTAATCACTTTTGATAATGACATGTTAGCATGATCGACAGTGCATAATCATCATTAGCATCACATTGCATTTCAACTCCTAAGTCAAATTCAAATTTAAATGAAAGTGGAATATGAAAGTTGTCCAACATAGGAGCTAAAATGTCAGATAAATAACAAATATTCCAGAGGCTATTCTAAAATTGAAACCAACATCATTGGAATTGGATAAGTGACTCGAACAACCTCAAACAGTGGATAAAGATAATATTTAATAACCATTTATTGAATCTGAAATAAATATGGAATTATGTTTTGTCCAAACTAATTTTAGGTGTTAGGGAATAATGCACTGGTATTTATGAAATAGGTCACACTTTTTACAAAAGCCATTTGGGGCCTAAACATTTAACAGTGGAGAAAAGAGAATAAAGAAAAAGGAAAAAGAAACAGAAAAGGAAAAAAGACCAAACCACCCCCTTGTGAGCCCCCCCCTTTTCTTCTCTGCCTCGTCCCCGCCGTCGCCGCTCGCCGACGCCACCCCGCTCCCGCGCCGATCGGCCAGCGCCGACGCCGCCGCCACGCCGACGTCGCCCTGTCCTCTCCTCTTCCCCGACCAGCCGCCTATCGCTCGGTCGCCCCCTCCCTCGACTGGATCTGGATCGGGGCAAACCCCCGATCCCGTCGCCCGACGCCGCGACGACCTCGCCGCCGCCCGGAGCCCGCGCCTCCCCGCCGGCCTGCACCTCGTCTCCGTCGCCGTCGTCCCCGTCGACCGCCCCGACCCCCCGCTGCCCCGTCCCTACGAGCACGGTGAGGCCCCAGGCCTCCCCCCTCTCTGCTCCCGCACCTCGCCGCGCGCACCGCGCCCCCGTGCCGCCGCTCCGCCCGCGCTCGCCTGCTCGCGCACGCGCCCGCGCGCACCGCAGCCTCGCCGGGCCTCGCACACGCGCGCGCGTGCCCTGCCTCGCTACTGCTCGCGGATCTTGCCCCGCTTCGCCTCCGCGCGACCGCCGCCCGCTGCCGCTCTAGCCACCGCGCCGCCGCCCCGCCTCCGACCCCGCGTGCGCTCGCCGTGTGCCCCGCCTCCCGCGCCGCCGACCGCGTGCCCGCGCCATCGCCTCGCCGCGCACTGGCGCTGCTCGCCTCGCCCGCCAGCGCCCTCGGGCGCATACGGGTGCCCAGCACCCGCACCCGAGCGCCGCGCCCGCACGCCTGTGACCCCCCCCTGGGCCACTGCCCAGTGGGGCCCAAACCCCCTGTGACGCTGACGAATGGGGCCCACGGCCCAGAAACGTTTTAGGAAAAATAATGAAAATAAAAATAAATAATTAAAATAATTAATTAGTTAATTAATCCTGATTAGGTTAATTTAATTAAGTAGTTAGTGTTAATTAAACAGTAATTTAATTAGTTAATACCTAATTAACCTAACAGCCTATGACAGGTGGGACCCACCCTGTCAGGTGGCTGCTGACGTCAGCATGATGTCATGCTGACGTCATCAATCACTGTTTCGGATAATGTTGAATTAAATAATTAATTAAATTTCAGAAATTAATAAAAACTTTAGAAAATCATATTAAATAAACCGTAACTCCGATGAAAATATTTTATACATGAAACTTGCTCAGAACGACGATACGAACCCGGATACGCCCTCTGTATTCCCGTCAGACGTCCGCAACTATAAGAACGTTGAACAATTAGACCGATTTCGAAAATGAATAGTGTCCAACTTTAATTAAATAAATCCAAATAAATTCCTAAATTAACTAAATCGTTTAGTTAGGCAGTAGAACACCCCGGCATATCATTTAGGCATGTCATACATATTGTTTGCATTATTGCCGTGAATTTATTGTTTCTCTCCCCCTCCTTCTCTCTCGATAGACGCCGAGACCGACGACGCTGCACCAGGTTACGACTACTCTACCGACGAGCAGCCCGTTGACGACCTCCCTCTCTTGCCAGAGCAACCAGGCAAGCCCCCCCCCCCTTGAGCATTCCAGATATCGCCCATTCTATTCTCCTGCTTGCATTAGAATTTCGCTACTGTTAATGTATGCTCCTATTCTGATGCATAGCCTGCTGTTGTAACCTGTTCATTGCTACCTTACCTGCCTATGATAAACTGTTTAGTATAGGTTGGTATGAACCATCTGTGACCCCACCACCTTACCTTGTCGCCCCTGCTTGTTCATCGACGACTCGATCAACGTGATCGTCGATCAGAGACAGACGCCTCACTTCACACCCCCTTAGTTGTACGACTCTGCATAGTAACTATCGAGTGCCGAGGGTGATACCTCGCAACGCACTCCTGATGAATACTCTGCAGCATAGCTGTACGGTCATGGTCATCGAGGGTGATTCCTCCTTCTCCATGTCCGATACGACTCTGTCGTGTAACCCCTCAGTGTGAACCTCGAGGGTGATACCTCTTACGTTCACCCTGATGATTATGACCACACGGTTACTTGACCTTTTCCACAGGCGGGTCCACCCTGGTGGGTATCCGCTGGGGATCTATGATTTCGGGTGTGCCGGAAGGGCACTCGAGTGTGACATTGTGGCGGAGCATCAGAGACTCTGATTGTCTCCGCTTGATACTAATTGAGCCTATTGGATTTGGGTGTGTGATCTGAGTGGGTCGACGTGCCCTATACGCACTACCACCACGCGGGATAATGGTTATGGGGCCCTCTGCGATGTACGTTTCGCCGAAAGCTTATCAGACATCACGATTCACCGTGCGGGCTGATCGTCGGGATTGGGCTGGATACTTCACTGGCGAGTTCAGTGTCGCGCCTGCACCCCGGCCAGCCACGCAACGCGCAGGGTGCCCAGGGCGATGGCCCGAGACCCCTGGGTGCATAGGTTAGTCCGGCGTGCTGACCTCTCTGCTGAGCCTAGGTAGAGCGCTGCTTCGTGTTGATCTTCCGAGGACGGGCATTACCCAGCAAGTATGTCCGGCCAGAGTTGATCGAGCGAGTTGGGTAACAGTAGTGCACCCCTGCAGGGATGAATCTTCTATCGATAGCCGGTCCTACGGTAAAGGACGCTCAGTTTGTGTATCCCGATCTACCTACTTAAACTGGATACTTGTTACTTAATTGAAGCTTCGGGATTACTTTCTCGCTGGGAGTCGAGGAAGGATCTTTGAGCTGTACTTCAACATGTTTGCTAAATAAAATGCTATTCTACTCTCTTCTACTGCTGCAAGATGATGGCTTTGAGAAGATGTTTGAAGATGCTAGTCTTCGATTGGACTAGGCCTTTCTCTCTATTCTGGCATTTCTGCAGCCCAGTCCACATATACAGCCTTTTCTCCATTGATAATGTTGCATATGTAGTATAGATCCTTGCTTGCTGAGTACTTCGGATGAGTACTCACGGTTGCTTTATTTTCTCTTTTCCCCCATATACCCCACCTTGATGATACACCAGACGATGGAGTCCAGGAGCCAGACGCCACCACCGGAGCCTACTACCAGGCGGGTCCAGAGGGCACGTACTACTGGATCGAGCCAGCTGACTAGGAGTAGGATCGGAGGCTCCCAGGCAGGAGGCCAACGCCTTTCGATCTAGTGTCGCTGTTTGTGCTAGCCTTCTTAAGGCAGAACTTGTCTAACTATGTCTGTACCCAGATATTATTTGTATGACTGACTTATGTATTCGGATCTTCGGATCCCTGGTCTGTAATATTGTGGACCTCCGTTTATTTGTGTTTAGAGTTGTGTTGTGATATCTTCCCGTGAGTCCCTGGGCTTGATCGTACACGTTTGCGTGTATGATTAGTGTACGATTGAACCGGGGGCGTCACACCAGCGCCCCCCCCCCCCTCGTCGTGGCCCCGACTGGCCGCGTCCAGTTCGGGCGCCCCGCAGCGCCCCAGCGCCCGCTCGCCCGCGCGCCCGTGCACGCTGTGGCCAGGGCCACTGACCACTGGGCCAGTGCCCCCCTGGCCCAATGACATGTGGGGTCCGGTCCCACCGAACGTTTTAGAAAAAGAAAAATAAATAAATAAAAAAATAATTGATAAAAACAATTAATTAATTAATCCTAATTAGGTTAATCTAATTAACTAATTAGTGTTAATTAAATAGTAATTAGTAATTAACTTAATTAACCGCTGACATCAGCATGAGGTCATGCTGATGTCATCATCAGCACAGTTTCGGATAATGTTGAATTAAATAATTAATTAAATTCCAGAAATTAATAAAAACTTTAGAAAATCATATTAAATAAACCGTAACTCCGATGAAAATAATTTATATATGAAACTTGCTCAGAATTTCGATACGAACCCGAATACGTCCTTCGTATTCCCGTCAGACGCCCGCAGCTATAAGAACATTGAACTTTTAGACCGATTTCAGTAAATGAATAGTGCCCAACTTTAATTAAATAAATCCGAATAAATTCCTAAATTAACTAAATCATTTAGTTAGGCAGTAGAACACCCCGGCATATCATTTAGACATGTCATACATGTTGTTTGCATTATTGCCGTGAATTTATTGTTTCTCTCCCCCTCCTTCTCTCTCTCTCGATAGACGCTGAGACCGACGGCGCTGCACCTGGATACGACTACACTACCGACGAGCAGCCCGTTGACGACCTTCCCCTCTTGCCAGAGCAACCAGGCAAGCCCCCCCCCCCTTGAGCATTCCAGATATCGCCCATTCTATTCTCCTGCTTGCATTAGATTTCGCTACTGTTAATGTATGCTCCTATTCTGATGCATAGCCTGCTGTTGTAACCTGTTCATTGCTACCTTACCTGCCTATGATAAACTGTTTAGTATAGGTTGGTATGAACCATCTGTGACCCCACCACCTTACTTTGTCGCCCCTGCTTGTTCATCGACGACTCGATCAACATGATCGTCGATCAGAGACAGACGCCTCACTTCACACCCCCCCTTAGTTGTACGACTCTGCGTAGTAACTATCGAGTGCCGAGGGTGATACCTCGTAACGCACTCCTGATGAATACTCTGCAGCATAGCTGTACGGTCGTGGTCATCGAGGGTGATTCCTCCTTCTCCATGTCCGATACGACTCTGTCGTGCAACCCCTCAGTGTGAACCTCGAGGGTGATACCTCTTACGTTCACCCTGATGATTATGACCACACGGTTACTTGACCTTTTTCACAGGCGGGTCCACCCTGGTGGGTACCCGCTGGGGATCTATGATTTCGGGTGTGCCGGAAGGGCACTCGAGTGTGACATTGTGGCGGAGCATCAGAGACTCTGATTGTCTCCGCTTGATACTAATTGAGCCTATTGGATTTGGGTGTGTGATCTGAGTGGGTCGACGTGCCCTATACGCACTACCACCACGCGGGATAATGGGTATGGGGCCCTCTGCGATGTACGTTTCGCCGAAAGCTTATCAGACGTCACGATTCACCGTGCGGGCTGATCGTCGGGATTGGGCTGGATACTTCACTGGCGAGTTCAGTGTCGCGCCTGCACCCCGGCCAGCCACGCAACGCGCAGGGTGCCCAGGGCGATGGCCCGAGACCCCTGGGTGCATAGGTTAGTCCGGCGTGCTGACCTCTCTGCTGAGCCTAGGTAGAGCGCTGCTTCGTGTTGATCTTCCGAGGACGGGCATTACCCAGCAAGTATGTCCGGCCAGAGTTGATCGAGCGTGTTGGGTAACAGTAGTGCACCCCTGCAGGGATGAATCTTCTATCGATAGCCGGTCCTACGGTAAAGGACGCTCAGTTTGTGTATCCCGATCTACTACTTAAACTGGATACTTGTTACTTAATTGAAGCTTCGGGATTACTTTCTCGCTGGGAGTCCAGGAAGGATCTTTGAGCTGTACTTCAACATGTTTGCTAAATAAAATGCTATTCTACTCTCTTCTACTGCTGCAAGATGATGGCTTTGAGAAGATGTTTAAAGATGCTAGTCTTCGATAGGACTAGGCCTTTCTCTCTATTCTGGCATTTCTCCAGCCCAGTCCACATATACAGCCTTTTCTCCATTGATAATGTTGCATATGTAGTATAGATCCTTGCTTGCTGAGTACTTCGGATGAGTACTCACGGTTGCTTTATTTTCTCCTTTCCCCCATATACCCCACCTTGATGATACACCAGACGATGGAGTCCAGGAGCCAGACGCCACCACCGGAGCCTACTACCAGGCGGGTCCAGAGGGCACGTACTACTGGATCGAGCCAGCTGACCAGGAGTAGGATCGGAGGCTCCCAGGCAGGAGGCCAACGCCTTTCGATCTAGTGTCGCTGTTTGTGCTAGCCTTCTTAAGGCATAACTTGTCTAACTATGTCTGTACCCAGATATTATTTGTATGACTGACTTATGTATTCGGATCTTCGGATCCCTGGTCTGTAATATTGTGGACCTCCGTTTATTTGTGTTTAGAGTTGTGTTGTGATATCTTCCCGTGAGTCCCTGGGCTTGATCGTACACGTTTGCGTGTATGATTAGTGTACGATTGAACCGGGGGCGTCACAGTAACAAAGCTCGCGGTACATTAGGATCGTGCCAAATCAAGAACACGAGAGAGAGAGAGAGAGAGAGAGAGAGAGAGAGAGAGAGAGATCAAACACATAGCTACTGGTACATACCCTCAGGCCCAAGGGTGAACTACTCCCTCCTCGTCATGGAGACTGCCGGGATGATGAAGATGGCCACCGGTGATGATTTCCCCCTCTGGCAGGGTGCCCGAATGGGCTCCCGATTGGTTTTTCGTGGCTACAGAGGCTTGCGGCGGTGGAACTTCCGATCTAGGTTTCTTTCTGGGGGTTTCAGGATTTATAGGAATTTTTGGCATCGGTCTCACGTCAGGGGGGTCCCCGAGGGGCCCACAAGCCGCAGGGGCGCGCCCGGGGGGTAGGGCGTGCCCCCTAGCTTGTGGTCTCCTTGGGACTCTTCTGGTCCAGCTCTGGTGCTTCGGGGTTCGCTTTTGGTCCATAAAAAATCACCGTCAATTTTCAGCCCATTCCGAGAACTTTTATTTCTGCACAAAAAACGACACCACGGTAGTTCTGCTGAAAACAGCGTCAGTCCGGGTTAGTTCTAATAAAATTATACCAAAACCATATAAAATTGTTGTAAACATGGCATGAATACTTCATAAATTATAGATACGTTGGAGACGTATCAGCATCCCCAAGCTTAATTCCTGCTCGTCCTCGAGTAGGTAAATGATAAAAGAAATAATTTATGAAGTGTGAATGCTACCTAGCATATTTATCAATGTAATCTTCTTTACTGTGGCATGAATGTTCAGATCCATAAGATTCAAAAAAAAGTTTAATATTGACATAAAAACAATAATACTTCAAGCACCCTATAAAGCAATCATGTCTTCTCAAAATAACATGGCCAAAGAAAGTTATCCCTACAAAATCATATAGTCTGGCTATGCTCCATCTTCATCACACAAAGTATTTCATCATGCACAACCCCGATGACAAGCCAAGCAATTGTTTCGTACTTTTAATGTTCTCAAGCTTTTTCAACTTTCACGCAATACATGAGCGCGAGCCATGGATATGGCACTATAGGTGGAATAGAATATGGTGGTTGTGGAGAAGACAAAAAGAAGGAGATAGTCTCACATCAACTAGGCGTATCAACAGGCTATGGAGATGCCCATCGGTAGATATCAATGTGAGTGAGTAGGGATTGCCATGCAACGGATGCACTAGAGCTATAAGTGTATGGAAGCTCAAAAAAGAAACTAAGTGGGTGTGCATCCAACTCCCTTGCTCACGAAGACCTAGGGCAATTTGAGGAAGCCCATCATTGAAATATACAAGCCAAGTTCTATAATGAAAATTTCCCACTAGTATATGAAAGTGACAAAATAGGAGACTCTCTATCATGAAGATCATGGTGCTACTTTGAAGCACAAGTGTGGAAAAAGGATAGTAGCATTGCCCCTTCTCTCTTTTCTCTCTCTTTTTTTTTGGCTCTTTGGCCTCTTTTTTTCTCTTTTTTTTCTTTTTTTTTATTTTTTGTTCAGAGTCTCATCCTGACTTGTGCGGCAATCATAGTCTCCATCATCCTTTGCTCACATGAGACAATGCTCTAATAATGATGATCATCACACTTTTATTTACTTTACAACTCAAGAATTACAACTCGATACTAGAACAAATATATGACTATGTGAATGCTTCCGGTGGTGTACCAGAATGTGCAATGACTCAAGAGTGACATGTATAAAAAAATGAATGGTGGCTTTGCCACAAATACGATGTCAACTACATGATCATGCAAAGCAATATGACAATGACTAAGCGTGTCATAATAAACGGAACGGTGGAAGTTGCATGGCAATATATCTCGGAATGGCTATGGAAATGCCATAATAGGTAGGTATGGTGGCTGTTTTGAGGAAGGTATATGGTGGGTGTAATGCACCGGCGAAAGTTGCGCGGTACTAGAGAGGCTAGCAATGGTGGAAGGGTGAGAGTGCGTATAATCCATGGACTCAACATTAGTCATAAAGAACTCACATACCTATTGCAAAAGTTTATTAGCTATCGAAACAAAGTACTACACGCATGCTCCTAGGGGGATAGATTGGTAGGAAAAGACCATCGCTCGTCCCCGACAGCCACTCATAAGGAAGACAATCAATAAATAAATCATGCTCCGACTTCATGACATAACGGTTCACCATACGTGCATGCTACGGGAATCACAAACTTTAACACAAGTATTTATACCAATCCACAATTACTCACTAGCATGACTCTAATATTACCATCTTTATATCTCAAAACAAATGTAAGGAATCAAACTTCTCATATTATTCAATGCTCTTTATATGAAAGTTTTTACTATATCCCTCTTGAATACACATCATATTAGGACTAAATTCATAACCCTAGCAAATTTCCATACTATTTAAAGACTCTCAAAATAATATAAGTGAAGCATGAGAGCTCATCAATTTCTTCAAAATAAAACCACCGTCGTGCTCTAAAAAGATATAAGCGAAGCACTAGAGCAACTGACAAACTATTCCAAAAAGATATAAGTGAAGATCAATGAGTAGTCAAATAATTAATTAGCTATGTGAAGATTCTCTCTCATTTAGGAATTTCAGATCTTAAGTATTTATTAAAACAGCAAGCAAAACAAAATAAAATGACATTCCAAGGATAGCACATAACATGTGAAGAAGCAAAAACTTAGGCTCAACCAAAACTGACCGATCATTGTTGAAGAAGAAAGGTGGGATGCCAACCGGGGCATCCCCAAGCTTAGATGCTTGAGACTACTTGAAATATTATCTTGGGATGCATTGTGCATCCCCAATCTTGAGCTTTTGTGTCTCCTTAATTCGTTTTATATCACGGTTTCCCTAAATCTTAAAAACTTCATCCACACAAAACTCAACAAGAACTCGTGAGAAAAGTTAGTATAAATCAAATGCAAAACCTTATCATTCTCTACTCTAGCAAATCACTAAAATTATTATTTAACATTGCATACTAAATTCCTATGCATATTTAATACTCCTATCCTCAAATAGAATCATTAAACAAGCAAACATATGCAAACATAACAGCAATCTGTCTAAACAGGACAGTCTGTAAAGAGTGCAATTGTACTCATACTTCCCTAACTCCAAATATTATGAAAAATTACCACACTGTAGAAAATTTGTTGTTAATCCTTGTGTAAAAATTTCAAAATTTTATCACGTTCTGACTTTCCATAAGAATTCAGACAATGATAGAAAACTTTCTGTTTTCAAAACAGCAACATATAGACATGCAAAATAAGCATGGTAAAGGCTATACTTGACCTTTTTATTGAACTAAAAGATGCAAAATATTACTCTAAATAACATCAAGAAAATACTAACAAAATAAAATGACGCTCCAAGCAAAACTCATATCATGTGACGAATAAAAATACAGCTCCAAGTGAGGTTACCGATAACGTTGGAGACGAAAGAGGGGATGCCTTCCGGGGCATCCCCAAGCTTAGTTGCTTGGATATTTCTTGAATATTACCTTGGGGTTCCTTGGTAATCCCCAATATTAGGGTCTTGTCACTCCTTATTCTCCTCATATCGATATCTCACCCAAAACTTGAAAACTTAAATCACACAAAACTTAACAAAACCTTCGTGAGATCCGTTAGTATAATAAAACAAATCATTCACTTGGGTATTGTCAAAGACAAGATTCATAATCTTTCTCACACAATGCCTACTGTAACTTATCATTTCCACAATTTATGTTAAGCAATATAAGCCATAGAAACCATAAAACAAGCAAACTATGCATTGCAAACAGAATCTGTCAAAAACAGAACAGTCTGTAAAGATCTGAATTGTTCTCATACTTATGTTACTCCAAAAATCTTAAAACTTAGGAAAACGTAAAAAAAATGTATATAAATCCTCTGTAAAAAAATTCAGAGTTTTTCCACGTTCAAGTGAATTTTAACAATTCTTTTACTGGACGTAAATTTTTTTTGTTTTTGCATAGAATCAAATCAACTATCAACCACACCATCCCAAAGGCTTTACTTGGCACTTTATTCAAACAAAAGCTCTAAAACATGATTACTACAATATCTTAATCATGTGAACACACAAAAACAGTAGGGGTAAATATTGGGTTGTCTCCCAACAAGCACTTTTCTTTAATGACTTTTTAGCTAGGCATGATGATTTCAATGATGCTCACATAAAAGATAAGAATTGAAACATAAAGAGAGCATCATGAAGCATATGACTAGCACATTTAAATCTAACCCACTTCCTATGCATAGGGATTTTGTGAGCAAACAATTTATTGGAACAAGAATCAACTAGCATAGGAAGGCAAAATAAGCATAACTTCAAGATTTTCAACACATAGAGAGGAAACTTGATATTATTGCAATATGTAAAAGCATATGTTCCTCTCTCATAGTAATTTTCGGTAGCATCATGAATGAATTCGACAATATAACTATCACATAAAGCATTCTTTTCATGATCCACAAGCATGGAAAATTTATTACTCTCCACATAAGCAAATTTATTCTCATCAATAGTAGTGGGAGCAAACTCAACAAAATAACTATCATGTGAGGCATAATCCAATTGAAAATTAAAATCATGATGACAGGTTTCATGGTTATCATTATTCTTTATAGCATACAAGTCATCACAATAATCATCATAGATAGCAACTTTGTTCTCATAGTCAATTGGAACCTCTTCCAAAATAGTGGATTCATCACTAAATAAAGTCATGACCTCTCCAAATCCACTTTTATCAACATAATCATCATAAATAGGAGGCCTGCTATCATCATAATAAATTTGCTCATCAAAACTTGGGGGACTAAAAATATCATCTTCATCAAACATAGCATCCCCAAGCTTGTAGCTTTGCATATCATTAGCATCATGGATATTCAAAGAATTCATACTAACAACATTGCAATCATGCTCATTATTCAAATATTTAGTGCCAAACATTTTATTGACTTCTTATTCTAACACTTGAGCACAATTTTCCTTTCCATCATTTTCACGAAATACATTAAAAAGATGAAGCATATGAGGAAACCTCAATTCCATTTTTTTTGTAGTTTTCTTTTATAGACTAAACTAGTGATAAAACAAGAAACTAAAAGATTCAATTGCAAGATATAAAGATATAACTTCAAGCACTCACCTCCCCGGCAACGGCGCCAGAAAAGAGCTTGATGTCTACTACGCAACCTTCTTATTGTAGACTCGTGTTGGGCCTCCAAGCGCAGAGTTTTGTAGAACAGTAGCAAATTTCCCTCAAGTGGATGACCTAAGGTTTATCAATCCGTGGGAGGCGTAGGATGAAGATGGTCTCTCTCAAACAACCCTGCAACCAAATAACAAAGAGTCTCTTGTGTCCCCAACACACCCAATACAATGGTAAATTGTATAGGTGCACTAGTTCGGCAAAGAGATGGTGATACAAGTGTAATGTGGATGGTAGATATAGGTTTTTGTAATCTGCAAATATAAAAACAGCAAGGTAGCAAGTGACAAAAGTGAGCAAAAACGGTATTGCAATGCTTGGAAACAAGGCCTAGGGTTCATACTTTCACTAGTGCAAGTTCTCTCAACAATGATAACATAATTGGATCACATAACAATCCCTCAACGTGCAACAAAGAATCACTCCAAAGTTTCTATCGGAGAACGTAGGACGAAAATGTGCATCAACCCCTATGCATAGATTACCCCAATGTCACCTCGGGAATCCGTGAGTTGAGTGCCAAAACATACATCAAGTGAATCAATAGAAAATCCCATTGTCACCACAAATATCCCATCGCAAGACATACATCAAGTGTTCTCAAATCCAATACTCAATCCAACATAACGAAACCTCAAAGAGCAAGACTCAATTCATCACAAGAAGGTAGAGGGGGAGAAACACCATATGATCCAACTATAGTAACAAAGCTCGCGGTACATCAAGGTCGTGCCAAATCAAGAACACGAGAGAGAGAGAGATCAAACACATAGCTACTAGTACATACCCTCAGCCCCGAGGGTGAACTACTCCCTCCTCGTCATGGAGACCGTCGGGATGATAAAGATGGCCACCGGTGATGGTTTCCCCCTATGGCAGGGTGCCGGAATGGGCTCCCGATTGGTTTTTCATAACTACAGAGGCTTGCGGCGGCGAAACTTCTGATCTAGGTTTCTTTCTGGGGGTTTCGGGATTTATAGGAATTTTTGGCATCGGTCTCACGTGAGGGCGGTTCCCGAGGGGCCCACAAGCCGCAGGGGCGCGCCCCCTGGCTTGTGGTCTCCTCGGGACTCTTCTCATCCAACTCCGGTGCTTCGGGGGCTCTTTTGGTCCATAAAAAATCACCATAAATTTTCAGCCCATTCCGAGAACTTTTATTTCTGCACAAAAAATGACACCACGGTAGTTCTGCTGAAAACAGCGTCCGTCCGGGTTAGTTCTAATAAAATTATACCAAAATCATATAAAATTGTTGCAAACATGGCATGAATACTTCATAAATTATAGATACGATGGAGATGTATCAACCCCCCGAACGTATTGACCGTCGTATCACGGAGAAATCTTCTGTTCTTCCTTCTTGCTGTTTTCTGGCAGATCTGAAAATATGTCATCTCAAGATTCAGAGGAGGATGGCCCTATTTCTTACCAGCCTTTGGATAAAAATATCTTCAAGGACACCTATCCCTATATATGGTTCACCGATGAGGAAAATGAAGATGAGTCAGTCCCTCCTCGGTTCGAGCAAGAAAGCAAGGAGGCATTATGCAAGAGGATAATAAAGCTTGAGATAGAGAATGATGAGTTGAAGATAGATAACTTTTACCTCCAAAATAAGCTGGAGAAAAAGGATAAGATCGCTACTACATCATCACCACCACCACCTTCTTCATCACCAAAGGAGACTTGAGTTCATGATATGGACACTCCCCTTGGCTTGTGCCAAGCTTGGGGGAGGTGTCCTGGTATCGTATCACCACCACTATCTTTGCTTTTATCTATTTTAGTTCGATCTTTAGTTTTCCTATGATTTATTTGAATAAAAGTTTAGTTCGATCCTTTCTTTTCAAGTGTTTGCTTAGTGATCTATCTTTCGATGTAATCGTGTGTGAGATATATAATAAAGAGTAGTTTGCGTTTTGTTTCTTTACTTTAATGTTCCAATAAAAGAAAGGAAAATAAATGAAAAGATCATATGCTAATCTTATGGTAAGTAATGACATCACATAAGGAAAAGTATAAGTGGTAAAATTTATTGGAGATTGACAAACATAGCATTGGTCAATGATGCAATTCATGAAAGAATTAATAAGGGAAGAGAAGATTCACATGCAAATACACTATCTTGGACATCTTTTATGATTGTGAGCCCTCATTAAATATTTTGTGTCAAAATAGTTGATGTTGGACAAGGAAGACAACGTAATAATTTATGTTTGTTCATATTTACATAGAAGTTATATTGTCATAGATCCTTTAACATGTGGTGCTTGCTCAATATCTTTTCTAGCAAAAAATTCCGCACTAAGTAGAGATACTACTTGTGCATCCAAAAACCCTTAACCCAAATCTTATTTTGAGAGTCCACCATACCTACCTATGGATTGAGTAAGATCCTTCAAGTAAGTTGTCATCGGTGCAATAAGGCAATAAAAATTGCTTCTAAATGTGTTGGATCATTTAGTTAAGAGAAAATTGAGCGTTGTACGAACTTGTGATGGCAAAGAATAAAAGCGACAGACTGCATAATAAAGGTTGCTATCATAAGGGGCAATATAACGTGACGTTCTTTTGCATTAAGGGATTTGGCATACAATAAGCGCATGACAACCTCTGCTTCCCTCTGCGAAGGGCCTATCTTTTACTTTTATGTATTTACTTTTATGTAAGAGTCAAAGTATTCTTCCCTATTCCTTTTTATTTTCTCTTTTTGCAAACACCATGTGGTGAGGAAAGATCTAGGCACATATACCCAGTTGGATATGAGTAGGCATGAGTTATTATTGTTGACATCACCCTTGAGGTGAATACGTTGGGAGGCGAAACTATAAGCCCCTATCTTTCTATGTGTCCGGTTGAAACTTTTTGTTCATGGGTATGCTGTGAGTGTTAGCAATCATAAAAGGTTAAGTGATGGTTGAGTATGTGGACTTGCCAAAAGGCTCCAACACGTGACCCTTCCTGAAAATATGATGAATTGTAGTTGCAAAGTTGACTGAGAACATAGTTTGTTGGTTTTCAATAGGGTTTATGCTTTATACTTCAAGGTTGTGATGAATTATTACTTGTTCATGAGAAGTTATATGATAAGAGTTGTTTGATAAATTTATGTTAAAAGTTCTTTGCTGTTATAATAATATGCATGATGCTTTTATGTCTGTATTTTGTTTTTATCGACACCACTCTCTCTAAGCATGTGGACATGTTTTTCGATTTCGGTTTTCGCTTGAGGACAAGCGAGGTCTAAGCTTGGGGGAGTTGATATGTCCATTTTGCATCATGTTTTCCTACTGTTATTTACAATGTTTTATGCATAATAATGCTTTTGGGAGTAATTCTAATGCCTTTTCTCGCATAATATGTAAGGTTTACACAAAGAGGGAGAATACTGGCAGTTGGAATTCTGGATCTGAAAAAGCACGTCAGAGCTACCTATTCTGCACAACTCCAAATAAGCTGAAACTTCACGGCGATTTTTTATGGATTATTTAAGAATTATTGGAGCAAATAACTACCAGAGGGCACCCACCAGGTGGGCACAACCCACCTGGGCGCGCCAGGGAGCCCAGGCGCGCCCTGGTGGGTTGTGCCCTCCTCGGCCCACCTCCGGTGCCCCTCTTCTAGTATATAAGTCATTTTGACCTAGAAAAAATAAGGAGAGGACTTTCGGAATGAAGCGCTGCCGTCTCGAGGCGAAACTTGGGCAGGAGCACTTTTGCCCTCCGGCGGAGCGATTCCGCCGGGGGAACTTCCCTCCCAGAGGGGGAAATCATCGTCATCGTCATCACCAACTACTCTCCCATCTTTGGGAGGGCCATCTCCATCAACATCTTCAACATCACCATCTCCTCTCAAACCCTAGTTCATCTCTTGTGTTCAATCTTTGTACCGGAACCTTAGATTGGTGCTTGTGGGTGACTACTAGTGTTGATTACATCTTGTAGTTGATTACTATATGGCTTATTTGGTGGAAGATTATATGTTTAGATCCATTATGCTATTTAATACCCCTCTGATCTTGAGCATGATTATTATTTGTGAGTAGTTACTTTGGTTCGTGAGGTCACGGGAGAAGTCATGTTGCAAGTAATCATGTGAACTTGATATGTGTTTGATATTTTGATGATATGTATGTTGTGATTCCCTTAGTGGTTTCATGTGAACATCGACTACATGACACTTCACCATATTTGGGCCTAAGGGAATGCATTGTGGAGTAGTTATTACATGATGGGTTCCTAGAGTGACAGAAGCTTAAACCCTAGTTTATGCGCTACTTCGTAAGGGAACGATTTGGATCCAAAAGTTTAATGCTATGGTTAGATTTTATCTTAATACTTTTCTCGTAGTTGCGGATGCTTGTGAGGGGGTTAATCATAAGTAGGAGGTTTGTTCAAGTAAGAACAGCACCTAAGCACCGGTCCACCGACATATCAAGTTATCAAAGTAGCGAACATGAATGAAGCCAACATGATGAAAGTGATATGATGAAATTCCCGTGCACCCTCAAGAACGCTTTGCTTATTATAAGAGGCCTTTTTGGGTTGTCATTTGCCTCAAAAAGGATTGGGCTACCTTGCTGCACTTTATTTACCGTTACCGTTATTTACTTGTTACAAATTATCTTGCTATCAAACTATCTGTTACCGACAATTTCAGTGCTTGCAGACATTAGCTTGCTGAAAACCACTTGTCATTTCCTTCTGCTCCTCGTTGGGTTCAACACCCTTACTTATCGCAAGGACTACGATTGATCCCCTATACTTGTGGGTCATCAATGTACCACATGCTTTGTTACTATAGTTGGATCATATGGTGTTTCTCCCTCTCTATCTTCTTGTGATGAATTGAGGTTTACCTTTGAGGATTCACTATTATCGGATTGAATACTTTTATGGATTCAAGAAAAATTGATGTATGTCTTGAGTGGGATACCCGTGGTGACAATGGGGTGTTCTATTGATTCACTTGATGTATGTTTTGGCACTCAACTTGCGGATTCCCGAGGTGACATTGGGGTAATCTATGCATAGGGGTTGATGCATGTTTTCATCCTTGTTTCTTCCGGTAGAAATCTTGGGGCACTCTTTGAGGTTCTTTGTGTTGGATTGAATATTATGTATCTTAAGTTGTTTGATGCATATCGTATAATTGACCCGCGGATACTCGTGGTGACATTGGAGTATCTAGGTGACATTAGGGTTGATTGATGTGTATCATATGGTGTTATTTTAGAAAAAACTTGATACGTCTCCAACGTATCTATAATTTTTGAATGTTCCATGCTGTTATATTATCATTCTTGGATGTTTTACAATCATTTTATAGTCATTTTATATCATTTTTTGGTACTAACCTATTGACATAGTGCCAAGTGCTAGCTGCTGTTGTTTGCATGTTTTTTACATTGCAGGAAATCAATACCAAACGGAGTCCAAACGCAGCGAAACTTTTTGTGGATTTTTTTTTGGACCAGAAGACATCCAGTGGGCCGGAGAAGCGCCTGGGGGGTGCTCCGAGGGGAGCACAACCCACCAGGGTGCGCTTGGAGGCCCAGGCGCGCCCTGGTGGGTTGTGCCCACCTCGGGTGCCCCCCGAACCGCCTCTTTGCTCTATAAATGCCCCAATATTCCAGAAACCCTAGGGGAGTCGACGAAAATCAATTCCAGCCACCGCAGAGTCTAGAACCACCAGATCCAATCTAGACACCATCATGGAGGGGTTCGCCACTTCCATTGGTGCCTCTCCGATGATGCGTGAGTAGTTCTTTGTAGACCTACGGGTCCGTAGTTAGTAGCTAGATGGCTTTCTCTCTCTCGTTTGATTCTCAATACAATGGTCTCTTGGATATCCATATGATGTAACTCTTTTTGCGGTGTGTTTGTTGGGATCCGATGAACTTTGAGTTTATGATCAGATCTATCTTTTTATCCATGAAAGTTATTTGAGTCTTCTTTGATCTCTTATATGCATGATTGCTTATAGCCTTGTATTTCTTCTCCGATATTTGGGTTTTGTTTGGCCAACTTGATCTATTTATCTTGCAATGGGAAGAGGTGCTTTGTAGTGGGTTCGATCTTACGGTGCTTGATCCCAGTGACAGAAGGGGAACCGACATGTATGTATCGTTGCTACTAAGGATAAAATGATGGGGTCTATTTCTACATAAATAGACCTTGTCTACATCATGTCATCGTTCTTATTGCATTACTCCGTTTCTCCATGAACTTAATACACTAGATGCATGCTGGATAGTGGTCGATGTGTGGAGTAATAGTAGTAGATGCAGGCAGGAGTCGGTCTACTAATCTTGGACGTGATGCCTATATAATGATCATTGCCTGGATATCATCATGATTATTTGAAGTTCTATCAATTACCCAACAGTAATTTGTTCACCCACCGTTTGCTATTTTTCTCAAGAGAAGCCACTAGTGAAACCTACGGCCCCCGGGTCTCTTCTTTAATATATTTGTCTTTGCGATCTATTTTCCTTTGCTTTTATTTTTAGATATATTAAACCAAAAATACAAAAATACCTTGCTGCACTTTATTTTATTTGGCATTCGATCTATCAATATTTACTACTCTCTCACATCCGTTTGCTAATTTTTGGCGCCGTTGCCCGAAAGGGATTGACAACCCCTTTTACACGTCGGGTTGCGAGTATTTGTTATTTGAATGCAGGTGTTGTTTACGTAGTGTTGCTTGGTTCTCCTACTGGTTCGATAACCTTGGTTTCATCACTGAGGGAAATACCTACCGCCGCTGTGCTGCATCATCCCTTCCTCTTTGGGGAAATACCGACGTAGCTTTAAGCCGCATCAAAAGGAATTTCTGGCGCCATTGCCAGGGAGGATCAAGTCAAGATAGTCTCCCGGCCACGTGCCAATTTCTGGCGCCGTTGCCGGGGAGACATCATCAACATCTACCAGGTTCCTAATCACAAATCTCATCTCCTTGCAATTTACATTATTTGCCATTTGCCTCTCATTTTCATCTCCCCCACTTCACAAAAATTTGCCATTTTATTCGCCTCTTCTTTTTCGTTCGCCGTTTTCTCGTTAGATCTCCTCTTTGCTTGTGTGCCATGTGTCTTCTATTTGCTTGCATCTTCGCTTGCTAAAAATCTCTTGATATGGACCCTCATCCACTTGCTAATCTTTTCAAAAGATCCAATTATGATGAACCAAACAATAGTGAATTGAGTTCACTAGATTATCTTTATGAAGTTTTTCTTGAGATTTATGAATCTGAAAATTGTGATGAAGTGTTAAACGAAGAAATTTATAAAGTGATTCATGATAGCTCCTTGAATGAAAAGCATGATTGCAATGATGTTATTATAAATTCTATTAATGTCAATTGTGTTAGTGATATGCAAAACCCCAAGCTTGGGGATGCTAATTTTGATATGTCCACTACTTATTGCAATGATCATGATTGGGGTGATTCTCCTTATGATTTTGAAAATTTATTTAAGCCTCATGATGAATATGTTATTGATAATAATGTTTGCAATAATATTGAAAGTGGGTTTGGAAGAGTGTCAACTTTAGGTAAAAATAATCCCACATATTTGAAGAGTGTTCAATCTTATGAAATTTTTGATAAAAGTGGGCTTGGAGAGGTCATGACTTTATTTGATGATAATCCCACTATTTTGGAAGAGTGTCAACTTTGCATGCATGTGGATCATGTAGAGAATATGTTATGTGATAGCTATATTGTTGAGTTTGAATATGATCCCACATGTAATTATTATGAGAGAGGGAAATATGGTTGTAGAAATTTTCATGTTACTAAATTACCTCTCTTCATATTGAGATTGCTATTGTTTTCTTCCATGCATATGCTAGATCTTGCTTGTCTTGCTAATTTATTTTCCTATAAAATTCCTATGCATCGGATATATGTTAGACTTAAATATGTTTTTCACATGTTTTATGATGCTCTCTTTGTGTTTTCATTATTATCTTTCATGTGACCATCAATAAAATATTATGCCTAGCTAGGGGCATAAAACAATAGCGCTTGTTGGGAGACAACCCAATGAATAAAATTTAGTTTTGCCTTTTGCTTTCTTTTCTTGAGTGTTTGCACAATAATTCTACTGTTATGATTGAGTTTTTTGTGTTTTAATTAGTGTTTGTGCCAAGTAAAGCCTTTAGGATTGATTTGGGTGATAGTTGATTTGATCTTGTTGGAAAACAGAAATTTTTGCGTCCAGTAAAATAATTTTTAAAATTCACAGCTGAGACTAAAAATTCTGAATTTTTTACACAAGATTTATATACAAATTTTCTATCTTTTCCTAATTTTTCAGAATTTTTGGAGTTTCAGAAGTATTCGAAATATTCAGATTGCTACAGACTGTTCTGTTTTTGACAGATTCTGTTTTCTTTGCGTTGTGTGCTTGTTTCGATGATTCTATGGTTTTATTTGATGATTTTTTGCCATAGAAAAGTTGGAATACAGTAGATATAATTCAAAAATAAAATATGAATTGGTTTGCTACAGTACTTATAGTAGTGATTTGTTTTCTTATACTAACGGATCTCACGAAGGTTTTGTTGAGTTTTGTGTGATTGAAGTTTTCAAGTTTTAGGTTATCTTACGATGGATGAAGGAATAAGGAGTAAGAAGAGCCTAAGCTTGGGGATGCCCATGGCATCCCAAGCTATTATCCAAAGAGAAGCAAGCAACTAAGCTTGGGGATGCCCCGAGTGGCATCCCCTCTTTCTTCTAACGACTATCGGTATTTTACTCGAAGCTATATTTTTATTCGTCACATACTATGAGTTTTGCTTGGAGCGTCTTGTATGATATGAGTCTTTCCTTGTTTTGCTTTATGTTCTAAGTTATGAATCCTTGCTGGACACACCTATTTGAGAGAGCCAAAATTATGCCATGACTTGTTAGAATTGCTCTCTATGCTTCACTTAAATTTTTATGAGCTATGGATTTGCTCTAGTGCTTCACTTATATCTTTTTGAGCACGGTGTGCTTTGTTATTTTTGAAGAAATGCTCTCATGCTTCACTTAGATTTATTTGGGAGTTAGGA
Source organism: Thinopyrum elongatum (assembly GCA_011799875.1). NCBI lineage: Eukaryota > Viridiplantae > Streptophyta > Magnoliopsida > Poales > Poaceae > Thinopyrum > Thinopyrum elongatum. The sequence goes on from CM022298.1 coordinate 96,898,403, forward strand.
AATTTTTTAAGAAATTCTCTCTTGCTTCACTTAAATTAATTTGAGAGAAAGAAATATTATGCTCATGATCTTCACTTATATTTGTTTGAGCTTATCAAAAGCAACACATGAAAATTAGTCCCAAAGTGATAGATATCCAAGAAGGATATAATAAAAACTTTCATGAAGATCATTGAACAAAATAAACTTGATTCCTTGTAATAGTTTTGAGATATGATGATGTGATATGTGAGTTATGTTGATGAGTAATTATGCTTTAGTAAGAATATTGGTGTTAAGGTTTGTGATTCCCTATGCAAGCACGAAAGTCAATAGTCATGCAATGAAATTATATCCTACTTGTGGTGCATTATTCGGTGTTAATTATGCTTAATGCTCGCTTATGAGATTATTCGTTTTTTGGTTCGTCGCTTCTCAATCTTTTGCTAGCCTTCATTTTGCACTAAGTATGATCACTACTTGTGCATCCAAAACCCTTTGTCGGGGAAACGACACCTATGGGATCGAGTGGATCCCTTCTACGGTTTGGCAGGGAGGAGGGGTGCGCGAAGAGTAGATCTAGGGATCAACACGAGGGATTTTTACCCAGGTTCGGGCCGCTGAGAAGCGTAAAACCCTAGTCCTGTTTTGAGTGTATATTCAGTGTTCTTGAGCTTCGGCTAGCTGCTACGCATGCAAACTGGGCCAAAAAGTCCCTCCCTGTACCGCCTTGGGCCTCCTTTTATACCAAGGGGCTACCACAGTGGCGTACAGGCATACAGGAGGTGTAAAGTGCTACAGCGCACGTGCTTATCTCTGTGTGACACCCTGGTTTTTCACAACTTTCTTTTCAAATTTTATTTGAAGACTTTCTGTGGCATTTGATTTGAATGACTCAATGGACTTAAAACTTGGGAGCATTGTTACTTTCCCAAGTTACCCCAAGCCTCCAAAAACTTCTCCCAAGCCATGTTATGCCTATCCCTGCCCAATCTCAGCATTATTCCAATTAAAGTATTCCTTTTTTTGTTGAAGACATAATCCTTTAAGCCTTAGTTTGTGAAGCAAGCCCTATTTCTGTCCTCCCAATAATTCCAAGAAAATTCTCAAAATTCAGTTGACTCATATGAACCTTGGATATGTGAAAATATTCAAGATTCAAGACTCATGGTGAGCTCATCACCCAATCTTTGTTTCTGGCTAGGATTTCAGTTTGTGAAGCAACTACATTTTATATTGCTTCATAATTTCTGAAATTTTACTAGGACATTCGCCCACCCATTTTATCCCTCTCCACCAAAATTGAGCTCATTTTGTTTAGCCATTAATTCTCAATAATTTCTCCAAGTTTCTGTCCAGTGGAAAGTGTTGTGAAGGAAGTATCATCTGTACTGGTCCAAATGCCATGAAATTTTTATGGCATCTTGGCAGCCTCAAATGACTCTCCTACCCCAAGTTTCATGCAAATCCATTTAGCCAATTGAGCACTACTTCAAGATTCTCAATTCTGGACCAGAATGTGGTTTGTGAATGAACCATGAGCAAATCTTGTTGAAAGCGTCTCAAACTTGGTCAGTGGGTAGTCCTTCCAACACGAAACACTCCAGACAACTTGTTTGACTCCAATGCCTACTCGTCTCGCTTCTGGATCCCTCTCTAGTTTCTGTTCAGAAGTTTGTCTGAGAGCTATCCCTCTGTTCATGTCAGCTCTTGTCAAACCAGTGGCACTGTGAGGCCCCAGGGAGCAGGGTCGATCGTGTAGACACGATTGGATGGGTCGGAGCGCACCTTGGGCGCCAAGGCATGCGGTGACCACGCGTTAGCCGAGCCAAAACCGTACTCTGCGCGCCGCCCGCTTCGGTCACGATCGCTCTGACCTCTCTCTCGACGCCTCTCTGTGTCCATTTGTGCCGACTTCCTCCCCGTCATCCACCTAGCCCGTCTGGATCCCTCGCGGCCGCCGGAGAAGCTCGCCGCCGCTTGCTGCCAAGCTCCGCCACGGGCAGCACAGTAGGCTCTGGTCGCCATCCTTGTCCTCGCGCCATTAATGGCCCCGGACCAGTCCCGTCGCCCCTGCACGCTCGCATTGACCTCAGCCGCGCCGCGATGACCAGCCAGCTGCCAGCTCGCCATACTTGATGTGCCCGCACGGCCGTGGCGGGATCCGGCTCGGCCTCCCTTTGTTCCTCTATAAAAGGCCCCCTTGGCCTCGCCTCTCCTCATCCACTCCTCTCCCCTCCCTATCAATCATCCCCCTGAACTCAGAAGCAGAGCCGGGAAGCTCCTCTGCTCCATCTCCGGCAAGGAGCTCCGCCACTCTGCTCTGCTCCTTCCCCCTGCCTCCGACCCCCCCCCCCCCCCCCCGCCAAGCTCAATTAAAGCCGCAGTGGAGTTCCTGGAGCTCCACTAGTCCTCCCCAAGTCCTCCTCTGCTCGAGAGCTCGCCGGAATCACCAGATCCGTCGGCCACCGAAACTCGCCGCCGCCTGAGTTGGAGTGGGCGACGCCGTCCGGACACCATCCGAGGAGCCACGGGTACAGGAGTGACCGCCGTTGTCTTCCCGATCCATCCCCACCATTTCCCAGTCCCTCCGCCGTCTCTTCACCGGTGAGCTCCGCCCCTCCTCTGTTTCCCTCCCCTCCTTTTAAATCTAATGGGTGAGCCCCACCCTCCAGTGACTCAGCGTGCGCCGAAGGGGTACGTAAGTGGAGGCGTATCTCCACTTTACGCCTTCGACGTGGCTGCCTCTGGAGTTTTCTGTTTTTCTGTTTAAATCAATTAAAACCAGAAATTTGACTCCACTTTGACCATGAATATCTTTTAAACCATAAGTCCAAATGAGCTCATTCTTTTTGCAATATTTTTCTTATGAGATCCTTTATTTTCTGTAAAATTTTGGTATTTTTTCCATGCTGTCTAGAATTTCTGGACAGTGACAAATGCTTTATGTGATAATTGAAAAAGTGTTTTCAAAAATGTTTTCCAGATTGTTTTGAGGACCAGGAGTACTCTTTCTACATCCTTGGTGCAAGGCAAGCCACGACAGCCACTTGCATGAAAGATTTGCAGTAGCTATGGTTTCTACTTGAATAATTATTTAATATGTGCATGTTAATATTTTTATGCTCATGTGACATGCTTGCTATCAAGTACTTATTGGTAGAGTTATGCTCATGCTTAATCCTTGTAGTAGTTCATGCTAGGTTGATAACATGTCTGCTTGTTCATTAAATGATTGTTAAAGACATACTGAGGTTATTCATGCTCATCATGATCATCCGCATTTAGCTGGATAAATGCTTGCATGCTGTTGATACTATGACCAGATAGTATGCTTTCCATCCCTGCTTAGGTTGTATCATATTCATATGCAATATGACTTCATCCTGTTATCATGACTCAGCACATCATCATTCAAATTTAACCGTATGATAATCAAACTTGAACACTTGTTGGCTGAGTCATAGTGTGGACTGAATCGAGCTCACCAATGCAACCACACTTGCTGGGATGGGGCAGCCCTAATTTGGTCTATTGTCATGCCTCTCGCCGGTGCCTGCAACCAGGGAAGGTTATGCGGCAGCGCTACCCTGATCAGGTAGGCGGTAGAAGCCTTGTGAACCCAGTTGAGTTATATGGTACCAGGTCCCCGTTTGGGACAGTTAGTTTGGCCATGACGATGGCAGGTGTCGGAAGGACACAGGGGTCACCCATGACATAGCCCAAAGGGGAGTTTGTCGGAGTGGCCGGGAGAGTGCCATGCAATAGATTGGGTTTTGTCGGAATGTCGTTGGTCCACCCGAATGGGAGCACGAGGCCATGAGTTCCGTGGTGTGGGTACAGTGTACTAACCTCTGCAGAGTGTATAATCTATCGATAGCCGCGTCCTTGGATATGGGCACAGTTCGTAGTAGGACACACTATGGGTCAATAGTATAAAAAATTGGCTAATAACAACTCCGTTCGATGATAAAGAAGTTGGTTGATCTTTAAGTGATCGCGGGAGGATCACCACGGTATTGAGGATACCGATGTTGGTTGATCGTGGTCACGAGAGGATCACCGTGGTATCCTGGATACCAGATTTGGTTGATAGTGTTATGTGGTGGTCTCGGGGGTAGACCAAGCTCCTTGTGATCATGTGATCACTACGGTATTGAAATACCAAGTTTGGTTGGTCCCGAGGTTATCATGTGGCACACCCGATGGTAAGTTCTCACTTATGGTCGTTACGAGGTAACCCCAGAACAGAGTAAGTGCAAAATGATAGGTTTAACCTGTTGCATGTAGTGTCATCATGCTCATGTGCCATGCCATGCTTATATTGTTCTAGCATCATCATGTCTACACCTATTTAACCTCTTAATGCCATGTTGTTGCTTGTCTTGATTGCTTTGGTTGCTGTAAGCTTGCGAGTACATTCAAAGTACTCACCTGGCGTGTCATGCCAGTTTGCAGGTCATGCCAGGATTGCTTGCTTGTTGAAGATTTCGAGTTTGCGTGCTAGGATACGCATTCCAGCCAGAGTCCCTGCGGAGTGGAGACCATCATCGATATTACGCTTCCTTGGATTGATCCGCTGTTAGCATAGAGCTACTCTAGACAGGCAAAATATTGCCGTGTCAATGTAACTCTTGTAACCTTGTAACCCTATCCATAGCAATAAAGAGCTGATTTGTTCTATGCCAACAGTGCCGTATTCCAGAAGACTTGTTTCTGGGCTGGAATACGGGGCGTTCCGGTTCCTTATGAGCCGGGGTGCCACACTCTGGCATATTAGGACAAGTGCATTAAATGTGTAGCTTACGTGCCCTCTAACTTTATCGGGGACGAAAATAGAGCCCGTCCCATCCGTCGCCGCCTCACCCTGTCCTGACACGCATCCAAGGTGACGCAGCATGCAGTGCTAAGCTGGCTGGCTACCCGCTGCGCTGGAGCGGTGACAGGATCTTCACGAAGATCTGCATGCCACCACGCAGGTGCTTGCCTGGTTGGCTGGCTAATCGCTATGCCGGGATGGTGGCAGGGCGGTGGAGCCTTGTCGTGCGCGAGCCTTGCTGTGGCCTCGCAATCGTCCCCGGCAAGAGTCTTGCCGGGGCCTCACCATCGTCCCCGGCAAGAACCTTGCTGGGAACTTCACCTTCAGGGTCTTCACGAAGATCTGCATGACACCAGTCTTCACAAAGATCTGTATGCTACTACGCATGTGCCCCTGAGTCTTGGTCTTGATGTTGTCGATGTGTCAGAGCTCTCAACCTCAAGGGTGGTGGTCTTGTTGAGGTTTCGCAAACCATCCCGGCAAGGAGCTTCCCGGGGCTCGCAAATCACCCCGGCAAGAATCTTTGCCGGGGGCTCAGCTTGTCTTCTGCTCTCTGATTACTGGCTCGGATGCCGCCTTGGTCGTCTTGTATTTTGCCTCCAACTGCCCCCGCCAAGCCTCGCCGCAGGTGCGGCTGCAACTGCCCATGCACAAGTAAGGGGTACCAAAGGGCCCAAACTTTAGTACACCGACAGGAGCCCCCGGGCCTGGGCCATACACGAGTGCGAAGCGTCGTTGGGCCAGGCCCAAACAGTGCGCGGGCACGCGTAGCAGGGATTAATTGTTGTAATCATCTTGTCTGTTGCGCTTCCCCACGATCCGCATTGGGTGCGCGACGTGGGGGTCATGCGAGGAACGGTCGCAGCACGCCTGCAAGAACGCCTTCATATCGAACAGTAAAGAGGCAGCCCCGCGCCTTCCCTATAAAAAGAGGAATCCGCGGGGGCGCTGCTCATTTACCGCCTTTGCCTTTCCCAATCTAGGAACCGCCATCTTCTTCTTCTTCCTCGAGCCCAGACCAGAGCTTCCTCCTCCGTCCGCCGCCGCCGCGCCCTCACCGATCTCGATCCCCCGCCCTCCCTTGGCTGCAATGGCGCCAAAAACAAGCAAGGGCAAGGGAGCGTCCAAGGCGAGCGAGGGAGAAGAGGTGCCGGAGAGCGAGCTGGTGAAGATGCGGAAGGAGCACGTCGTCTTCGCCCCAATGCTCGACGCACGCGCGCTCAGGGATCGATACCTGTGCATGTGGGGGAGAGAGACGACGGGGCATCCTGCCACCCGCATCATCCCTGCTTCTTGCACCGAGGCTGCCCCAGATAAATTCCCTTTCTTCGTTGATTACTTCTATTGCGGGCTCTGCCCCCCATTTTCGGATTTCTTCATCGACATCATGTACACCTTCGGCTTCCATCTTTTGGATTTCATGCCGAACGCCGTGGCGTGTATGGCCATCTTCGCCCACCTCTGCGAGAACTTCATCGGGATGGTCCCCAATACAGCGCTCTTCCGCCACTACTTCGTCCCTCGCATCCAGCCAGGAGGGGCTCTTTCTGGCTGTGTCACCTGGATCCCAAGGGCATTGGCCAAGCAGACGTACCCGGATGGGACCCACAAGGAAAAGTGGGACAAATGGCGGGGCAGGTGGTGCTGGATCATGGAGAAGGACCCGCAGCCGTTCTGTATGCCTCGGCAGACGAAATTGGTCCATGGCGGCAACTGGGGCGACCTCGATCCTCAAGACGGGAAGCTCACAGTCGCAACCACCAGAATTTATCGCCTCAAAGCCGCCGGGCTCACACTCAAGATGGTTGGGGCCGACTTCCTCCGCCGCCGCATCGCCCCTTTGCATAACAAGGGGAGGCCAGCTTGGGAGTTCTGGAATGCGGCAGACATCATGAGGCTGCGCCCCGGCCTGAATCGCAACTTTACGGTGGTGCAGCACGCGGCTCTTTGCCAAAAGTTGTTCCAGCTCAAGGCCGACAAGACCGGCAAGCCGTTCAGGTTGCCGGCGGGGGTGATCCCCTTGTGCAACAACTCCGCCCTGACCTCAATCATCGCCATGATGCCGGTGTTCAACGCCCATGGCATTGATAATACCTGGGCCGAGCTAGACGCGGAGCGGGTGTAGGAGTTCTTCGACAGCCTATCGGAGAGGGCCGTTCGGGAAGAGACGCAGCTCATCCGCCCCACCACCGACAAGGAGGTGGCGTACATTGCCAGTAGAGTGGAAGAGGCGGCCCTTGCCGAGGAGGCCGGCAGCGTCGGCTTTGTGGAAGACGAAGCCAGTGCAGAGGAGGATTTTGCTGAGTGGGAGGAGCCTGCCGGGGCTCACAGCGGCACCGCTGCTGGTGGCCCTTCTGCCGAGGAGACGGCTGAAGGGGAAGCTGAAGGGGAGCCGCACGAGGAGCCCCCAGCCCCGGGGAAGAAGAAACATGTCCTTCGATGAGCCGGCTCCGGCAAGCCAGTCCAGCAAGCCTCTTCGCACGAAGAGGGCCCCAGCAAGGGAGCGGCTAGCAAGGACGTGCAGCGGCAAGAGGCCCAGCCGCAACCTGTGCGCCATACGAGACGCCCGGCCGCGGCGGCAAAGGAGAAAGCGGCCGCTGCCTCCACCATGGCCAAGCGGCCCAGGACTCCATCCCCTCCCCCTTGCATGGGCACCATACCAGAGGCCGAATTCGACCTCTCCTCTTTTAGCCCGAGGAGGGAGGAGAGGCCAGAAGAAGAAGAAGTAGATGAGTAAGCATCTCGCCGCATTCTTCATCCCCTTAGTCTTTGTTTTGATTATCTTATCTCATTTGATCTTGTTTTGGTCTGCCCCTGCAGAGACACGGAGACGTTGGCACAGAGGATGGCGAAGAAGGCCAAGACCTCGACGGGCGACGAGCCCCCGGCAAGCACTTCAAGCGCGCCGAAGACGATCACGATCAGCCCAGATCCCAGCCCACGATGGAGCCCCCGACTCAGCCCCCTGCGTGAGCCCGTTACTCACTTTCCGCTGGTGAGTGTCAGGGTGTGTATCTTTACTGCTAACCTTGTCGGGTTCGCAGGAGAGGAACAGCAACAGGAGGAGCCGCCGAGGGCCACCCCTGACATGCCGCCCCCGTCAACCACACCGCCCAGGGGCAGGTCCCCGGCAAGGACTCCCACCGATGATCCCATTCGTGTGTGGGAAGAGCCGATGAGCACAGGCGCCGACAGCTCCATCCCGGCAACGGGCGTTGTCGGGGAGGGGACCGCCCCTCCACCGCTCGTCACAGGTAAACCGCCTGCTTCCTGGCCTTTGTCACTTTTCTTATGCGATCTTTTTCTCTTTTTCTTGTTGGCCTTGAGCTTCAATCTGGGTTTCATCTTGTTTCTTTTCCTTGGCTTTCAGACCCCTCCACGGTGGATCGAATGGATATTGACACCACCATCGAAGAGACCACCAAGGGTGCCGCCGCCGAGGCCGCCAAGGTTGCTGCCGACGAGGGCGCGAAGGACGCGCATGAAGAAGCTGCCAAGGGGTCTGCCGGGGAGGCCGGCAAGGAGACCGGCGACCGTACTGACGGCATCCCTGCCGCAGGAGCACCTGGCGCTACATCGGTCCCGGAGTCCTCTGGTGCCGGGGAGATGGTGGTCGAAGACCAACCGTCAACTTCCGAAGCCCCCACCTCAAGCAGGTACCTGAAGATAGGCGACGACCTGTTCGTCAGCATCCCGGGGACGGCAAGCACCGGAGCGCCATCCGAGGGGGAGGTTTTTGACGAAGAAGTCATTGCCGCCGTCGGGCTCCAGGTTGTCGATGAGCCGAGCGCCAGCAGCAGCAGTTCCAAGGAGGACTAGCTCCTCCAAGCTATGAGCAGCAACATTCAGAAGCTCCAGGCGCTTCACCGTGCCCGTAAGGAGAAACTGGACTCCAGGACGGCGGTTGTTGACGTGGCAGAGGCGGACTTCCAGAAACGAGTCGAGCAGACATAGATCTGGTTTGCCGAGGCCCGACAGGATTTGAAGAATAGCCAGGAGCAGCTGAACGAGCATTGGAACGAGCTTCTCCTGAAGCAGTCCGATGTTGAGAAGGCTCAGGAGGAGGCCGCCGTACAGGCCGCCAAGGAGGATGCCAATCTAAGGGAGCGCCGCATTCTGCTCGACGCCCAAGAAGAGGACCTTGCCGCCCGTGAAGAGGCGCTTACCGCCAAGCTCCACGGCAAGGATGAAGAAATTGAGAAGCTTGTCGCGCAGCGGACCCAGGAGCTGGAGCAGAAGCACAAGGACACACTCGACGCCCAGGTCCTGGATCATGCCGGCAAGTTGAAGGAGGCCATCGACGCCGCTGAAGCCATGGAGGCTGCCAGGAACGAGCTGGCTGGGAAGGTGGAGAAGTTGGAGGTGGAGCTGGAGAAGCACCGCAAGGAGGTCTCGACGCTGAAGAGCGACAGAGACAAAACTGTCCACACCTTGGCGGAGCTGCAGGTCACTATATCTGAAAATACCAAACTGCTCTCCGAAGCCAAAGACTCTATTGCTGATCTGAATCTGAAGCTGACCACATTGAAGGAGTCCCTTGAGAGCAGCAGGGTTCGTGAGAAGACCCTGGCTAAGGACCTCCAGGAGGAGAAACAACTGCTTGAGAGCACCGCTGCCACCTATAATGACTATGAGAAAGGCGTGAAGATTTGGACTGAACGCCTTGTCGATGTCGCAGAGTGGATCACAGCACAACTATCCACCATGGGCCTGTCGACTTTCAGGTATTCCCACGAGGAGAGGGTGACTACGAGCACCAAACTTACCATGTTCTTCGAGGCTGTCCTTGATGCCCTGAAGCTTCTCCACTCTAGCCGAGCAACCCAGCTGACCAATTAATCCTGCAAGCTTTGCCGGGGCGTCCTTCTCAAGGTGCTCACCAAGGTGGCATACAGGAACCCCGGCCTCGACCTCAGCCAAGACAGCTTGCCGGCAGATGCGGACCGCAGGGCGCTTGAAGAGCTTGTCGCGTCCATCGTCAGCATGGTTGACCAAGTCAAGAGGGTGGAAGGCGAGCGCCGGGACTAGCCGCTTCTCTTTTCCTTGCCGCTATGAACTCATGCCCAAGACAATTTATCTTAAGTTAGAACTGCGGCAACCACTGATGTAATATAACTTGCTATGTTTTGAATTGAATGCATGTTATCTTCCTTGTTTGATCTCTCCTTGTATGGCATACACCCCACGCTTTTTTTGGAAGGTCTTGCCGGTGCGCGCACCCTTGCCGCAAGCGCTTTGAGGAACGGATCCTTAGCAGCCTGCTGGGGGTGTCGCTGCCGGCAAGACACCTTGCCGCTCTTATTGCAGCCACTTGAACTGCTGAGCGGACTCGAAACAGAGCAAGGGCGCAACCAATTGCGATGAGGTTCCTTCGCGTGCAGGTTTTCCATACAAGAAATGAAACCATTCGAGGGAAATAACTTTACATTGAAAAGAGAATCACTCAAGGTTTCACAACTTAGCTTTTTTTTGCTGTTGTACTCTTTCCCGCAAGATGCCACTTCGAACGTCGCCTGCTAGCGCCCACACTCTCTATCCCCCCCGGCAAACTTGTATGCGAGGGAACCTTCTGTCCTTTGAAAAAAAAAGAGAAAATAGGAACATGGAACCTTGGCGGTTCATCAGTACTTGCTGGAAACGAACGTAGTACGATATCCTGGACAGGCATGCATATAAATAACATGGAAATCAACAAGAACTATACATACTTAAACTTATTCAACTGCACACAGGGTCTGCGCCTGGCTTTGTACATTGGGTTATATGCCTTGCCGGCAAGGCTAGTACAAAAAGGGGGTTGCCGGGGGTCCCGGCAACCGCGCCTCATGGGTAAAACTTGTGAAGGTGTTCGATATTCCAGGAGTTGCTCACTGGAATGCCATCTTCAGTCTCCAGGAGGACTGCGCCGGGCCTGGTGACTCGTATTACCCGATAAGGGCCTTCCCACTTTGGCGTCAACTTGTTGGAATTCTTGGCGGACTGAACGCGCCGAAGAACAAGGTCGCCCTCCTCAAGGCTTTGGGCATGAACCTTGCGGCTGTGGTAGCGGCGCAAGGCTTGCTGGTAGCGCGCGGCTCGCACAGCAGCCTCAAGACGATCTTCCTTAAGGAGCGTAGCATCATCTTGCTGCAACTGCTCTTGCTCAAGTTCATCATAAGCGAGCACTCGAGGTGACCCGTATATGAGTTCTGTGGGGAGAACTGCTTCTGCCCCGTATACCAGGGAGAAAGGTGTCTGGCCAGTGGCTCGATTTGGTCTCGTCCTGATTGACCAAAGGACCGCCGGCAACTCATCAATCCAGCGCCTTCTGCACTTGTGCAGCCTGTCGAAAGTTCTTGTCTTGAGACCCCGCAGCACCTCAGCATTTGCCCTTTCCGCTTGGCCATTGCTTCTTGGATGAGCAACAGAAGCAAAACAGATTTTGCTGCCAAGGTCTTGGATATACTGCATGAAGGTGCGGCTCGTGAACTGTGTGCCGTTGTCGGTGATGACTCTGTTTGGCACACCAAAACGGCAAACTAATCCTTTGAAAAACTTGACGGCTGACTGTGCTGTCACCTTTCTCACTGCTTCCACTTCCGGCCACTTTGTGAACTTGTCAATTGTGACGTACAAGTACTCAAAGCCCCCGACAGCACGGGGAAAGGGGCCCAATATGTCGAGCCCCTAGACCGAAAATGGCCAGGAAAGAGGGATCGTCTGAAGAGCTTGGGCTGGCTGATGAAGTTTCTTTGAATGGAACTGGCACGCTTCACACTTGGTTACTAGTGCAGTTGCATCTTGGAGGGCAGTGGGCCAAAAGAAACCTTGCCGGAATGCCTTGCCGGCAAGAGCTCTTAATCCTATGTGAGAGCCACATATGCCTCCATGTATCTCTACCAACAGCTCCAGTCCGTCCTCCTGAGGAATGCACTTCAATTTCACGTCGTTCGGTCTTTTTCTATATAGGACATCGTCCACAAACTGGTACATGTTAGACCGACGGGCTACTTTCTCCGCTTCTTCCTGTTCCTCAGGGAGTTCCCCTGTTTGGAGGAACCAAACGGTGTGCTGTGCCCATGCTGGAGCCTGGGGCTCGACGGCAAGGACTAAAGGCGTGTCTTCTGCCATGGGAGCAGTTGTCTCTACGGCAAGAGCTTGAGGCCCTGCCGGAGCCTGTCACCCCCCGGCAAGCTTGGCGTCGTCCCCGGCAACTTCCTTGCCGATGGCTCCTGGGAGCTCGGCGGGAAAGTACTTGCCGGGGCTCAACTTCCTTCGCTTATTCTGTCCTGCTGATGGTTCAACGGATGGCTGAGTTAGTTGGAGCACAAAAGTTCCTGGTTCCATAGGTAACTTGAGGGCAGCACGTTTTGACAGGTCGTCAGCAATGTTGTTCTCTGCCCGAGGAACATGCTCTGCTTGCAGACCATCAAAATGCTCCTCCAACTTCCTCACTTCATCTACGTAAGCTTCCATTACCGGGCTTTGATAATCTTTGTTAACCTGCTTGACGACAAGCTGCGAATCTCCTCTAACGATGAGCTTCATAATTCCAAGGTCTGTCGTGATCCTGAGACCGGTAAGCAGTCCCTCATACTCCGTAGTGTTGTTTGTTGATCTCTCCCGGGGAAAGTGCATTTGGACCACGTACTTGAGGTGCTCTCCGGTGGGTGCAATAAGCAGCACACCGGCACCGGCGCTTTGCAGCAAGAAAGCCCCATCAAAGTACATAATCCAGTCGCGGCTCGTTTCCTTGCCGGGGAGAGTGGTCCCTTGAATTTCCTCGTCAGGCATTGAGGTCCATTCTGCAATGAACTCTGCCAAGGCTCTGCTCTGAATCATTGAAGTGCTTTCAAACCTGAGACCAAAGCTTGACAGTTCCAACGCCCACTCCACAATCCTTCCAGTTGCATCTGGGTTGTGTATGATCCGTTGCAACGGGAAGCGAGTGATGACGGTGATCTCATGTGCCTGAAAGTAGTGGTGCAACTTCCTCGAGGCCATAAGAAGGCTGAAGAGCAACTTCTGCACTCCAGAGTATCTTGATCTAGCCCCCTGCAAAAGGGAGGTGACAAAATAAACTGGGTGCTGCACCATCTTCTTCTTCTGTGTCACTCCATTTGCTTGTGCAGATCCCGCCTTGCTGGCACCAGACTCTGCCGGGGGCCCTTCCTTGCTGGCACCAGATCCTGCCGGGGGTCTTGCCTTGCCGGCACCAGACCCTGCCGGGGAGAACTCCGGCTCGTCATCCGACGGTCTTGCCACTGCCGCTGCTTCTTCATCAACTTCTCTTTGCGCCACTAGCGCAGCACTGACCACTTGATTCGTTGCCGCCAGATACAGCAACAACGGCTCTTGTGGCTTGGGCGCGACTAGTGTTGGCGTAGAGGAGAGGTACCTCTTCAAATCTTGCAGCGCTGCCTCCGCTTCCGGAGTCCATTTCATTGGACCTGCCTTTTTCAAGATCTTGAAAAAGGGCAGGGCGCGCTCAGCAGATTTGGAGATGAACCTGCTCAAAGCAACAACACAGCCAGCAAGTCGACGTACATCTTTGACTCGTCTTGGTGCTTCAATCTGCTCAATCGCCTTGATCTTGTTGGGGTTTGCCTCGATCCCACGCTGAGATACAAAGAACCCGAGAAGCTTGCCGGATGGGACACCAAACACACACTTCTCAGGGTTGAGCTTGAGATTGATCTTGTGCAAATTTGCAAATGTTTCTTCTAGATCTTGTATGAGCGTTGCCCTGTCCTTGGTTTTGACCACTATGTCATCCATATAAGCTTCCATATTTCCATGTAGCTGAGACTCAAAACCAATTTGGACTGCTCTTGCAAACGTTGAACCAGTGCTTTTCAACCCGAAAGGCATTCGTATAAAACAATACATACCACATGGGGTGATAAACGCGGCCTTCTCTTCATCTTCCTTCGTCATGAAGATTTGATGGTATCCTGAGTAGGCATCAAGGAACGACAGCAAGTCGCACCCCGCAGTGGAGTCCACGATCTGGTCGATGCGTGGCAAGGGTAAAGGATCCTTTGGACAGGCTTTATTGATGTCTGTATAATCAATGCACAACCTCCATTTCCCGTTTGCCTAGCGCACCACCACCGGATTGGCCAACCATGTTGGGTGCAGCACTCCTCTGACCAAGCCTGCTGCTTCTAACTTCCTAGTTTCTTCAATGATGAACTCTTGCCGCTCCAAAGCTTGCTTGCTGACCTTCTGCTTGACGGGCCACGCATGAGGACAGACAGCAAGATGGTGCTCAATCACCTCCCTGGGAACACCGGGGATGTCAGATGCTTGCCATGCAAATGCATCGACATTCGCTCGCAGGAAGGCGATGAGCGCGCCTTCCTATTTGCTGTCGAGGGAGGAGCTTATAGTAAAAGCCCCGCCCGTGTTGTCCTCCTTGACGGGCACCTTCTTAGTTTCTGGTGGTGCTGCCTTGGATTTCTTGCTCTTGTCGGTGGAGCTCTCTGGCACGTCCTCGATGGGAGCGCAGCACTCCGAAGAGGCGCGCTTGCCAGAGTGGGTGCAAGAGGTCTTGCCGGAAGAGGTCTTGCCGGGAGAGGTCTTGCCGGTCTTCTTCCCTCCCGGAGCTTCAGCGGCAGGAGCAAGTGCCTTGGCGGCAGTTGCTGCAACTGCCTCTCGGTAGAGTTGGTCAGCGCAGATGAGCGCGTCTTTCTTGTCCGAGTGGATGGTGATGATGCTCATTGGTCTGGGCATCTTCAACGTATTGTAAGCGTAATGTGATGCCGCCATGAACTTGGCCAGTGCTGGGCGACCGAGGATCCCATTATAGGGCAAGGGGATCTTGGCGACATAAAAATGATCTTCTCCGTCCTGTAGTTCAACTCGCCACCAAACGTAACTGGTAGTGTAATCTTGCCCTTTGGCTGGCTCCTTCCTAGGATGACCCCTTGAAACGTGCCCGTCTCTTCGAGATCTCCATCAGGAATTTGCAGCCTCTTGATCACAGTGGGCGAGATCAAGTTCAAACCGGCCCCACCGTCAACTAACACTTTTGTCACCTTGAGGTTGCGTATCATTGGTGAAACCAACAATGGCAAACACCCAACCGCCGTTGTGCGATCAGGGTGATCCTCAGCGTAAAAAATGATAGGCGTGTTGGACCATTTCAGCGGCTTCTGGGCATCGAACGATGGCTCTGCCGCATTGATCTCACGCGCCCACTATTTCAGTTGGCGGTAAGAGGCATGCAACGAGGCGCCACCGTCGACGCACAAGGCCTCTGTAGCTTTCTGGAACTCGTGCTCGCTGGACTCATCATCCTCATCATGATCATCATCTCCCTCTTTCTTGTCGCGGCCCCGAGCGGGCCTCTCTGTTTGCTTATCCTTGCCGCGGCGACCCCCTCGGCCGCCACGCTTCTTGCCGGACCCCTCAGCACCGTCCTGGCCCTTCTCCTTGTCTTGCCTTTCATACTCAGCTTTCTGCTTCTCTACAAGCTGCTCAACTTGCTGGCAGTTCTGGAGGTCATGGCCCTTGGTGTGATGGATCTTGCAATACTGCTTGTCAGAGCCCTCTGGCTTGTCGACAGCCGCCAAGGCCTGGCAGGCGGCGCACCCGGCAACCTCCTTGCCGGGGTCATCAACCTTGGCCTTCTTGGCGGTGCCGGGTTTGCCGGATTCCTCGATGGCAAGCACGATTTTACCCTTGCGCTTCCTGTTGCGCCGTCGGCCTTTCTTTGCTGGGGCGACAACGTCTTCATCTGCGGAGTCACTTTCTGCGCTGGCATCTTCGCCGGGGTACTTCCTTCCTTCTTCAGCCCGAGCACATTTATCGGCCAAAACATAAAGCTCGGCAACATCTCTAACCTTATTCATTGCCAGCTCCTCCCGCATCTTGCGGTTGCGCACATTTTGATGGAACGTGCTGATAACAGCGGCAGGATGAACATCTGGGATGTTGTACTGCACACGGCTGAACCTCTGTATGTATTTGCGCAAGCATTCGCCATCTTTCTGGGGGATGATATGCAAATCACTTTCCTGGCCAGGAGCTTGGTGGCCTCCAGTAAAGGCGCCAACAAACTCGTGAGACAGATCCGACCAAGAAGAGATGGAATCCTCTGGCAGGTGCATCAACCATGACCTGATGTTAGGCTTGAGTACCAACGGGAAGTAGTTGGCGAGTACCTTGTCGTCTCGAGCCCCAGCAGCTTGCATTGCAATGGTATAGATGCTCAGGAACTCCGACGGGTGAGTCTTGCCGTCGTATTTCTCTCCGACCTCAGGCTTGAACATGCGGTGAGTGGGCCACTGGAATCGCCGCAGCCCACGGGTAAAAGCTGGACACCCCACCTCGTAAGGTAAGTTACCAGAATCCCCCGGCGCAGGCCGGTCTACAGTGGGGCCTGCGCGCCTATCAGACTGATGGCGCGCTTCCCGTCGCCGCTCGATAGTGGTTCGAGGGTCTTCCTTGACTCGCTCTCGAAGAACTTGGCGCTGATCGCGGCGGGTTCGTGGGTCGAACGACGCTGTGGAACCGTTGTCACAGGCCTCGACCCGACGAGCCAGCGGCTTCTGTTGCTCCCGTGGAGGAGGAGAGTGCACCATGGTCGCAGCACCTCCGGTCCTTCTGCCATCGGCACGCGCTGGCTCGACAGAGCACCGGCACGAGGGCCCCGCCTGCTGCGGTCCATCTTTATTGGTGAAGTCGACGAGGCTCCGGATGGTAGCTCTCCACTCGTCGAGCTTCTCCGCAGCAGGAGGGAAATCCAGAAGCAACTGTACGCGCGCCAACGCTTCTGTTGGCGTGGGCGGCGGCGACAGCTGCGTGGATCGTGAACCGCTCTGACTTCTAACCACGTTAGAAGGAGCACTATCATGGTCCCGCGGCCGCGTGCCGTTTCTGCCAGCATCTTGGCGTGCATGCTGGCCCGGTGCATCTCGAGAATGATGCAAAGGGGTCTTTCCATGGGAACGCTCGTGATCACCCACGCCGCGGCGCTGCTCATCGCGCACGACCTGGGAAGGCCGCGGCGCATGCGCTGGCGGGGGTGTCTTGGAGGTCGTCCTTCCGGCCCTGGGGTTCGCCACGCCGCCCGTAGACAGCACAGCTCCGTCCTTGGACCTGGCGACGTGCGGGTCATTGCCGCTCGCGTGGCTCCGATCGCCGGAGCGTCGTGGAAGCCCGTGGCCTCCACCCACGTCCATCCCGTCGTCCATCCGCGCTGGTGCGGGCAGATCGACTGGAGATGAACCAATCGCCACGATGCTCTTTCTCTTTGGAGACATGACGATGAAGATGTTGAAGAAGTCGACGCCCTAACGCCAAGATCAGGTTCGTACAACCTCTCTCCTCCTACCTGGCGCGCCAAAGATGTCGGGGAAACGACATCTATGGGATCGAGTGGATCCCTTCTACGGTTTGGCAGGGAGGAGGGGTGCGCGAAGAGCAGATCTAGGGATCAACACGAGGGATTTTTACCCAGGTTCGGGCCACTGAGAAGCGTAAAACCCTAGTCCTGCTTTGAGTGTATATTCAGGGTTCTTGAGCTTCTGCTAGCTGCTATGCATGCAAACTGGGCCAGGAAGTCCAAAAAGTCCCTCCCTGTACCGCCTTGGGCCTCCTTTTATACCAAGGGGCTACCACAGTGGTGTACAGGCATACAGGAGGTGTAAAGTGCTACAGTGCACGTGCTTAGCTCTGGCATCTTAGGACAAGTGCATTAAATGCACAGCTTACGTGCCCTCTATCTTTATCGGGGATGGAAATAGAGCCCGTCCCATCCGTCGCTGCCTCACCCCGTCCTGACATGCATCCAAGGTGACGCGGCATGCAGTGCCAAGCTGACTGGCTAGCTGCTGCGCTGGAGCGGTGACAGGATCTTCACGAAGATCTGCATGCCACCATGCAGGTGCTTGCCTGGTTGGCTGGCTAATCGCTGTGCCGGGACGGTGGCAGGGCGGCGGAGCCTTGTCGTACGCGAGCCTTACTGTGGCCTCGCAATCATTCTTGGATGTTTTACAATCATTTTATATCATTTTTTGGACTAACCTATTGACATAGTGCCAAGTGCCAGTTGCTGTTTTTTGCATGTTTTTTTACATCGTAGGAAATCAATACCATATGGAGTCCAAACGCAGCGAAACTTTTTGTGGATTTTTTTTGGACCAGAAGACATCCAGTGGG
The DNA here is from genome assembly GCA_011799875.1 of Thinopyrum elongatum. Lineage (NCBI taxonomy): Eukaryota > Viridiplantae > Streptophyta > Magnoliopsida > Poales > Poaceae > Thinopyrum > Thinopyrum elongatum. Next base: position 96,916,347 of record CM022298.1, read on the forward strand.
CCGGAGAAGCACCTGGGGGTGCTCTGAGGGGAGCACAACCCACCAGGGCGCGCCTGGAGGCCCAGGCGCAGCCTGGTGGGTTGTGCCCACCTCGGGTGCCCCCCAAACCGCCTCTTTGCTCTATAAATACCCCAATATTCTAGAAACCCCAGGGGAGTCGAGAAAAATGAATTCCAGCCGCCGTAGAGTCCAGAACCACCAGATCCAATCTAGACACCATCACGGAGGGGTTCACCACTTCCATTGTTGCCTCTTCGATGATAACTCTTTTTGCGGTGTGTTTGTTGGGATCCGATGAACTTTCAGTTGATGATCAGATGTATCTTTTTATCCATGAAAGTTATTTGAGTCTTCTTTGATCTCTTATATGCATGATTGCTTATAGCCTCGTATTTCTTCTCCGATATTTGGGTTTTGTTTGGCCAATTTGATCTATTTATCTTGCAATGGGAAGAGGTGCTTTGTAGTGGGTTCGATCTTACGGTGCTTGATCCCAGTGACAGAAGGGGAACCGACACGTATGTATCGTTGCTACTAAGGATAAAACGATGGGGTCTATTTCTACATAAATAGATCTTGTCTATATCATGTCATCAATCTTATTGCATTACTCCATTTCTCCATGAACTTAATACACTAGATGCATGTTGGATAGCGGTCGATGTGTGGAGTAATAGTAGTAGATGCAGGCAGGAGTCGGTCTACTAATCTTGGACGTGATGCCTATATAATGATCATTGCCTGGATATCATCATGATTATTTGAAGTTCTATCAATTGCCCAACAGTAATTTGTTCACCCACCGTTTGCTATTTTTCTCGAGAGAAGCCACTAGTGAAACCTACGGCCCCCGGGTCTCTTCTTTAATATATTTGCCTTTGCGATCTATTTTCCTTTGCTTTTATTTTCAGATCTATTAAACCAAAAATACAAAAATACCTTGCTGCACTTTTTTTTATTTGGTGTTCGATCTATCAATATTTACTACTCTCTCATGTCCGTTTGCCAATTTTTGGCGCCGTTGCCCAAAAGGGATTGACAACCCCTTTTGCACGTCGGGTTGCGAGTATTTGTTATTTGTGTGCAGGTGCTGTTTACGTAGTGTTGCTTGGTTCTCCTACTGGTTCGATAACCTTGGTTTCATCACTGAGAGAAATACCTACCGCCGTTGTGCTGCATCATCCCTTGCTCTTTGGGGAAATACCGACGTAGCTTCAAGCCGCATCAGAACTCTAAGGCTGTTTGTGACACTTATAGGAATAGCTAAAAAGATTTATCAGAAAGAATAACTTTGAGGTGGTTTCGTACCCTACAAGCAATTTCATCTTATGTTCTCCGTGATAGGAACTTTGGAGTGACTCTTTGTCGCACGTCGAGGGATTGCCATATGATTTAATTATGTTATCATTGTTGAGAGAATTTGCACTAGTGAAAGTATGAACCATAGGCCTTGTTTTCAAGCATTGCAATACCGCTTTTGCTCACTTTTGTTACTAGTTACTTTGCTGTTTTTATATTTTCAGATTACAAAAATCTATATCTGCCATCCATATTACACTTGTATCACCATCTCTTCGCCGAACTAGTGCACCTATACAATTTACCATTGTATTGGGTGTGTTGGGGACACAAGAGACTCTTTGTTATTTGGTTGCAGGGTTGTCTGAGAGAGACCATCTTCATCCTACGCCTCCCATGGATTGATAAATCTTAGGTCATCCACTTGAGGGAAATTGCTACTATCCTACAAAACTCTGCGCTTGGAGGCCAAACACGAGTCTACAAGAAGAAGGTTGTGTAGTAGACATCATTGCCACGTAAACACATCAACATTCTACCGCAGGAAGGCAATAAGCGCGCTTTCCTATTTACTATCAAGAGTGGCACTGACAGTGAAGGTACCGCCAGTGCCATCTTCCCTTGCTAACACCTTCTTTGTTGCTGGTAAAGTGGCTTTGGATTTCTTGCCGGTACAGCTTTTCTGCAAATCATCAACAGGTGTGCAATACTCCGCGGAGGTGCGCTTCCTGGAATTCTCGCCAGATATCTTGACGGACTTCTTGTTCTTCTTTTCCTTGGCGGGAGCTGCTACCTTGGCAGCCTCTGCTGCAACCGCATCTCTATAAAGCTTGTCGACACATATGACTGCATCCTTCTTATCTGAACTAATGGAGATGACACCCATTGGCCCTGGCATCTTTAACATGTTATAGGCATAATGGGATGCTGCCATAAACTTAGCCAAAGCTGGGCGGCCAAGGATTCCATTGAACGGCAACGGGATCTTCACAACGTCGAACATTATCTTTTCTGTTTTGTAGTTCAGTTCCCCGCCAAACATCACCGGCAACATGATCTTCCCCTTGGGTTGGCTCCATCTTGGATTGGTCCCTTGGAATGTCCCAGTTTTCTTGAGCTCTTCGTTAGGAATTTGTAGCTTCTTGATTACTTTCGGAGAAATTAAGTTCAAGCCAGCCCCACCATCAACTAACATTTTCGTGACCTTGAGGTTGCGGATTGTTGGTGAAACCAACAACGGCAAGCATCCGACCGCAGTTGTGCGATCTGGGTGGTCCTCGGCATCGAAAATGATAGGCGTGTGTGACCACTTGAGGGGTTTTTGGGCGTCTGGTGCCGGTTCAGCTGCGTTGGCCTTACGCGCCCACAGCTTGGGTCGGCGGTGAGAGGAGTGCAAAGATGCGCCCTCGTTAATGCATATGGCTTCTGTTGCCTTCTGGATTTCATGATCACTAGATTCATCATCATCTTCCTCTTCGTTCTCATCATCTTATTCTTTCTTTTCGCGGCCCCTAGCAGGTTTTTCTTTCTACTGATTGGCCTAGCCGCGGCGCCCCCCTCGGCCACCATGGCCCTTCTTGCCGGATCCACCAGTACCATCTTAGCCCTTCTCCTTGTCGCGCTTCTCATAATCAGCTTTTTGTTTTTCGACCAGTTGTTCAACTTGTCGGCACTCCTGGTGGTCGTGACCCTTGGTGCGGTGAATCTTGTAGTATGGCCCATCAAACTTGCCGGTTTTCTCGCCCACTACAACTACCTGACAATCAGCGCATGCAGCAACTTCCTTGCCGGAGCTCTCTATTTTGGTTTTCTTGGCGGGACTGGAGTTCCCGGATCCTTCCACGGCCATAACTGCCTTGCCTTTGCGCTTCCGATTGCGCTTCCGACCTTTGTTTTTTGGGGTGGCGGCATCGTTGTCTTCAGAGTCGACTTCGGCGCCGGCATCTTCCCGGGAAGTCTTCACCCCTCCTCAGCACATGCGCATTTGTCCACCAACGTATAGAGCTCGTTGACGGTCTTTGCTAACTGGACATTCATCTTTTCCCACATCTTGTGATTCACTAGTAGAAAACAGGGCTTTGGTTCAGGCCTGCCCAGCCCATTAGTCCCGGTTTAGTCATGAACCGGGACCCATGGGGGCATACGTCCCGGTTCGTGCGCCCAGGGGGCCGGCCGGGCCTCGTGGGGCATTGGTCCCGGTTCGTCTGGACGCTTTTGTCCCGGTTCCAGACATGAACCGGGACCAATGGGCCTCGCTCCTGGCCCACATCCATTGGTCCCGGTTCATGGCTGGAACCGGGACCAAAGGAGGTCCTTTAGTCCCGGTTCCAGCCACCAACCGGGACCAATGAGGTGCCTATATATACCCCCTCGCCCGCAAGCAGAGCACTCCACTGCTCTGTTTTTTCTGGCCGGCTAGGGGAGGGCTTTGTGGTGCTCTAGCTCACCTCCTATGCACATGAGGTGTTCGATGAAATGCCCGAGCCACACTACTTAAGCTTTCTTCTCTCCAAGCTCGACCTCCAAGCTCCATTTTCCTCAAGATTTGTCTAGGTTTAGCGGTCCGTCATGTCCCGTCCCCGTCTTCACCGCCGTCGATCACCCGCGCCGATCTCGTCGCTGGCACCACCGTGGTGAGCCTCTTGTTCTTATCTTCTTTCTAAAAGAGAAAAATTCTTACTTGTATGATTTAGATAGATACTTGTATAATTTTCTTACTTTTATTATTGTTTGTTATTATATAGTGCGATGGTTTTGGTATCCGCCCCCATCGGCCCTCGTCCTGTCTATGATTCGGATGTGGTATATATTATATTTTATAACTATTTGGTTCATTTATTGTTTATGACAATTATGCCGACCAACGTGACATAGATTTTTTTATCTAGGAGGTATGTGAACCGGAAATTCCAACCGACCCTATTGTCGAGAGGTTAAATTTAGTTGAAGAAGAAAACAATTACTTGAAGGAAAAATTGAAAAAAATTGAGGAGGAGAAGATGATATTGGAGTTGCATGTTGCGGATGTCGTCGATGATCACAAGATCAAGATGGATGCAATGCGCTTCAAGATTAGAAAGTATAGAAAATATGCCATTCATACCGAGGCTTGGTATCATTATGCCGTTGGATCAATTGTTACCTTGGTTGTGATTATGATCGCATTTGTTGTTGCATTGAAATGTTTTACATAGTTTCAATGTATGGTTTAATTAGATGCTCTGGAGAGCTATATGTTGTTCAATGAGAACTATGTATGTACTTTGGTTTTAATGTGATGATGAACTTCTATTAATTTGGTCACTTATCTATTCATGATGTTCTGTAATGGTTTTTGACACACTTAATTATATATAATGCACGCAGATGAACCGGCAATGGATGTACGGTGACAGACGCACCTCTGAGTACATTAAGGGTGTGCATAATTTTCTCGAAGTGGCTGAGGCAAACAAGCAGAATGGTTTTATGTGTTGTCCATGCCCTATATGTGGGCATACGAAGTCTTACTCTGACCGGAAAATCCTTCACACCCACCTGCTTTATAAGGGTTTCATGCCACAATATAATGTTAGGACCAAGCACGGAGAAAGAGGGGTTATGATGGAAGACAGCGAAGAAGAAGAGGATGATGACAACTATGTGCCCCCTGAATACAGTGATGTTGTAACGGGGGAAGCTGAAGATCAAGAGGAACCAGACGATGTGCCCGATGATGATCTCCGCCTAGTCATTGTTGATGCAAAGAGACAGTGCGAAAGTGAAAAGGAGAAGCTGAAGTTCGATCGCATGTTAGAGGATCACCAAAAAGGGTTGTACCCCAATTGCGAATATGGAAACACAAAGCTCGGTACCGTACTGGAATTGCTGCAGTGGAAGGCAGAGAATGCTGTGCCTGACAAAGGATTCGAGAAGCTACTGAAAATATTGAAGAAGAAGCTTCCAAAGGATAACGAATTGCCCGACAGTACGTACGCAGCAAAGAAGGTCGTATGCCCTCTAGGATTGGAGGTGCAGAAGATACATGCATGCCCTAATGACTGCATCCTCTGCCGCGGTGCGTACGAGGATTTGAACGCATGCCCAGTATGCGGTGCATTGCGGTATAAGATCAGACGAGATGACCCTGGTGATGTTGACGGCGAGCCCCCCAGGAAGAGGGTTCCTGCGAAGGTGATGTGGTATGCTCCTATAATACCACGGTTGAAACGTCTATTCAGAAACAAAGAGCATGCCAAGTTGATGCAATGGCATAGAGAGGACCGTAAGAAAGACAGGAAGTTGAGAGCACCCGCTGACGGGTCGCAGTGGAGAAAAATCGAGAGAAAGTACTGGGAGGAGTTTGCAGGTGACGCAAGGAACGTATGGTTTGGTTTAAGTGCGGATGGCATTAATCCTTTTGGGGAGCAGAGCAGCAATCACAGCACCTAGCCCGTGACTCTATGTATCTATAACCTTCCTCCTTGGTTGTGCATGAAGCGGAAGTTCATTATGATGCCAGTACTCATCCAAGGCCCTAAGCAACCCGGCAACGGCATTGATGTGTACCTAAGGCCATTAGTTAAAGAACTTTTACAGCTGTGGAATGGAAATGGTGTACGTGTGTGGGATGAGCACAGACAGGAGGAATTTGACCTGCATGCATTGCTGTTTGTAACCATCAATGATTGGCCTGCTCTCAGTAACCTTTCAGGACAGACAAACAAGGGATTCCACGCATGCACGCACTATTTAGCTGACACCAAAAGTATATACCTGGACAAATGCAGGAAGAATGTGTACCTGGGGCATCGTCGATTTCTTCCGACCAACCATCAATGTCGAAAGAAAGGCAAGCATTTCAAAGGCGAGGCAGATCACCGGAAGAAGCCCTCCATGCGTACCGGTGATCACGTACTTGCTATGGTCAATGATTTACACGTAATCTTTGGAAAGGGTCCCGGCGGACTATCTGTTCCGAATGACGCTGAGGGACGCGCACCCATGTGGAAGAAGAAATCTATATTTTGGGACCTACCCTACTGGAAAGACCTAGAGGTCCGCTCTTCAATCAACGTGATGCACGTGACAAAGAACCTTTGCGTGAACCTGCTAGGCTTCTTGGGCGTGTATGGAAAGACAAAAAGATACACCGGAGGCACGGGAGGACCTGCAACGTTGGCACGAAAAAGACGTCATGCCTCAAAAGCAGTATGAAGGTCCTGCCAGCTACGCTCTTACCAAAGAAGAGAAGGAAATCTTCTTTGAATGCCTGCTCAGTATGAAGGTACCGTCTGGCTTCTCGTCAAATATAAAGGGAATAATAAATATGGCAAAGAAAAAGTTCCAGAACCTAAAGTCTCATGACTGCCACGTGATTATGACGCAACTGCTTCCGGTTGCATTGAGGGGACTTCTACTGGAAAACGTTCGATTAGCCATTGTGAAGCTATGTGCATTCCTCAATGCAATCTCTCAGAAGGTGATCGATCCAGAAATCATACCAAGGCTAAGGAGTGATGTGGCGCAATGTCTTGTCAGTTTCGAGCTGGTGTTCCCACCATCCTTCTTCAATATCATGACGCACGTCCTAGTTCATCTAGTCGACGAGATTGTCGTTCTGGGCCCCGTATTTCTACACAATATGTTCCCCTTTGAGAGGTTCATGGGAGTCCTAAAGAAATATGTCCGTAACTGCGCTAGGCTAGAAGGAAGCATCTCCATGGGCCATCAAACAGAGGATGTCATTGGGTTTTGTGTTGACTTCATTCCTGACCTTAAGAAGATTGGTCTCCTCAATCGCGGTATGAGGGGAGACTGACTGGAAAAGGCACGCTAGGAGGGGACTCAATAATATGCAGGGACGGGCATTCTTGGTCTCAAGCACACTACACAGTTCTACAGAACTCTACCTTGGTGACACCGTATGTCGATGAACACAAGAACATTCTGCGCTCCAAACACCCGGAGCAGTGTGACGACTGGATTACATGTGAACACATCAGGACTTTCGGCAGTTGGTTGGAAACACGTCTCAGAGGTGACAACACTATTTCTGATGAGCTGTACTCATTGTCCAGGGGACCATCTTCGACTGTATTGACTTACAAAGGATACGAGATTAATGGGAATACATTTTACACGATCGCCCAAGATCAAAAGAGCACCAACCAAAATAGCGGTGTCCGCTTTGATGCAGCAACCAAGAGGGGAAACGACACATACTATGGTTACATAGTGGACATATGGGAACTTGACTACGGACATGATTTTAAGGTCCCTTTGTTTAAGTGCAAATGGGTCAATCTGTCAGGAAGCGGGGTACAGGTAGAGCCACAATACGGAATGACAACAGTTGATCTGAACAATCTTGGGTACACAGACGAACCATTCGTCCTAACCAATGATGTGGCGCCGGTTTTCTATGTGAAGGACATGTCTACCAAACCGAGAAAAAGAAAAGATAAGGAAGCGAATACATCATACGATGAGCCAAAGCGCCACATAGTTCTTTCAGGGAAAAGAGACATCGTGGGAGTGGAGGGTAAGACAGACATGTCTGAAGATTATGAAAAGTTTCATGAAATTCCTCCCTTCGAAGTCAAGGCTGACCCAAGCACCCTGTTAAGCGATGAAGAATATCCATGGTTACGGCGCAATAAGCAAAGGACACAAGCGAAGAAAAAGTGAAGACAGATGAAGTCAGAAAGGGTTGAAAATTGATGATGTGGCTTTGAAAAAGATTGTCCATTTGTAACAGAAAAAGTGAAAAATGAAATCCCTTTGTAACAGATGAGTTTTCGTCCGAAACCCTGATACTTCGAAAGAGATTGTCCATTTTGTACACGAAGTGCATCCAGTTTTTGCCGTAACCCTCTCAACTTTTTAGCACATGCTATGTGGGTGAAATGATGATACCATGCCAATTTTCAACCTCTTCAGAGTTCATCTGAAGTGCTTTTCAATTTCAGGGTCATTTAGCTCAAAGAATGAACTAATATAAAAAAGAATGAACTGGAAAACTTTTATGAAACTGTAATAGCAAAAATAATAAACTAAAAGAATGAACTAGAAAACTTTAATGAAACTCTAATAGAAAAAAGAATGAACTAGAAAACTTTAATGAAACTCTAATAGCAAAAGGAATCAACTAAAAAGCTTTTATAAGCCTCTAGTATTATTGAAACTAAATTATATAAAATTTATGCAACTAAAATTATCAAAGTATTTTCTGTTCAAAACATAAAAGCAAAAGAAATTTTCATAAAGAACTTTTTTTGTTAGAAACTTTAATGAGCAAAAGAATTATCATAAGATTTTTTTGTTAGAACTAAAATAACAAAACTGTTTTTGAATATAATGATAAAACACAGTAATATTAAATAGCAGGAAAAGAATCACTCCAAAATCTATTTTTATAGTAAAGTTAATCAAAAACTAGTGATTCACACAAATTTCAAAGAATTCAAATTGGAAAACTAATGGCACTAACAGCAAGTTTATAATTTTTATTACCTAAAAGCAAAAGAATCACTGAAAAACAGTAAGTATTTGTTGTAAGTAGAAACAAAATAAAATAAATAAAGCAAAAAAGAAAACAAAAATAAAAAAATGCCACCTACAGGGCCACCACGGCCGAATACAATTAGAAACCCAACCATGGGCCAGGATTCAGGCCCGCAGCAGGCCCAGTAGGCCCACGAGCAAGGATTAATAGAGTAGGCCCGAAAGCCTGCAGTTGAGAGGATCTCGAGAGGGTGGGCACAGCAGCACTTATAAAACACTCTCGAGCTCTCTCAACTAGCGAGGTGGGACTAAACATCCACCGCACCGCGCCAGCGCAAGGCCGTTGGTCCCGGTTGGTAGCACCAACCGGGACAAAAGGTGGCGTTGGTCCCGATTGGTGGCCACCAACCGGACTAATGCCCCCTTTGGTCCCGGTTCGTGCCACCAACCAGGACCAAAGGTGTCTGTTTCCCGCCCTTTGGGCTGCTGAAAAGAGACCTTTGGTCCCGGTTGGTGGCATGAACTGGGACCAAAGGGGGGCATTGGTCCCGGTTTGTGCCACGAACCGGGACCAATGTTTCGTGTATATAAGAAAAACTTAGCAGTTTCTCCAAAAATCACTTCTTCTCCTCGTCATCGCCGCCCTGCCCCAATCGCCGTCAGGCTGCTCCCACCTCGCAATCGTCGCCGACGCCGTCAGGCCGCCCCTGCCCGCCCCGCGCCGACGCCGCCCGGCTCGCCGTGCCCGCCCGCCGCCGACGCCGCCGGCCCGACGCCGCCCCGCCCCCTGCCCCGCCCGATGCGACCGCCGCCCCCGGCCCGACGCCGCCCCCGACGCCGACACGCCGCCCGACCCGACGCCGACGCCGCCCCGAGCCGCCGGCCCGCCCCTGCCGCCCCGACGCCTCCTCTGTGAGCACCGCCGCGCCGCCGCGTTGCTATTTTTTTTATATATGTTTTTTTTGTATATATATATATATATGCTTCTTTTTATATATCTATGTATTTTTGTATGTATGTATGTATTTTTAAACTTTTTTATATGTATGGAAAGAGGAAGAAGGAAGAAGGAAGAAGGGAAGAAAAAGAAGGAGAGGAAAAAGGGGAGGAAAAAGAGAAAAGAGGAGAAAAAATAAGAGAGAAGAAGGAGAAGAAGAGGAGAGGAGAAGAGGAGAAAACTAAGAAGAGGAAGAAGAGAGAAAAGAGGAGAAGAAGAAGAATAGAGGAGAAGAAGAAAAATAGATTAATATTAATCTATTTTTCTTCTTCTCCTCTCTTCCTTCTTCTTCTCTTTTTTCTTCTTTTCCCTCTTTGTTTTCTCTTCTTCTTCCTCTTCTTAATTTTATTGGGAACGAGGGTGTCGAGGATCGCGAGCGGTCGAGGGTCGGGAACTAGGGTCGAGGGTCGAGGAACGCCGAGGGTGAGGGTCGAGGGTCAGGAACTAGGGTAAGGTGAGGAACGCGCAGGTAGAGGGTCGGGAACGCGAGGGGTCGAGGGTCGCGGAACGCCGAGGGGTCGAGGGTCGGGAACTAGGGTAGAGGGTCGTGGATCGCGAGCGATCGAGGGTCGTGAACTAGGGTAGAGGGTCGAGGGTCGCCGAGGGGTCGAGGGTCGAGGGTCGTCCAGGGTCGAGGGGTCACCGAGGGGGCGAGGGTCGCCGAAGGTTCGAGGGTCGAGGAGTCGAGGGGTCATGGATCGCCGAGCGGTCGAGGATCGTGAACTAGGGTAGAGGGTCGAGGGTCGCCGAGGGTTCGAGGGTCGAGGGTCATCCAGGGGTCCGAGGGGTCGAGGGTCGCCGAAGGTTCAAGGGTCGAGGGACGTCGAGGGGTCGAGGGTCGAGGGTCGAGAACTAGGGTAGAGGGCGAGGAACGCCGAGGGGTCGAGGGTCGGGAACTAGGGTAGAGGTCGGGGTCGCCGAGGGGTCGAGGGTCGAGGGTCGTCCAGGGGTCAAGGGATCACCGAGGGGGTCGAGGGTCGCCGAAAGTTCGAGGTTCGAGGGTCGTCGAGGGGTCGAGGGTCGAGGAACGCCGAGGGTCGTCGAGGCCTTTTGAATTCTAACACTGGAAAAAAAGAAACAAATCAAGTAATAGTATCTTCTTAACAATGGTACGAATTTCAGCAAAGGCCTTCCAAATAGCGATATTCGGAAGGCTCTGCTGAACTTTGTACAAAAAGCGAATTATTCTATCGGGAACTCCGTTCCAAAACAACTTTGAAGAGCTTCGTACCATTATGCGCCTGTCATTTCCGGCTAATGATGAAGTCATGGTTTTCTTGAATTCTTTGACACTAGACAACGTGACATATAGAAGGGTAGATGAGATCAGGAAAAATATGGACCATTTTTTGCACATCCAGAATGGCGTCATTTTGTTAAATCCCTTGTCGGTCCGGACGTCGGACATTCATGGAGAGGCAGTCCGGCCCAAACCCTAGAAGCGTTGTCGAGGCCACCCCAAACCCTAGAAGCGTTTGCCTAGGCCACCCCAAACCCTAGAAGCGTTGTCGAGGCCACCCCAAACCGTAGAAATCGTCGAGCTAGCTAGGTCTACGTTTGCACTAATATACCATCTGTCATGTTTGTATATTAATTGCCATGTAGTAATATTTGCAGAAACTATGGAGCACCGAGACATCGAAGCAGAAACAGTTGTTGGGGGACATAATCCTCGGCGGAGGTGATGTCTTATCGTATCTCAACGACACCGATTGTCTGGAAGGAGAGGGTTGAGAAGCAGGCTCCGATGATCGAACAAGGGAGTGGAAGGACATAATTATGATGGCTCCGGTTGACGGAATGCCGGTGGAAGAAAGGAGACCGTGATGATGCTCCGGTGAGCGAACGGAGGAAGGATCTATTGCAAAGTCCGGCGAGGTATATATATTAATTAAGCATGTGCTGACTAGCTAATTCATGAATTAATTGTTTTGGTATGTACACATATTAACTCTCTTCTTTCTTCTTTTCTAGCCCTCCGGATCAAGCCAAACTTCGGTAACGAGACGAGGCCCGAAGAAAAGGTTGCGCCAGGATGAAAGGTTCACGATCACAGCAATCAAGGGCGATGGCCAACCGATTGAACCCAGCCGGACCAAGGAAGCATTTTCTGCTCAGTGCGGGGTTCTTGTTAGGGACATGATCCAATCAGCATCCACCAATGGAATAAGCCTAAGAGCGAAGACCCTCAAGTGTCTTTGTCAACGATAGACAGAAAGATGATCTTTGGACCGCGCTGAAGGCAAATTCACCCTACCGCCAGAGGAGCATCCGGATAAGCCAGTTATAGAGCCATTGGTCAAGGCTCATGCTCTTAAGAAGATTGCAGATCTATTCAGGAGGTGGAAGAATGAGTGAAATCAACGTTGTCGACAAAGGGAAGACTCCAGAATTCACAAGCCGATTTGAGAAGATTAGAGATCACTGGCCCGCATTTGTGGCCCACAAGACATCGGAGAAGAGTAAGAAGATGTCAGCGACCAACAAGAAAAATGCTGCAAAGAAGTAGCATCACCATCGCAGGGGGTCAGGTGGCTACCTCAAAGCCGGCCGTTGTGGGACAAGGGGTGAGAAGGACCTGCTTGATAAAGGGGTCGAACCAGAGACATTGAACTGGCCAGACCGTTCAAGGACTTGGTTCTTCGGGGTTGGGGGAACCTTGGACCCTGAAACAGAGGAAGTGCGTTGGACGGAGGAGGACAACTTGAAATACCCGTCAAGAGCTTCAGAAGTATATCGCCGCAGCGCAGCAAGGGACGTTCATTCCGACAGAGAAGAGAAGGCGAGCTACACAGGCCCTCGGGAATCCGAGCACCTAGGACGAACACGAGGCACGGAAGCTCCGTTGCGTGGAAGGTTGGGTTCCAGCGCAGGCGGTTACAAAACCCGGGAGAGGAGGAGGAAAGTGGAGCAGACCGAACTGCAGAAGCTGAATGCAAGGGTACGAGCGCTAGAGGAACAAGTTCAGAGCCAGCGACCTGCCGGAGCTACCCCAGAAGGTACCCCCCCATCTCAGAGGAGAAGAAACAGCGTGGCTTCCACCGAGCTTCTTCAGCAGCCTGACTTCACGGCTCCCAGCTACCCCGTGGATGCTATCACGGAGGCTCAAGATTGCCACCTTATGACGCAAGGCAGCACCTCAAAGTCAGGCGGCTTGTCGGCTCTGTTGCACCTCTGAACCCGGCGCCACTTTTCACTGCCTTCAGATTCCAGAAGGCTATGCTGTTGTGATGGTCGATGAAATACGGCCACGCCGCCCCCCCCGCTTGAGGAGCCCCCGCGCCGCGTTGCTATTTTTTTTATATATGTTTTTTTTGTTATATATATATATATATGCTTTCTTTTTATATGTATCTATGTATTTTTGTATGTATGTATGTATTTTTTAAACTTTTTTATATGTATGGAAAAGAGGAAGAAGGAAGAAGGAAGAAGGGAAGAAAAAGAAGGAGAGGAAAAAGGGGAGAAAAAAGAGAAGAAGAGGAGAAAAAAATAAGAAGAGAAAGAAGGAGAAGAAGAGGAGAGGAAGAAGAGGAGAAAAAAATAAGAAGAGGAAGAAGAAGAAGAAAAAGAGGAGAAGAAGAAGGAATAGAGGAGAAGAAGAAAAAATAGATTAATATTAATCTATTTTTTCTTCTTCTCCT